>QLOH01000690.1:0-532161 GCA_026901365.1 Sesbania bispinosa
ACGGTGCAGAATTAATTCCGAGTAAAATCCGAGTTGAGTCAATATCCCTGGTTGCTGCTGATGCTATGTGGAATTTGTTATTGCCTGTACGCGCTGGCCGTGATCGCAAATATTCCAAATCGTGTATAATCTAAAGTTGTTGATTGAATTTTCGGGATTGAATTCCGATGATATGATCGAATTTCCGAGTTGACGACATTCCGTGATCTGGACAATTAATTCTGTGAAGAACGACGATCGAATTTCAGGATTGAATGAAGACTCTGTACGTCTATACGCATGGCACGAATCCAAACAACAAGTGAAATCCCGAGATCGATTCATCCCCCATCACTGGACCAAGTCCTCCGTTACCGGAGTGCATCACCTGCCAATTCTCCGTCGACGGAAGGAGAAGGACGTTGTCCCTGACTAGGAAGTTCTCGCCGCAAGTAACGTCGTTGCTTTGTCGGCAATACTGCTATTCTCACACTGTTGCTGAAAACTCCCCATACTTTGATGGCAGGAAGGTTCAGTTTGGCGTTAATCCTCCTTTAATGTCGGGCAAATATAAGCCGACTTGAATTTTGTCCGTACAAGTCAATGCCGTGTAATCCGAACACTGGCGCTGATAATTCCGAGATTCATTCTGTGATAGTTACGATCAGTCCGAGATGCTTAGTACGTGTAAGTATGCACCCGGGGTAATAAACTATAATTCTGAGATGCAAGGGCGGAGTCATACACTGGATCAAGAGCTTGAACCAATGGCTTCTGTAATTCCTCGCGACGAAGAGACGACATTGGTCTCCCGCGAATTGTCACTTTAACCACCTAAGAGCATGAGCCACACGAAGGGCGTTCGTATCTTGGTTGTCACTGGCCGTGATCAGTCTTCTAGCGCCTCCGGAAGCCGAGCAGGTTGCAAGGGATATCACTTCTTCTTCGAGATGATACAATGTCTCTTCCGGGAATGCTTTTAATTCCGAAATTGGCAAAGATTGCGAGGTTAAGTATGAACTGGACACGTGAGATGCTTAAATCGAATAATTCAATCATTAGATGTGATTCCGGGATTGGCCCAGGCCTTCTCGTCCAAGTCAAGCTTCCAAGTGCTGCAGCGATGGTTATTCACCTCCCAGATACAATTCATAATAATTTCCGTGTTATAGACTTCATCCAGTATTGCTTAAACCCACGGATGAACATTATAAGTGCACCAAGAATTGCTGAATGAAATGCCGAGATCCGAGATAGCTATCAGTGCGGAACAGCGGGAGATGCCATCAATGCGGAGCAGCGGCAGAGATAACCCTGTTCTTCTGGATGCTGCCAATAATGAATTAATGGGAATTAGATCCTGGGCGGTATAATTCCTCGGAGTTCAAATTCCTCGACTGCACGAGGTCTTCACACCGTCTTGCATAACTCCTGCTGCCAATAATCAGGGTCACTCAATTTGAACAAAGCTATTACCGGAGATAATCTTGTTGCTTGATTAAAGCCGAGCAAATCCAACTTGAATGTCAAAGTAATTCCACGATATTGGCGTTAAGATTCATCATTGACAGCTTCGAGATGCTATTTCCTCATTGTATCCAACGTCACAATTCTTGAAATCCCGAGAAAATCTTTCCTGTTAACAATGGAAATTAAGAGGTGTATGGTGCTCCAATTGTCTGTACAAGACTGATTCTGTGATGATCCGTTCTTATATATAAAAGTGATATGAACAACGGAACTTCATATTCATCATAATTATGAGATGTCTTCAAATGAGGTCCTGGTTCTTGATGCAAATGGTTCCTGGTTCATTGAGATCAGGAAAGCAGATGGTGCACAAAAATAAAGTGATGATTATGATTTGTAGTAAGCATGCCCCGGAAGCATCTATCAATATTGCAACTTCGATCAGATTCAGAGGCTCTTGATGTGTAGTTTGGAGAAGTTGATGAACCTCCGATTTGAAAATTGGACTGGCAACGGTCAGATACCCCGAGGTGATGGGTTGACGATTTGAACTCAGCCTAATTGTGCCTGCAATCAAAATCGAAATCGGACGCGCAAGGTATACTATCACTTGATCTTGGCACATTTACATTTGCCATCTTTGGCCGCGGTAATGAGAAATTAATTCAGAAGCAAGCAGAACGTGATCGGTTATTTGGTGTTGCATTCCGAGTTAACTCAATTATATACTTCATTTCCGAGTTGTCAGGCTGTGTCGGTTATTCACCTAAATCACCAAATGATGGCCTAGTCCGAGATGGCACTTGTAATAGATGAAATTCCTGATAATTATATAATTACTTCGATGAAGATGAAATTCCGTGATTATTATCGATTTATCTTGGCAATGGATTAATCACCTCGGCCATAAAGGTGACTCAGATATATATATATATATATATATAATTCCGTGATCAAGTAAAATGACCAATGGCCATTGGCAAGATCATTTGGAATTGTCATGATTATCATTGGTGCTTTCCAATTTTATTAGTTGCCGAAGTCCGACTATGCTCGGATTGATCAAGTGAAACACGGAGACCTACTTGCGAGCCTTTGCGTTGCGTGCACGAGATGTTGTCATTCGCAGTTATATTGATTAGCATTCACTTTTCTATGATGTGCGGGAGTGCCGAGCATAGTAAGCAGTCAACAACACTTGATCAACCCAATAATTAATTCTTTAAACTAATCGTGGCCGTGAATTTAATCCTCAAGATCAGTGGGTACCTTCTTCCCGGTTATATGATTCTGCTTCTTTTCATTTGATATTGTCGAACATCACGTCGCAGACCCTGGTTGAGGGTGGATTTAAAGTATGGGATTGTGACATCTCGGGCTATAAAACTTGTCTTTGGTGTCTAGCTCAGATTTATAATTTATTCAAATTAAGTTTTTGGATTGTTTACATCTCAGATGCATAAGATCTTACACCTCAAAAGTCAGATCATCTCTCTACTATTTCGGGCGTAGTCCCTTGAGTATCTCGGGCCTAGTCCCTCGGCGACCTCGGATTTATTCCTTGAGCTATATCGGGCTTAGTCCCTCGACCATCTCGGGCTAGTCCCTTGAGCATTTCGGGCGTAGTCCCTCGACACGTCGGGTTATCTTCAACGCTTCGAGGATACGCTCCTTGAGCATCTCGGGCTTAGTCCCTCGACACGTCAAGTTTTCTTCAACGCTTCGAGGATAAGCTCCTTGAGCATCTCGGGCTTAGTCCCTCGACACGTCGGATTATCTTTAACGCATCGAGGATACGCTCCTCGAGCAATATCGGGCTTGTCTCTTGAGCATATCAGGCTTAGTCCCTCGACATCTCGGATTATCTTTAACGCATTAAGGATACGCTCCTCGAGCAATCTCGGGCTTGTTCCTTGAGCATCTCGGGCGATCCCTTGAGTATTATATCGGGCCCAGACCCTTGATAATTATCATATTTGTTTCTCGATTTACTTCGGATTATGCTTCTCTTCTCCGTCTCAGCCCTGTGAGGCCCCGGATATCCATGTCGGACTTAGCTCCGTGACACCCCGAGTTATCATCTCGAACCCAGTTCCATGAAATCTCATATTACTCATCATCATCTCGGACTCAGTTCCTTGAAAGATATCTCAATATGTGCATCCCAAACAAAATCAACTTCAACGGTTAACAACATGCACCATCTTAATACCAGCTTGGGGGCATTACTTTTGGCTTATTTGGTGCCGACATCATTCCTGAACTTGGCGAATAGAAAGTCGTTATGAAAACTATCTGGGTTTGGTCCCATGCTTACGCCGACATCAACCGTCTTTGCCAAGACAGAAATTATCTGGACTGAATATACGTGGCACATGTTATTTATGTTTAATCAACGCTACCGACTTCGATGAAGTTCACAACTCCGATTAAGGGACTCCGGTCGACTACTGTATGTGTCAAGCCGGTTGAATTACCCCGGACTATTTCAAGTCAGATACTTTATATCAAAGCACCCGACTTGGGGGGCATCTGTTCTGCAGGTAAATTATACCTCGGCATATAAACCGGCATGGATTTAAGCGCGTATGTTCATATCTCAGTGGAGCGCGTCATTACACTGGCTGAAAGCGGTTACGACTAACTAACGAAACATCTCGCCATATTTTACCTATAAATACACTATGAGAGACTCATTTGAGGTACGCATTATTCTATATTACATTTGCTCTGATCAGAATCCTCTCTAACTTGAGCGTCGGAGTCCCTGCAGGTACACCCTGCCCCGCCGCGGGTTCGTCGCACACTGTCGAAGATTGCAAGAGGACTCAACCTCTCCAAGCGGAGGACACCGTGGAGAATTTCTACACGAACACTATGTAATAAATTTTTTTACCTTATATTGCAAATAGTTCTTAAGTCTAAGGAGTCATGATATTGGTAAACCAATGAGATAAAAAGTTTCTATAGTTTGAAATAAGCAGCCAAGTACCACCAATGAGATAAAAAGTTTCTAATGTCATTTTCAAGCTTTAAAATATAATATCTAATGGTATATAAAAGCCTTGAATATGGAAATATAAAAGCAATTAAAATGAATCAAATGTATATTAATAACATTAAATTGGAGAGAGTGACAAACAACCTGCATCTCCTTTACAAATTGAAACACCCAGCATGTAGAAAACAAATAGCATATGGAATAATTACAACTTTTAATTCAACCTATAAAATTCTATTGCAAAAGTTTGATATTTTATTAGTCACAAGTAATGAAGAATATATAAATGCTAATTGTTAGAAGATAAAACATTCTCATAAAGGCGAAAATACATTAGCCCTTTCCTTTGAATTATATGGAAGAGACTTCACTTTTTTTTTTTTTTTTTTTTGCATAAGAAATTGAACAACAAAGCAAGAAACCAGCAAAATTTAACAATCATATAACCTTGCTATACAATTGGAATTAAGAATATAATTTCTAAGGTTAATCATATAATTGTTTTCATGAGCTCTAACAAAGCCTTGAATCAATTCACACATCCTTCTTTTTAGTCAAAATAAAAAAACAAGGACCAAGTTTTTTGAATTCTACTTAAGTTTTACAAAACAGTGTTACTAGTAGAGCACATGAGATATTACAATTTTGTTTAAAGGCCTATTAAATCAATTTTACCAGTAATTAATACTAAATTTCAAAACTGGAAACACAAAGCACAGGGCTTTCATAGAATTGAACAAAAAGAAAGTTTCGCATCTGACCCTAATGGCATTGGCATTGTTGGCGAGCTCAGGAGGCAGTGCAGTTTGAAAGGACGATGTTTTCAAAACCAGAGACCCTAAAAAAAAAACCGAAAACATGGAACTTCACAGAGACAATTCATAGAACAGTTTTGAGGCAGGAAAGAAATTTTGGCCTAACAAAAAAGTTACATGAAACGCACAACAAGAAGAACAGATTGGGATGATGACACTTACCTGATGCTGATTATTTTGAGAAATTAAAATAATTAATATTGATCCTTCACATGGTTATTTTAAACCTTACCCTAGCTAGATGGAGGTGGAAAAGGGGGAAAAAAGAACAGAGGTGTAGAGAATGCGGCATACCTGGCGAAACGACAATGGCGGAGGGTGACGAGACGACGGCGACTGAGGGGGAAACTTGAACAAGGCAGAGGAGGAGCATGCGATGGGGAGAGGAGAGAACGATGAGGGGACACGAAGGGAAAACGAAAACAGAAAAAAATTATTGAGGTGGAAGGAGATGACGACGACTGGGGGAGATGACGACGGTGACTGAGGGAGCCAGCCGGAGGAGGACTGAGACGGAGACGGAGACGGAGACGAGAGAAGGACGAGGTGGCTGGGGGCGAAGGGAAAGTGAAAACAGAAAAAATCTTCTATGACCCTAATTTGTTCCCCTTTCCAATCAATGCGGTTACTTTGCGGAACCGCATTAATTATCGGCGGTAGTCTATTTATCCCGATAAGATTTTAGAACCGTGTTCATTGTTTACAAATTTTTCAAAAAAAAAATTATAAAAATCATAATTTTAAAAGAATTATCGCGCGCGATAATTATATTTTTATCACGATTTTTTATTGTAACCGTGGTAAATTTGGCGTGATAAAAACCTCATTTTGGCATAGTGCCTTCTCCCCTTTTCACCATTTAAACATCTTCTTTCCGTAGTTAATCTACTATATAAGGTATATTTTTACGTTCTTATTCTATTTCACCGTTCACATTCCTCTCTTTTTGTGTTTTGCCAGCTGACATGCCACACTAGCTATCGGAGGGGCAGATCAAGCGACTTCAACTACCCATGGACCACACCCAGGCAGGCCACCAAAGTAATTCCGGACTTACTTGCAGTGGCTTGGGGACAGGCCTCTCTTTCAGGGGGAAGTGGAGCAGCTGGAATTGGACCAACTGATGATTCAGTAGCTGCAGTGAACTTTGGAGCAACAGTGTTTCTTTTTCTTTTTATTCTTATTTTATTTTCTTTATTTGATAATCTTGAACCTTATGCAGATTATTTAATTAGGATTAGTTTTTTTAACTTGGGAATTAGGAATTGAGGAATTCAATTAAATATCTCAAAGCTAGTAGCCAAACTAATTGAATTAAGAGGAGAAAAAGGAATTAAGTGGCTGAATTCATAATCAGTTAGGATTAGGATATTGTGCAGGAAAATGTATCAAGGTAGTTAATTGAATTCAGTAGTGATTTTATCAAGGAAAATAGCCATAAGCCGCTGAGTTTGTGAGACTAAACACTTTGAGAGTTTTCACCGTTGCTTGTCAACTGCCATTTCTTGAGTTTGTGGATTTTATTCTGCACATGAAAAGCATGGAAGTGATTAAGGCATCTTGTAAATATATAAACTGCTCAATGCCAAATAGCCAACCAGTGAATAATTTTTCCCATTTTTGATAGCCCATTTGAGGCTGAATTTTATTTTTTTATGCACCCTAGCCTAGCAAATGATTATATCCTATTCCTACACACTTAGGGATAGAGAGCATAGGTGCAATTTATTCAATAAGAATGGGTATGAGTTGGCTGATTGAAATTGCAACAAGCAAGCATATTGAGTATTCGAATTCACTCCGTTATATATATAAGTGTATAGTTATATATAAAGTTAAATAAAAGGGAGTGAATTACAAAAAAGAGGCCGATTGTGTATAAATGCTCAAAATCAAGAATTGATATGGTGGATTGAGAGTGGCTTAGAACACTGGTTAAAATTGTAGATATGGTCTCTTTTCTTAAAGTTGTGTATTTTGGATCATCCAGAAAAACCATAAATTCTTGATAGCCTAGCCTCATTACAACCTGAGAAAGACCTTTTGATCCATGTTGACCATGTGCATGATTATTAACTAGAAACGACTAACAATTTTAGTTGTTCAACTGCAGTGAAAAAAAATTGAGGGAAACACTTACCCGTGAGAATGAGAGAAATTCCTTGATTTATCACCTGTTGTTTTGATTACTGCTCATGAAAAATTTGAATTCATCTTTATCTTGTTCTGATTGAGGATTGGAGTCACCACTTGGTTCTGAATATTAATATGAAATTTGGAAAGTGACAGCTCTCTAGCAAGAGATATTGAATTTGTTTCCTTATCAGTCAAGGCCATAATTGGGGATTGAAGTCAACTGTCTGTATGAGATTTTCTTGCTTGAGGACAAGCAAGAAGCTAAATTGGGGAGAATTTGATAAGTGTTAAAATTACGTAAAATTCATATATAATTACAGCACTTATTGATGACAAATTGCTGAATTTATAACCCAATTCGGCCCTTTTTAGCTTAAATTGCAATTTTTGTATTTGTTTGAGTCAAATTTGAATTTGATGCTATTTTGATAAAGAATTTGTTGATTTTTACAGATAAAAAGCAAAGTTACAAATAAAGCATCAAGAGAGCAGTGAACAAGGATAGGAATAACATAAAACAAGCTTCAAAAGAGGACAATTCAGAGAATCAGTCGCTGTTTCTTGCGCTCCACCTGCGCAGAGCGCAGGAAACGTAACCTAGTTTGTAATGAGCCACAAACAGGGTTCTAACGGGCTTTCGGATAGTATTTAAATGACTTTTAACAGTTAGTTTTATTCATTCTGAGAGTACGGAGCCGTTGAGCAGCTACGGAGTTAGGAGAAAAGTGTGACAGTCTCCAGAGTGTAATGACTACTATGAGTAACTAAATCTCTCTTTAGGATTGAATGTAGTCGATTCAATCCCCAATTGTATTTTGGATTTTTCTTTGTTATTTAGGAATCTCTATTTTTATAATATTGGTGTTTTTATTCTGTTCTTAATGCTTAGCTTCCGTCTTTGTACTGGAGTTATGATATGATTTTATGGGATGCGCTGGGAAGCAGTTTTGTGAATCAGGTGCGAGTTCCTGAGTGCCTAGGAATAGGACTCTTGAATTCTGATTTGGGTAAAAACACTCGATAGGTTGAATGCCTAGGAATAAGGTTCAATTTATTGATAGCTATTAACAACTGATCTTAAAGTTAGGACAATTTGTTAGGCAGCCAAGGAATTGGTGTTTAGGGAATTGATTCTAAGAATTTCATATTTGAGGGATCTTTATGAATGAATTTTATTTGGACTTCAATATCTATATTTATAAATTCCTAGATATCATTGGTTTCCAAATATAAGAGGGGTTCGATAGACGAAGTTCAATCCTAGTTTCTCTTTATTTGCTCAATCTTATCATTGTTTCTCTTTGTCTCATATTTTATTTTATTTTATTATCTTATTGTAATCTTTATTTAATTTTCATATCAATCCTAGTTTCTATTTAAATCTTCCTTAAATATTTCTTTTTGATTTAATTTCTTACTGCACTATTTCCTTAATTATCACATAATAAATTCCACAGTTTCTCTTTATATACTCAATTAGATTGAATATTAAGAATTTATTTTGTGTCGTTCCTCGTGGGTACGACAACCCTTTCTTACTATTATACTGTTGCGATATTTGTACGCTTGCCAAGATCTCAACAATTCTACACCCTTGCCTGCTATTATTTAACCAAAACCTTCACCAGAATTATCCACACCATCACATCACACTTACTAAGACTCAACACCAGAACTGAGAAAATCAAACAGACACAAACAACCACTAGCATACCTCAAGGACTTCCAGTGCAACTCCATTCTTTCATCTCAGTTGAACAATCAAGGTACACCTTATCCTCTTTCATCTTACTATTCCCTATCTAATTTATCTCGACTATACTAGCAAATTAGTCCCTGGGAGATTCCTGATCGTGTAGTTTAGTCCCTGAGAGAGTCAAAATTCCAAAATGGTCCTTGAGAGATTGCTCCGTCATGCAAAATGGTCAAAAGGTCATTTTTCAAGGACTAATTTGTATGCTTTTTTAATGTCTCAGGGACTAATTTGCTTGTTTTTCAGGGACCATTTTGCACGACAAGGACCATTTTGCTTGACGGGGCAATCTCTCAGGGACCATTTTGGAATTTTGACTCTCTCAGGGACTAAACTGCACGATCAGGAATCTCTGAGGGACTAATTTGCTAGTATAGTCAATTTATCTCCAAATCGTGCTGCATACTGTGTGAGTCTCACTGAAATAAAAAAACCTAGTTCATTGTTTGAAGCTAGCAAGCAGGAATGTTGGAGGAAAGCCATGGAGGCTGAAATCCAAGCTCTTGAGCTCAATGATACTTGGACAATTGTGGACCCTCCTCCTGGCATCATTCCCATTGGGAACAAATGGGTCTATAAAATAAAAAGAAAGTCAGATGGGACCATTGAGAGATTCAAGGCAAGACTAGTTGCCAAGGGATACAATCAAGTTAAGGGACTTGATTAGTTAGACACCTTCTCACCAGTGGCAAAAGCTCACTACAATCAGAATTATCTTAGCCCTTGCCTCAATACACAAATGGCATTTGCATCAACTGGATGTGAACAATGCCTTCCTACATGGTGAATTAAAAGAGGATGTTTATATGACTCTTCCTCAAGGTATGTCAACTTCTCAACCCAATAAAGTTTGTAAGCTGACCAAGTCTCTTTATGGATTAAAACAGGCCAGCAGAAAATGGTTTGAGAAGTTGTCATCATTTCTCTTGGCACTAGGATTCCACCAAGCTTCTGCTGATCACACTCTTTTCTTGAAATTTTTTTAGACTGACTTCACTGGATTACTTGTCTATGTTGATGATGTTCTCCTTTTTGGGATTTCTCTGGCTGAGTTCAATACTGTTAAACAGCAATTGCATGCTTCTTTTGGGATCAAAGATCTTGGGGTTCTAAAATATTTCTTGGGCCTTGAAGTTGCTCATTCCTCCCAAGGAATTTCTCTTTCACAAAGGAAATAATGTCTTGATCTACTAAAGGATGATTCCCTGTTGAACCGCAAACCAACATCTACCCCACTAAATCCAACCACAGGCTTACAATAAGACAAGGGAGAGTTGCTTTCAGATGTCACTGCATATAGAAGGATGGTTGGAAAATTGTTTTACCTCACCACTACAAGACCTGACATCACCTATGTTACACAGCAGATTGGTCAGTATCTTAACTCACCAACTAAAGTTCATCATCAAGCAGCAATCAGAATCCTCAGGTATCTCAAGAATGCACCTGGTCTTGGACTCTTTTTCCCTCAAAAAAATGTCATTCAACTCTAAGGATTCACAGATGCAGACTGGGGTGGCTGTTTGGACACTCACAGGTCTATCTCTGGCTTTTTTTTTTTTATTGGAGCTTCTCTTGTGAGCTGGAATTCCAAGAAGCAACCCACTATAGCTCGATCTTCTGCAAAAGCATAGTATAGAGCCCTTGCCACAACAACATGTGAATTACAATGGATCCATTATTTGCTTCAAGACCTGCATATTAGTCCCCACAAGTCTCATGTCTTATTTTGTGACAACCAGAGTGCTATTCACATTGCGCAGAACCTTGTGTTCCATGAAAGAACCAAACACTTGGAGATTGATTGCCACTTATTCAGGGAGAAGTTAAACTCTGGTTTGATGCGCTTACTGCCTCTGTCTTCTACTGACCAATTAGCAAACTTCTTCACTAAAGCATTGCTTTCTAAGTATTTCCATTCTTTTCTTTCCAAGCTTGGAGTGCACAATATTTATTGCCCTCCAACTTGCGAGGAGGTATCAAGCTACAATAATGAAAAAGAATCAGCAAAGTCCAAGCACAAGTCAAAGTCCAAGCCCAAGTCACACATTGGAGGATTATCAAATAACAATCAGAATGAAGAAGTCAGGTCCAAGTCCCACATTAAGCACACAAGCTAAGTCCCACATTGCTGAGCTATAAATGGTTTTCCCTTTCTGTTAGACGAATCTTTCCGTTATGCTTCCCTCCTTCCATCAATCTCATTTTCACTGCTTCAGTTTTTATTTTCTCCTTTGGGCAATTATTTTTACTCCTTCCGTTCACTCCTTCTCGGTGTGTATATAAGTGAAGGATTGTAAGCTTGATATATCAATTAGAATCATAATGTTCAATTGAGTTCAAACATTCTAAATTCTAAATTTCTTACTCTCTCTGGTCCAGAACTTTTATATATTTATCTCTTTCTCAATTCTTTCTTTCCTATTTTTCTTTTCAATTAAACACAATGTTAAAGTGATTAGCATGATATAAATGAGCTAGTTATTCTTGAACTAATTACTTAAACCCCATTCGTTGACTAAGTTTAAAATATGTTCAAGCTTGAAGGAAAGGCCCATGAGTATTCAAATTGAAGTTTTACAAATGACATTGATAACTCACATATAAATTATATTTGTTTTTTATATTCTAAAGAGGTACTTGTTATGTCGACTTATACAGTTATAGTTGTGTGTATCAATTAGTAAGTCCAATTTTTAAGGGATATTTAAAATAATATTTTAAGTAACAAAATAGCATAAAACAATTAAAATTAAACACATTTAAAATTTTAGGATTGTCCGTGGTAATAGGGAATACATATGGTTAACACTAAAAAAATTATAAATAAATATAAAAAAACCTAGTTATATATTCTATAAGATAAAAAAAAAATAATTAACTAAATAATAGACATTTATATGTTCTAGATTATATTCTTCATTTTTATGAATATAAAAATATATTTTATTCTATTTTTTTCAACTCGCATTTCACATATATATAATTAAAGTAAATATTAGACTAATAAACATAAAAATTAGTGAAGACAAAATATAATAAAATAAAACAAAATCAATTCTTAAACATTCTGAATGAGTTAAGCCTGACTTTCATATTTATAATCGAGTGAAGCTTGCATAACTTTTTATTTTACAAACAATATTTAGGCTTCACGGTTTAATAACACTTAATTCCAAGAGAAAGACAAGGGAAAATAGTGTTGAAAACCATACAATTAAGGAGACAATACTAGCGTGTTCTCATGACCAACTTGAATCTCAGATAAAATCTTGAATACAATGTTGCAATTGTAGATGTCCATCTATGAGCCAATTATTCAGTTGTTTGCATAGACGAATTTTGCAACCTTCATTTCTTTGTCTTGATAACTAATTGCATACCTTATGGTTTAGCATCACCCTGGTCTGAACTAAAGTCTCCATAAAAGGAAATGTTTGACTCGGTTTGACTAGATGGACTTTGTGGGCAATGTGTACTTGGCGAGGCCTCAACTACACCTAATACATGATGAGGACTACAAGTTTCACTTTTCTTGAATGTGTGACAGTCCAAGTCTCTTTGGTCAAATATCCTTATCAAGATTCCAATACGTCTCCATATTGAAGTATTAGGATTATTGTGTAACCAAATATGCCTATGTTGATATAAGAATGTTAATGCAAATATTAGGAGTGCTAATAAGGAAGCAATCCCTGCAACGAGAAACAAACCCCAAAAACTTTCAAGGCCAAGACTTTTAGAAGAAATTTCTGAATTAGACTCCACACAATTGCTTTCCTTAAACCATGCATTCTCAATTGCTCTCATTTTGTCTCCTTGAGTCACATTGAGGATTGCCCTTGAAATGTCAGCTACAAGAGGGGAACCTTTTGGGAACACCTGTGAATTCACCCCAACAATAAATAGTTAGTTAACTTGCGTAGAGTACAGGGAAAAGAAAACGTGAGGAAGAAATAACCCTAGACCACACAACTTACATAACCAAAGCCGCCAGTTTTAAACCTGGGTTCAACCATGACATATTTAGAACAATAAGTTCCAAGAAAGTGCTTCACATAAGGAACTTCATCAAACGCAGCATCAATGCCACCATTTGTACTACCTTTTCTGAAAAGCTCATTACATTCCTCTGGAGATTCATAAATTTTGAGTTGGAAATCTTGGAAACCTAAGTCTTTCAAAATTCCATAAACAAAAGAACCTTTTAGATAACCAACATTCATCCTATTCTTGATGAGTTGATGGACATCTGTAACAGTTGGGCGTAGTTGTTCAACTGTTAAGAGGGAAGTGAGGCTTGCAGTGTAACTTTGAACCAGAATTAAAACCACAAACACCCATACAATAACCACAAATCTACCCAAGTTGCTCACCACTTTCTCCCCTATCAAAATAAAAAGGTTACATCACATAACAATGATTATATATATAACAAAGTATTTGAAAAGCACTAACACTTAGACCTAGTTGTGTTGATTTCAAACATTTTAAAAATTTAATGAATGAAACTACTTACGATGGGAAAACACCATGATTGAGAAGGAAAACCATAAGCTTGTGCCAATTTGATGTGAGGGAGGCCCCCTAAAGCTGTTGTTTACCCGATGTTCAAGGACCCAAACGACAAATCCAATGAATATGAATGAACAAGTAGTTGTTACCCAAAGATCCCATGTTAGTGGTTTCAAAAAAGCCCACGCGTTTTTCTTCCTATTATCTTTTACTAAAACAACCATTGTCACACCAGATTCTGTGTATGGCATTGTGAAATCAACGTAGTTTGACCTATTTCCAATAATTGTTGTATCCCCCACCACAGCGTCAAATACCTATCAATTCAAAAATCACTTGTATATAATCAAGTTAATTCATTAGAAGTTAATTCAATTCATTAATTAAAATAAATAAAGGGTTAAATATGTTTTTGTTCTTGAAATATAGTTGAAATTTGGTTTTAGTTCCTGCAATTTAAAACTGGTGGTTTTTGTCCTTCAAAAATTGAATATATATCATATTAGTCCTTATCGATAAAAATTAGTAGCTAATTGGTAGCAAAATCTGTAACAAAACTATGCAATAAAAACTAAATTAGTGTATTTTCAATTTTTAATAGACCAAAACCATCGATTTTAAATTGCAGGTACTAAAACCAAATCACAACTATATATATTTCAGGACTAAAAACATATTTAACCCATAAATAAATAAATAAATAAATAAAGAGATCATAAAGAAAGGGAAAAAAAGTTACCCCATAATAAACTTGGCTGACTAACTCATTATAATCTCCCGCCATCTCACCATCGGGCTTTGCAAATGGAATGAACTCATATGGTAAGGCATATGGCAACACATCTATCACAGCTTTGAAGACATCAATGCAAAATCCAGTGACCACTGTTGAATTGGTAATAGGGTCGGGTGTTATTTTCACAAACTGAGTATAACTATCTTTTTCTTTTATCGGAACTCCTATCCTCAACTTCTTGCCTTTTATGGGAATTTCCCATCCCTTTGGAATAGAGTATGTATCCCCTGGCCATATAATGGGACCAAGATTGTTTTTTGAAGAAGAATATATTTTGGGTTCTTTTGCGTTAAGATTTCTAGATAGTCCCTTTTTAGGCGTCCAAAATCCTACCCTTTTTTCACCATTACCAACCATATTAATTATCTCATAAGTTGATGCTTGTAACTTCCCACCAAGAATATTGAAATCACCACCAAGGCCTCTAAATCTAGTGTTCGACAGGGCTTCACGCAACTTCTCACCATTTTGTGCAATGCCAAACTTTTCAAAATCAAGAATGTTGCTTGAAGAATTGCTTACGTGGAAGCCAAAGTTGGTGGTTCCAACTTTCTCAACCGCCATTGCTAATGCTGTAGTAGTATCATAAGCCCATATTCCAAAAACATTCAAATTTGTGTCAAAGTGTGTTGGATTATCTCGTAAGAATTTTCTTTTCCATCGAGCTTTGAAATAATCAAGCTCTTTCGTTCTTGGAACATAAGGCCTCACACCCAATACTCCTTCCATTGATTCCATGACTGAAGTGTTTAAGGAGCTGAACAAATTAGTCATGCCATCAGTTACAATCCAAACATAGCCTTGGTCCATCATTCCAATTTGCTTTGCTAGGGTGAAGAGGCGAGAGCCAAGGCGTGGCACCATGTGCACTATAAAGACTCTAGTTGGCATAGTCATTAACTTATAGAGCTCTTCAGTGATAGCTTCATTGGTGGCTGAAAGAGAAATGACACTGAGATAGGGAACTCGAACATAGGCTTGTTGGAGACCATTGGTTAAGAAAGGAATGACTCCTTCCCCAAAACTATCGTCTATGTAAATGAGCACCACTTCTTTCCACCCAAAAGCTTGGATAATTGTCGTTATAGCTTTCACTTGAGCTGAATCATCTTGTGCGATTTGGAAAAAATATGGACTTTGAAGCGAAGCAAGAGCAGGGCTTGTTGCTGAAAAGGTTACAATTGGAACATGTGTTTTGTCTCCAAGCCGGATCATAAAGTCTGCCTCCATAGTTGTTATCGGTCCTATGATAGCTTGCACTTCTTCATTTTTTATGAGATCCAGAGCTGTTTATCATCAAAATCACAAACTCAATGGTTTATTTGACTATAGATTTCTTGGAACAAAACCAATTATAAGTGAAGAAAGACAAAGAATTATAATGTTTTTTATAGAAAAAATGGGACGGACGAATGTTGTAAAAGCCTCTACACAGTTATAAAAGACTTATATTTGCTCCGCTAAAAAAAGATGAGGGGGGAATTCAAATTAGGGAAAAATAGGGACGGTAATTTGTCCCAATTAGCCCTTAAACTTTTATTATTTTTACAGCTCAAGTTAAATAATTACCATAATCAATCTCAATCTTTCGAGTTTTTTTTAAATATTAAAAAGATATAAAAGAGTAAAATTTACATTTTTTATATACTTAAATTATGTCAAATTTTAAATATATTTTAAATTTTAAAAGCGAAATATGACTATGTCCTTTTAATTTAGAGTTTTTTTATATATTTTTTTTTAACTTTTGAAACTTTATTTTATATAATTTTAATATTTTAAACACAATTTTGAAAGGTTGAAATTATATTCATTAATTTTTTAACTGCATGCTAATGAAATGACATATTACAACAATAATAAAAGTTTTTGATTAATTAGGACAAAAATAAAAGTTCATCATACATATTTGCAAAAGGATAAAAGTTAAGGGTGATTATATACTTTTTTTTCTTTCAAATTATAAACTTCTTGTCAGATATTAGATCTTGACTAATTATAATGGTTTGTTTGATTTGATAAAATGTTTTTTTGTTTTTATCTTGTACTTTTATTAATAATTACAAAAACAATGCTATTATTTTTACTTTATTTTCTTAAAACATCATATGAAGGCAGAAAATAATAAAAAGCTATTTTTACTATTTTATACAAATATTTAAAAATACAAAACTAAATACTTTTTTTGCTTGTTGTAAATGACATTAAAGGATATTGCTTTTCTGGTTTCACCCATCTAATAATAACTGGCTTTCGGTCAGAATGGTGCTCATGTTTCCACCTAGTTTGGATACCTGTTGATCCTGCTTTTGACTATTTTATTGTTGTCATTAATGTGATTTGGATTTGGTATTTTGGTTTACATGAGGGGTTATTTTTATTAATTTTTTATCACTCCTTTGGGTGGTTGGTTGGGTGTAGTGTTTGTCTTTTAGTTGGGTTGTACTTTTTTCTTGTGTTATGGGTTGGAGTACCCCTTGTACTCCTATTTAATTAATTATTTTGCTTAGCAGAAAAAAAGTCTCCATCATATTTATTTCATTCAGATAAAATGTAAATGGTCTCATAGCCTAATTAAGTCAAAGCTTATAAATTAAACCGCGTGTTTTTCAGGGATATTTTATACTAGTTAAGGGATTAATATATAAAAAAGTTATTAAAAAATCTGTGCATATATATATATATATATATATAAACATTAAATATTATATACTTACAATAAAAAAATCATTTTTATATAATTCCATAATAAGGACATCAGTTAGCATATAATTCCCTTAAATTAGTCGTGTGATAAATCATTTAGAGTAAGTCAAATGAAAGATATAATAAGTTATTACAAGTGAGGGAATTTGGGCTTTGACATGATCACGTTCTATGCATATAAAAAAAATAAATACCTACTGTTTCATGATGGTGTGTGTGTGTGTGTTTTTATATTGTTAATTAAATAATATTAAATAATTCAAGCAATATTTGTTTAGTTAATTTTATTTTATAAATTATTAAAAATTATCAAGTGATATACATACTCAAACTAATCTTAATGTCGTCAACAATACTCACAAATGCCAACGGATTCCCCCTGTTCTCACACAAAGAAATTAAATAAGTATATATAAATAAACTCAGGAGTAGAATTAATTAATCTGAAAATCTATTTTGCACTGAAAAATTATTTCTTAAAAAATTAAAATAATTTTCAGATGTTACTTAATATAGAATTGCGCTATATATGTAATTCGTTTACTTAATCCGAAGATAAACAAAGCAATATTATAAATACGTTCTTCTTCAATAAATATTATTCCCTGGGGCTTAGGGCTTAGCCCCCTATTTTCAAAAAAAAAAAAATGGTACTATATATATCCATTCTCACTATTAATTGTCAAAATGCAGCCTATAATATGTGATGAGTGGGGATAAGTTACTCCCAAGATTACCACCGGGTAAAGTTAGTTTGTATTATAACTTTTTTATATGAGTGTTAAAATTTTAATTAATCTAATCGTTAAATTAAAAGTTTTCATGTTTAAATAAAATTTTATAAAATTTTAAAACAAATTAATATTTCATCAAATAATTTTAATTTAATGTGTAATATATTTTTAAAAGGAAATGATGATTATAAAATTATATATATAAGTGTTTAATTTATCCAAAATTTAATAATGCATAATAATATCATATTATTCCATAGTTAAATTTATGAAATTCTTATTTGGGATATATAATTGCTTTTTGACTTCCTTTAAGATATGAAATACGTATAATTTGTTCCCTCAAACATCTGGGTTCATGAAGAAGCATATGCACAATTAAATCTCTACACACACATATACACAGAGAATCATGCACACAATATAGAACAGAGAGAAATTAGAGATGTAAGTGACCTTGAGCAGCGGCGGTAACGACGTCCCTGTGGGAGTCCCTGACGATGAGTTGGAGGCTGGTTTTGTAATGAGAATGAGAGAGATAGAAATCTGAGAGGGAGATGTTGATGCAACTTAATCCCATCTTCCCTACCGTTTCGTTAGTAAGATCAAGCACAACTCCCACTTTCACTACTACTGTCTCGTTTCTTTGTGCCATACCTATCAAGAAGAAACTTAGAGACCAAATAATTATTATGATGATCGGAGAGTAGACAAGATGATTCTTCACCATCTTGGAACTAAAGGCTAGTAGCTACGCAATTCACCAAGTAAGAACCATCTTTATATAGTCGTCGATCGTGCTGACTTTGAAAAGTATACTTCTATACGCCCCCAATTAATCACATTAAAAAAATGTTATTTTGCTTGTGAAGAGGATTAGTGTGCTCACATAGTAGCTTTGGTACGGTACAGAATTCAATAATATTTTTTAATTTAAAAGAATTTAGGATGAGCCGACGGCCGAGAGCCTTCGACTCATAATAATATTGCACTTAATTTTTTTAATGAGAATTTTTAATTCATCGATTAAATTTAATATTTATAAAAAATTGTTAAATAAAGTAATTTGACCCGAAATTACTCCAAAATTAACTTAATTAATATTTTACTACTAAAATATACTTTAATTTCTTTTACATCATGTTACTATTTTTATATTATAAAATATGTGGAATAGAATATAAATGTGTGTATATAAATAAAATTTTTTTTCTTCTGTTATAGTTAAAAGCGCGTGAAGCTAGGCTTGAGCAATGGTCGGGTTTGGTCGGATTCGGGCCATCTAGGCCCAATCCGACCAAAACCATCCTCTTGAAAATGCGGCCCAATTCCGTCCGCAGGGGCTTTGGGTAATTCGGGTTATTGGTGGATTCGGGCGGTTTCATATGGATCTGGGCCTATTTTGGGCCTGGGTCAAAATATAACGCTTTTCTGCTTTTTTTTTTTTACTTTTGATCAGAATTTAGAGTTCTTTATATTTTTGTCAAATTTTTTGAAGTGAATGGGCCTTTAACACATATTCGGCCATTTAAAAATTTAATGTAAAAATTATTACAGATTACAAATTTACAATCCAATTACAAATTACAAATCAATTTAGAAAAATTGCAATTAAAATTAGAATAAAATACAAATTCAATATTCAAATTTCAAAATACAAAATCACAAAAAAATCCACAGAAACCTAAACCCTAAATCAAAGAGGAAGAACCCAACCTCTATCCCCCAACCAGTCAGCCGCAGCTACTGTAGCATCCACCCCGCAATCGCCGTAGCACCTCCACCTAGCACAAGTAACCAAAAACAAACAAAATCAGTGCATGAGGGGAAAAACAGAAGGAGGAGGGGGAGCACCAAAACAGAAAAAAAACAACCATCGTAAAGGTTGAGACTTGAGAGAGGGGGAGACACCAGAGGCTGTATAAATCCCCAAGGTGTTCTATGAGGGAACACACTAGAGGATTTATTCAGCCACTTGTATTCCCTCTACGGCGGTGAACGGAGAGAGAAGGGCGAGGGGTAGAGCACCACAGTTGCGAATTGAGGGCGAACGGCGACGAGCAAACCACCACCAGCAGCGAACAGAGAAGGGAGAAGACAGATCTGGCCACGGTGAGCGGTGAGCGACGGGAGGAGACCGATGTTGGCCGCGGTAAGCGTCATGCATAGCGGTGAGCGGTGGTGAGCGGTGAGCGGGAGAAAGATAATATTTTTATGTGTGGGGAGGTGAACGATGAAGGTTTCAAAACTAGGAAGTTAGAGGAGGTAGGGGGAGGAGAAGATCACAGAGAAGGGAGAGTGAAATGAAAGTGAAAGTGAGAGTAAGGGTGGGAGGCAGGGGGCTCTACGGCTCAAAAATGAAAAGGGAGAATGAAAATTTTGTTTTTATACCTAGGGTTACTTGTTACCTGATAGCTATTGGGCCAAGCCCAAAGTCCTGTTTTAAATGGCTTATTAAGCTTCGATCGGTATTAGGCCTAGACGAAATAAAACTTGTTCAACCGAGCCTAACCGTTATACCCGCTGTAAACTCATTTTTTTTCCTTTTTCTACCTGAAACCCGGACCGACCCGCCCACAACCAATTTTATTTCTGCGGTTTAGTCGGTTGTGGGTCAGGCTTCGGTTTCTTTCTCAGACCTACGTGAAGCTGCAAATCTATTATATGTACATCTATCATAAGAAAAAGTAAACGTTACATAATCACCGAGATAGAGAAATTATCCATTTCATTTATAGGTGAATGAATTGAGTCTAAAAATTAATAATTGAGATACGTGATGCACATTTTATGAAGCATTTTGGATAAAAATAGTTTAAAATTAGTCATGAGCGGCTAATTTCTCCGTTGGGATTGAATGTAATCGTATCGAACTAGGATATATTATGGTGATTTATATATATAGTTATTTATTTTTATTCGATATTGGTAATTTCATTCTGTTTTTATTGCTTGATTTAGTTTCTTGATTTTGATTCTAAGTTTTAACTGAAAAGTATTGCTTAGAATCCGATCCAAATGAAATTACTCGATGTATTGTTATGCTAGGAATAGATTTTAGTATACCGATTGCTTTATAATATTGGTTTGTATTGTTGGATTATCTGTTAAGTGTCTAAGGAATCGGTATTTAGGAGATATTCTTAGAAACCTATATTTGAGGAATCAATATAGGGGATATTAGAGTATTACATCAATATCAATAGTTTTGATTTCTATATATCCCTGAATTACTAGAATACAAAAGAGTGATATCGATGAAGTTCAATCTCAGTTTCGTGTTTAATTTTCTCGTCACAAAATCATGATCAAATATTGTTTCCTTGTAAATATATAACTTAGTGAGTTTGTATATTAAGGAATATAATAGAAATCTCATGTCCCTGTTGATTCGACAACCCTACTCACTATTATAATACAATTGATTTTTGGTACGTTTGCCAGAGACTCAACGCCTGTGAATAGACAAAAGGAGGAGGAGAAGGAGAAGGAAAGAAAACAGATTGAACATAGACCCAAAACAGAGAACAAAGAGTCGAATGTGATGAAAGCCTCGGAGCACTTGTTCTTGATCGATATCCTACTCGTTTTTCTTCAAATTTCATGGCTGTCAGGAGTGTCTAATCCTTTCTTTGAGATTGAATGTAATCTTCGAACTCCAATGTATTCCAGTGATTTATATATATAGTTATTCATTTTTATAGATGTTGGTGATTTCATTCTATTCTTAATGCTTGAATCTATCTGATAAATAGTTTCTCGATTTAAAATCTAAGTTTTTGCTAGAACGCATTTCTTAGAATATGATTTGAATGAGATTAATCGACGTGTTGTAATGCTAGGAATATATTTCAATATATCGATTGTTGTTAACATTTGTTCTTAATGCTGGAATATCTATTGAATATTTAAGGAACCAATATTTATGGGATGTTCTTAGGAACCTTTTATTCGAGGAATCCATATAAGAGATATCAGTGTGTTGCATCTACATCTGTAGTATAGATTTCAATATATTGATTCAATGGACTGCAGACGATTGAGAAAGATGAAATTCAATCCCAGTTTACTTAACTGAATCCCAATTACCTTCTTTGTTATGCTTGTTTTTAAGTTTTGAATTAAGTTATATCGACGATCTTGTTATTAAAATTGCAAAATGAACAACAAACATTTTTGTGTAAATATAACCAGCGAGCGTTATAATTGAGCAGGAGACAGAAATTTTACAAGTTCCCAATGGATTCGACAACCCCTCTCATTACTAAAATACAACTGATTTTTGGTACGCTTGCCATGAAATCTAACAGTGAACGCGCCTGGCGTTTTGCTGGGTGGACGCATCCAGTGTCCTGATGTGTGTGTGACATGTCTGGTGACGACGATTGGGTGACTGGCTCTAGGCAATGATCAGACAACGGCGATGCTTCTATTTTGGTGCAATGAAAGAGCTAGAGTAGAGCAGGGAGTCTCTGTAACTTTAGGGTTTAGGCTCTTAAAATTTACAAAATATGTTATGTGAGTCAAATGAGAGTGTGGTTTAATTTTTTATTTTTAATAATATATACGGGTAGCCTGAAACCCGACCAGGCTACTAGGCCCGAACCCAAATTTACTTAGAACTTATTTTTTCCGGACTTATTCGGGTCTCAAATTTTAGATCATTCCATTTTGTCGACTCTACATACCAACAAGCTGAATGGCCCTAAAATAATTAGAAAGAGACCGAAATTAATGATTCCACCTTCCAAAAACCCAAAACCCTAAAACCCTATAAATTGCAAAGTTGACTTAGTATGTATTTGTCACTACAACAAATAAGCGATTTATATGCGAACGGGTAGCGTCGGCCACGACACCGTCACTAGTAGCATCGGCCAGGCCGACGCTAAAAGGCATCACTGTTGAATTTTTTTTTTTTACATTTTTTTATGTAGCATCGGCTTAATGGTAAAAAATTTTATTTAGCGTCAGCCCTAAATAAAAAATTGTAATTTTTTCCCTTTAGTGTCAGCCTTCGTAAAGTTAGTGTCGGTTTGACCGATACTAATTACTTGTTGTTTTTTCACTATTTATATAATATGTTGCACTGTACATTTTAAGAAACAAACTTAGCGTAATGGTAATTCTCCTTCTTGGTATTATGTAGGTTATGGATTTGATTCTCACAATTGATAAGTTTGGGAAGAAGGTTTTTTTTAAAATTATTAGTGTCAGCTGTAAAACATCGTCGCTACTGCATTAACAAGAAGCCGTCGCTAATTATAAAATAGCGACAGATTTTCTCTTGTAGTAACGACTCGCTAAAAACCGATTTTTCTTTTAATATGTATTACAGTTTTGGACGCAGTTTTGCGGCTTCCTTAGATGAAATTTACAAAAGTAATAAGGAGTTATATTTTGGGAAGAAATTTGAGACTATTTCAACGACAACGCAAATGTGTTATTATAATGGTGACCTTGCACGCGGGAACGTGGTAGTGCTACACGTGGTGCTGCTATGGCAAATTATGAACAAGCACCTAGTCAAGCAATGACTCATTTAAGAATTCTACTGCACTCGATAAGGGTTTTGCTCAGGTACCCTGAATAATTAAAGGGTTCCAGTACCCTTCCAACGTGGCCAATAGGAATTAACAACTTGTAAATGCGGCACGTGATTTGAACCTGAGTTCAGTCTTCCATGGTTTGCTATTTAGTCCTTTCACAATAGTTTATTTTCAGAAACTAATTATATTAAAAAAATAATTTTTAAACAGAAATTTAAATGTAAATTGAAATACCCAATATAGGCAACTATTATGTCTTCTATGTGTCTTCCCTGAGTTGTTCGTGGAGTTCATATCCCTGGGAGCACATATCTTCATTCTGAATAAGGTAATCCATCTTCCTTCTTCATCACTTTGTGCTTTCTTTATTCGTTTTGTTTAGATTCATAAGCTTCTTTAATGGATTGTTATTGGTTTTTATTCACGGGATTTGGGGTTAGGGTTTTTCTTACATATTAATTGGTTGAAGTTTTACTGTATGTCTCTGTGAATCCAATTGAATCGTCTTCCTTTCTTCTGATCTTTTTGCAAGATTTCCTTTGTCAAGGCAATTATTATTCTTTGATTTGTTTTATTTTTGCGTTTTCGTTTTTTGAATCCTTGTTTAGGTTCTGTTGTTTTTTCCTGATTCGTTTTTTACTTTTTTTTTCTCGTTCGGTCATATTATTTAGTCGATCGACTATAGGTTGTTCATTGTTCCTTGGTAATGCTCCAATTTTTGTTAGGGTTTAATATTCGCATGTTCAGATTTTCGTTTGAAGGTATGTGGATCCATCGCGTGGTGTTGATCTTGTGGTAGTCTTACCTATGGTTGTCTTTGTTTGTTTGCTTGATTGGATAGTGAAACCCAAATTATATAAGTAGTCTCTGTTTATTTGCTTGATTGGTATGTCCTACCCAGATTATATAAGTAGTTTCTGTTTATTTGCTTGATTGCTATGTTAAACCCATGTTATATAAGTAGTCTCTGTTTATTTGCTTGATTGTTATGTCAAACCCAGGTTATATCAGTAGTCTCTGTTTATTTCCTTGATTGCTATGTGAAATCCAGGTTATATAAGTAGTCTCTGCTTTTTTGCTTGATTGTTATGTCAATCCCGGATTATATAAGTTGACTCTGTTTATTTGCTTGGTTGCTATGTGAAACCCAGATTATAAGTATTATGTATCGTTGGAAACACACCTGAATTTAAAACTAGTTGTTTTTTATCTTTCCCTGAAGTAGATGTGCCTATATGCGAGAAAATGATTGAACACTGAGAAAAACCATAGTTTGTGTGTGCCCAATTGGATTTCATGATAGAAGAATTATATACCTTAGAGAACAATAGCCTTAGATGTAGGACAGTCTTTACTGTAGCACCATGTAGGGTTGTACTTCACTGGTGTTATGCATACATGGCAACATTTATTCCTGTTTAGTGCTTCAAAGAATCGATTATCATTACTGATTATTTGTGTCCATATTGTGTCCTCAATTTTGCTCTGAAGCATCATTGGAGTGTTTAAGAGATGTTGGTAGTGTATGGCTAATTTTATGTCTCTATTTTCAATAAATAGGTTAAATTTGTATGCAATGGAAAATTCTGTGTCTTCTGGTAGCATCAACAACAGGTTGTCTTCCAGCTCCAATGGTCCAATCCAAGTTTGCACATGTGGTGTTAAATGCAAACTGAAGATTTCTTATACTGAAAAAAATCCTGGTAGGAGGTTTTTTGGTTGTGGGAATTATGATGGATCTTCCTCACACTGTGATTTTTTTTGTTGGTATGACCCCCCTCCAACAAAATATTGTTCAAAGGTTATGGGTGGAATATTGAGAAAGAATGAGAATTTAGTGGGTCAATTGAAAGCACAGAATGAAGAGATGGTGGTTTTGCAGCACAAGTTAGAAACTTTATTGGCTGAAAAAAGGGATTTGGTTGCTAAAGTAGAAACATTTAGGATGGAATCGATGAAGATGAAAATTTTGCTTTGTTTCACCTTTGTGCTTATTTTCGCTATGTGGGTTGAGCTTGTTTAACATTTGTTGGTTTAGTGTTTAATTTCTGTATTAGATTCGATGAGTGTAGGAATTTGATGTAGTTTGATATTATTATGGCTAAGTGAATGCATTTGGATGGTTGAAGAACTTTGTGGGTTAGTAAGTAGAAAAAGCATGCAATCTGGTGCAATTTGCTATTGAGTGAACGATTTTAATTTTATTTTTTTGGGTGAACAATTTAACGGTTCAGTGAAAGAAGTATAGTGGGAAAAAGCCCAATACCTTTGGTCCAAGAAATAAAACGTAGATAGTGCGAACCGTGAACAATAATGTTATTCAAATGACCTAAGTAGACACTATACTCATAGAAGATAGAGGAGATTAAGCACTAGAACCATATGAAGAAGGAATAAAGGCAAAACTTGTACGTTTCTTTGTTCTGTTTTCCTTGAACCAACTCAGGCACAGTTCAGAAACCTATTTGCTACTGTAAGTATGTCCTAACTTAATTTACTTTGAAGTAATTTTTGTGTTGTAAACCTTAAAAGATTCTTGTTTGTATGTCTGGTTTGTAAGTGATTTTACATAGTTTTATGCGTTTATATTTGTATAATTTATTTTTCTTAAAAAAAGTAATAATGATAATTTTTCCAAACATATTTAAGTGTAATAGATTAGGTACTAAGTTGAGTTAGGTGCAAAATTTTTTTTGTACGAAGGAAAATAGTAAACCATGAATATAGTTCACAATAAAAGAAACTAACAAAGTAAATAACATAGTTCCATGAAACTCAAAACATAACGAGTAAAGTTGTTCATACTACAACAAAATAAAGTAGTAAATAGATTGAACATTAAAGCCCTAAGTTGATTTGGCAATAACATCATTCTATTTCAGTGAAAGAAAGAATGCATAATCTTGTTTTGTAGTAGTAAATAGAACGATAATACCAATATTGATCGAAACAAGATTACTATATATAAATATCACCAGAATACGTCTGAGTTCGAGTCGATTACATTCAATCCCAATAAGAGGAGATTAGCTACTCATAGTAGCTTTAACAACCAATAAGATGAAGGAGAAAACAAAAGATCAAGCTTCCGCAGCTTTCGTTCTTCTTCGTGTTCTTCATTCTATTTTCAGAAAATTCGAAACTGTCAAAAACTGATTCTGAAACTTGTTTTGTGCTGCTGCGTAAGTGGAAATTCGCTTGAGCTAAAATTTTTAGCTCAAGCGAATGGAATTCTTCATGGTGAAGAAAAGTCAATTCGCTCAAGCGAATGAAATTAGCTTGAGCGAATTAAGCACCTCAAAAACACACTCTCGAGTCAAAATTCGCTTGAGCTAATTAAAATTCGCTCAAGCGAATTTACATCACTTGAAATCCTTCTTTTCTTCTTGCTAATTCAGTTCTTCTGAGCCTGGTTACTCCTATTCTTGATTTCCTGTATTTAAAGCACAAAATGGGATTAAAAGACTTCAAATAATTCAAGACTCAGATAATATCTGCTTTAATTCAAACTTCTAAAATTAGGAGAAATTAATTGTTAAATATAAACAATTAATCTAAAAGTGCCATAATTTTCATACAAAATATCCTAATATTTGGCACTTATCAACTCCCCCCAATCTAGAATCTTGCTTGTCCTCAAGCAAAGTAAGCAGATATAATTCAACTATTCATGAATTCATTTCTGAAACTGGTTATTTGGAAATCATATCCATGGTCCTTCAAGAAACAATTTCACATTCCAACTAAAGATTTGAAATCAGAAGCATATGGTAACTCCAATATCAAATAAAAAGAGAACAAGAGTGCAATCAATCACCAAAAGGAACAATTATAACATTGAAATGATTCTAATCAAGGAAATTTTTCTCTCAATTCTCTCTGGTGAGTGTTTTTCTCAATTTTTCACTGAAAATTGCACAAATCAAATTTGCCAGCCATTTCCAATCAAATCACAATCACACATTTGGCATGGATCTTAAGGTCTTGTAAAGGTTGTAATGAGGCTTGACTTCCAAGAATTATGGTTTTTCAGGATATTCAAAAGCACAATTCAAGAAAAGAGAGCATACTACATTTCATTTCAATTATCATCAACTCTCCATTCTTAACACCTCAATGCACCAATTTCTCATTCACAATCTACTCCTTTTTATTTTCATTGTCTTTTTCATTTTTCTTTTTTTTTTCTTCTTTTTTTTAAATACATATTAAGGAGTAGATTGTATAGATATAGCCAAACCAATTTTCTTTTATGAACCTATTATCCTTGTAATGATACAATGTACCTATGCTCTCATTCCTTTAATGTGCAAAGGTAGGATAGATTTTTGAATTTAAGGTCAAGGTACATAATCAAAGGAAACTTAAGCTCTAATGGGCTTATTACAAAAAGTGATCATTTTCAGGTAGGCTATTTGGCACTAGGTTATTCCATTTAACAAAACTTGCCTTAATCATTTCCATGCCTCTTGTGTGATGTTATCAAAAAGGAAACTCAAGCAATATCAACTGGCTAATTAACAGTGAAACTCTCAGTCTGTTTATGGATTCACACACTCACAGGGTTATCTGTGGCTTATTTCCTTGATTAAATCACCTATTGTTATGATTACTTATTTGGTTAATTATCATGCACCAATGTCCTAATCCTATTTGATTATGCAATCAACCATATTTTCCCTTTTTCTCCTCTTTGCTCAACTGTTCTATCTTAGGACACTTACTGAATCCTGATTTCTTTTTAACCAATTTCCTCAAGAAAAATTTTCTGTGATTCCCAAAAAATTTAGTTGTATCTACCAGTATTATATCCAAAATATTAAGTGAAAGGTAGTGTAAAACAGTTAACCCTAACTTAACAAAGTAAAGTAACAAGCATCTAAACTAAAACAACTAATGCAAATATCACAAAAGCAACTACTATTTAAACACACCAAAACATTGTAGTACTAAAGTTATCTGCCAACATAATCACACAAACAGTACTAAAGTATCAACAAAAGAACAATGAAACCATGTCACAGAGTTTTGAGAGATGGAATAGTAGGGTATGTGTCCAGCTGCTACATCATCTCCAGCTGCAGCTCCTGAGGGTCCCTCTCCTGCTGGTACAGCTCCAGAATAGCACACATCATAATCAGTAGCTCCACTTGCTCCAGCAGCTCCACTCCCCCTGGAAAAATTGGACTATCCCCAGGCCACTGAAGGTAAGTCTGAAATTCCTTTGGTGTCATGCCTGGGTATGCACAATTTAAGCAAATATTCAACATTTCAATTAGGCACATATGCTTCAAGTATGCATACAAACTAGTACGACAAACTATGATGCATTCCAAACCATGTGCACAATGATGTAGCAACCACAACAGCCAATTACTTTCAATATACATTTCACTTGCATTTGTCCTATCATGTGAACATTCTAACACTCAAATGCAAAAGAAGAAAGTAATCACTAAATCATCATGTATCACAAACAGTTCAAATGCACAATGTAATTTTATCAATTGAAGCACATTATGCACAAGTTCGTTTACATTGCCATTCAACAAGTCATCATGCATTAAGAACAATTAGGGTGATTTTTCCCTCTTTTTAAACTCAAATGCTCAATTTCAAATGCAAGCAATTCACTTTTAGAATGCACAACAAGTGAATGATAGTTTATAAAGGTGAACATCTTACTGGTGCATTTCATCAAACACTTGATATGCATTATTCACAACTTCATTCAAAACTCAAATTTGTTCTCAAATATTTCAACCCATAGTCATTCAAATGATTCACAACACATTATTAACCACTCAATCAGTGTTTTTCACCAAATCAATCACAATTTCAAAACTAGAGCACATGTCTCCTACCCTAGGTTCAAGTCATCAGTCATTCATACAATTATTCGGTGAAAAAGGGTTGAAATCACATAAAACTTACCTTGAGGAGCTTTTTGGAACAATTAGTGAGGAATGGGGAATGTGATTGTGTGAATTGTGAAGATTGGGAATGCCCTAGGGGGTTTGTTCGCGCGAGAGAGTGAGGAATTTGAGAGAAGTGTTTGAAAAATGAGTGATTTCCCTCTGCTGCGCGTCCCATACAAACATATAAGTGACTTTTCGCTCAAGTGAATAGGAATTCGCTTGAGCGAATTTCATCCAGAGATTGTGAAAAAATACCCCCATATTCGCTCAAGCGAATTTCTATTCGCTTGAGCAAAATTCGTCCAGAGAGCCTTAATTTTGACCCTTAAATTGGCTCAAGCGAATCTAAATTCGCTTGAGCGAATTTTGTCCAGAGGGCATGATTTTTCACCCTTAAATTCGCTTGAGCGAATTGAAATTCGCTTGAGCTAATTTAGCATAAACTGCTTTTGTCAGTTTTTCTGCATAATTCGCTTGAGCTAATTGCTTTAGCTTGAGCGAATTTTCTGAACTTTTGCTTCTCAAATTCTTTTACACTTTGCAATTTTTTTTCACTTTCAAACCTTCAATCCTTAATCATTGCTCTCTATTGGACTCTAATTCACTCCTTAATTCACTCCCTATACCAACCTCTATGATTCAACAAAGTTTCATCAATTCATAACCAAAATCTAGGATTAAAAATCCCATTTTCATAATTGACCACATTTAAGGCAATTTGTAGCATCCAACTGTCTCAATTTAGCACCAAAACTCTTTTCCATGCAAAACTTGTTCAAATAATTTTAAAACACTCAAATGTGCATATTTGGGCCAATTGAGACAATGAAATGCTAAAAATTGACTTAAAGCACACAAACACACAAATATGTACAGAATCACAAACACACATGAAATTGGAATCTAAAATGAAAGACATAATTAAACACTGGGTTGCCTCCCAGGAAGCACTTGTTTAACGTCACATAGCTTGACGCCTGTTTTCATCACGGTGGTTGAAATTGAAACATTGTGGTGAGCCTCAGTGCTGCACCACCACTTTCTTTTGACAGCAATCCTTCAAACTGAAATTTTGGGGTGAGCCTTGGTGCTACACCCTTAATCTCTTGTGAAAGCAAACTCCAAGTTCCTATTGCCTCATTCAAACATTTGACAGGAGTTGCCTCTAACCATCTTGACCTCTTTCTGGAATTAGACCATGCTGCTGATTCCCTTGGCCTGGTTTTTCTTTTCCTTGGTCTCTTGTTATAACAAGCACTGGTCTTTTTCTCATGAAGCTTGGGAGATTTATGATTGAAAATTTTCAATTCCTTTGCTTCATGCAATTGTGGCTTACTCACTGCAAGAAAAGCTTTATCAGGCATATCTACTTTAAAGTACTCTAGTTGATCCTTTGGGTGCTGAATAGCTTCAAACACATTGAAATTGGCTTCTTCATCTTGTGTCCTGACCTTTAGCTCACCATCACTAACATCAATGATTACTCTAGCTGTCTTCATAATGGTTTGCCAAGGATCAGTGGAACTTCAATATCTTCTTTGATATCCATGGTCACAAAATCCATTGGAGACACAAAATTGCCAACTTTTTCCAAATCAAGTAAAGCTTTTTGCACTTAGAAGCTTTCAATGTTCACAAGAGTGAGACTGCCTGGATCTTTAAATTTTTGAGGCAAAGATTTTTGACTGATTGTATTGCACCCTGCCTCCAGTTCTACTATTTCTTCTGAAATTCTTCCTTTCTTAATGATAAGCTCTTTCATGAATCCTGCTTACTTCGGTATCTGCTCCATAGCTTCTATAACAGGAATGTTGATTTGCAGCCCTATAAAACTATCCAGAGTATGTGCAAGCTGCATTTCTCTCTCTTTCTTTGAAGGGACTTTAGGATATGGCAATCTCTTTAGTTGTGGTACTCATTCCCCTCTTTTCTCCTTCTTTTTCTCATCTTCTCTTTTTTCATTCTTTTTCTCATTTTCTTTTTCTTTTTCTCTATTTACATCATTTTCTTTATTCATTTCTCCCTCTTCCTCACAACCACTTATTTTCTTTTCACTCTCTATTCTCTCTTTTTCACTTTCCTCTAATTCTTTTTCGCTCTCTCCTTCTTGCAGCACTTCTTCCTCAGCTTCCAAGTTGTCCCCAATACCTTCCCCTATTGTTATGCCACTCCTTGTGGTAATATCAGTGCACTGCTCCCTAGGGTTGGTTTGAGTAGTTGCTAAGAATTGTCCTGATTGTTGGTTAGCTGAAGAGTTAGCTAACTGTTCAACTTGAGCCTCAACATTTCTTACTGATGCTTCAACATTTTTCTGACATGCCATAGAGACTTGAATGAATTCCTCAAGAGTATCATCCAATGTTGATCTTCCTTGTTGAACTGGAGGGTAATTTTGCTACTGTTGGAGAAGAGGTGCCATATAAGATGAATTAGCATGTTGTTGCCACCCAAAACTCTGATTTTGGTAACTTCCCCAACCCTGCGAAAAATTGTCAAGATAATGATTGTTGTTGGAGAAGTCACTAGGAGTTGCCATGCTAGAAAAGTATCTCGATCCCTGATGCATAGCATAATCTCCAAGTTTTCTTCTTGGTGGATATTGCCATTTACCATCCATGATTGATTCGGGAGTTGGAAAAATTGGTTGTGATTGTGGAGTAGAGAAACTTCTTGGTTCTTCTCCTTGAGTGATTTCTTGTCCGCTTCCTTCTTGCCTCAAAGAGGTTTAAAACACTCAAAACAAGGATTAGCACCAAGTAGCAATTAAAATGAAAATGAATTATGAACAAAAACTAATTACAAAAATATTCACAATGCTTAATAAGCTAACTAAGAACTTTAAAAGAACACCGTTCCCTGGCAACGGCGCCAAAAATACTTGTTAACTCCTAGGCAAGCGTACCTATAGTCAACTGTAGTATAATGATTTTAAAGTACGAGTGTCGAACCCACGAGGAACAGATTCAATTAAACTTCATAGTTCAAGTCAGAAAACATATATACAAAGGTCATGGATTGATTCATGATGGGTTAATTAAACTAAACTAAATTTGCATAAAAATAATGTGAGAATAACAAGAAATTTTAGAAAGATTTTAGTAAGAAAAACTAGGATTGAACTTCATCTATCTCACTCATTCGTATTTTGGATAAATATAAATACATAGCATTTGAGACTATCAATATTGATGCAACACATAAAGATCATTTATATTGATTCCTCAAGTATAAAATTCATAAGATTAATCCTTTGAATATTGATTCCTCAAGTATTCAATGGATTATCCAGCATTACGTTCAAGTGTTAGACGCAATCGATATATCGAAATCTATTCCTAGTATTACGATATATTGAGTATTTTCGTTCAGATCAGATTTTCAGAAATACTTTCCAGTTAGATCTAAAAATCAAGTTCAATAACTCTATTGATCAGATAGAATCAAAGATGAAGAACAGAACGATAATACCAATATTGATCGAAACAAGATTACTATATATAAATATCACCAGAATACGTCTGAGTTCGAGTCGATTACATTCAATCCCAATAAGAGGAGATTAGCTACTCATAGTAGCTTTAACAACTAATAAGATGAAGGAGAAAACAAAAGATCAAGCTTCCGCAGCTTTCGTTCTTCTTCGTGTTCTTCGTTCTATTTTTGGAAAATTCGAAACTGTCGAAAACTGATTCTGAAACTTGTTTTGTGCTGCTGCGTAAGTGGAAATTCGCTTGAGCTAAAATTTTTAGCTCAAGCGAATGGAATTCTTCATGGTGAAGAAAAGTCAATTCACTCAAGTGAATGAAATTAGCTTGAGCGAATTAAGCACCTCAAAAACACACTCTCGGGTCAAAATTCGCTTGAGCTAATTAAAATTCGCTCAAGCGAATTTACATCACTTGAAATCATTCTTTTCTTCTTGCTAATTCAGTTCTTCTGAGCATGGTTACTCCTCTTCTTGATTTCCTATATTTAAAGCACAAAATGGGATTAAAAGACTTCAAATAATTCAAGACTCAGATAATATCTGCTTTAATTCAAACTTCTAAAATTGGGAGAAATTAATTGTTAAATATAAGCAATTAATTTAAAAGTGCCATAATTTTCATACAAAATATCCTAATATTTGACACTTATCAGTACGAGGATGGACGCTTTGTTTGGAAAATATGAAAATCAGCGGAAAGAAAACCATCACTAAGAAAATGTGGTGAAAATTATGTTTTCCATGGTTTGGTTGATAGAAAAATATTGGAAGAAAGAAAACTTTTAACATGGGACATTTGAAAAAGTTTTCTCACCACAACAGGCGTGAAAATTAAGATAGGACAAAATTTTGAAACTTTTTTCCAATTTTGTCCTAAATATTTTTTTAAAGGGTAAAAAGACAATTAAAAATACATATTAAACACATTTTTGTCTTCAATTTTAACTTTTCTTTCTCTCCATTTTCTCCTCTTTTTCCCTTCATCCAAACAATATAAAAATTCACTCATTTTCTCTTCTCTTTCTCTTTTCTTTATTTTCTTTCTACTTATTTTTTTTCTTATCATTTTCTTTCTTTATCCAAACAGTGTGGGAGGGTCGATAAGAAAATGTTAAAACTTAATTTTTTTGGTGCAAGACCACATATATCTTTCATGAGAGCCAATCTTGCTTGAGCCAAGTAGGACTAACAAAGCTCCGAGTATTTAACACAGTTTCATACCCAGGACTTAAACTCGAGACAACTGATTAAGTTGAAACAACCTCTCACCAGCTGATCCAGGTGCTCGGTGGCTGTTAAAACTCAAATTTAAGATAAAAGTAGGTAGGTAATTGAAACTATAATTTTTTAAATTGGAAATTTAAAGTAAAAAAATTAGGAGTATGTTTGGTAAGACATTTCAACTAGATGAAATCTAAAATTAGAAGCTATATGCTTTTCTTGAGAAGCTACTTGAGGTATTTTTTTAAAAAAGCTTCATTTTTCAGCTAATAGCTGAAAATTTATTACTAATTTATCCCTCAACAACTCTCACTCACCATTATTTAATAATTAATTACGTTCTTATATCTCATTTTACCATTTTCAGGGAGTATTACCAAATACTTCTAATCAAATCAGCCAATTTTTTAGTTTTCACCTTTTATCTAAATTTTTCGCTTTAAGCTAGTTTTACCAAATACACTCTATAGTTCCATATTATTTAATTGTTATGAGTTAATTCTAGAAAATACTAATCGGCTTAAAAAGTAATGAGAAAGGTTTTTCATACAACATGTTGTATAGACAACATGGAAAGAGATAAAAAAAAAATAAAAAAGTGTGAGATATGATAAGTGATATGAAAAGAGATTGAAAGAAAAAAATATGTTATATGAATTATTATATATATTTATTGAATGAATATTATTTCTCAAATTATAAAATTATAATTATAAAATTATAATTATAAAAGTTTTTTTTTTTACTTTTTTTATTGTTCTCTCTTCCCAATGCCATATCTGGGTGACTGGGTTAAACAGAAAAATTATTTTAATAATATAAGATCAAGCTTTACTTTTAATAGCAATTAATGCAGTATCCTCAAATTCCTAATGTTATTAATGAGGATTTTGAAACATTAAATGAAAAAAAAAATCCGTCAAATTGAATACTTTTTCGGTTTTTCCAGATGTAGTAGTACAACGTTTATAAAAGTGATACAGAATTCAATGAATAAAATCCCCTGATAATCATTACCATTATCATATAAAACTCTATATATTAACTAATAGAGTTGTTTGTATCAAAGAAAGACCCAAAATGGAGAACAAGATAGCAACTTTGGTGGTTTTGGCTGTGTTCCTCTGTGGTGTTACCATTCCAGTGCGTTCTGAATACCACTCTGAAAGATCTCAAGGTTTTCATCTAAAGGAGAAAGTGACCCATCTCCATTTCTACCTATTTGACATTCTCAGTGGAAAAATACCCACTGCTGTTGAGGTTGCACACCCTAACATCACCGTTGGTGCAAAATCAGCCACCCCATTTGGCCATGTATATGCCATTGATGATCCCCTGAGGGAAGGCCCTGATGCAAACTCAAAAGTAATTGGGAATGCACAGGGTCTCTATTTATCATCAAGCCAAGGAGACAAATTAACCCTTGTGTTGTATGCAGATTTCGGTTTTACCACAGGTAAATTTAGCGGAAGCTCCATCAGTGTGTTCTCGAGGAATCCAGTGACAGAGCAGAAACGAGAAGTGGCTGTGGTTGGTGGAAGAGGCAAATTCAGAATGGCTAGAGGCTACTCTGAAATTAGGACCCATTCCCTCAATACGACATCTGGTGATGCCGTTCTTGAGTATCGTGTAACCGTTGTTCATTACTAGAAAAAAATAATTAATTACCTTCTTTTGGGGGTTTTAATTTCTCAATTTTCTTCATAATCCTCCCAAATTGAATATTGTGGGGCTATGATCATCTATTGATAATTCAATGGTCATGGAACAATCAAATACTATCCTTGTGCTGGATTCTTAATTCGTGACTAGTTTCAATTAGGGTTTAAAATAAAATCGGTATATAATGACAGTGATGTCTTCTAAACCTTTGATCTGTGAAAAGTTATACTCATTTCGGTAATGAATCGCGTTGTTGGTAACTACAGAATGAATCAATTGAGCGATTCTTTCTCCTCTCTGTTAATTCCTCTCTCCTCAAATTCGCTGCATGTAGTGTTGAATATACTGAAGGATTAGCAAAGGGATATGAACCATGCGTTTAATTTATTGATTTACAAGATTTCGATTTTCGAAGTAAGGATGCCGAAGAAGAGAAAAAATAATTGGTCTATACATTCCAATTTATATTTTATTGATTATAAAAGATGAATAAATAATTTTTTTAATAAATAGTCTTTATATAACTATTTGAGTTTAATTTAAGAAAAAATATAGATTTATAATATAACTTATGTTAATTTAATTTAAAGTTAATGAAAAAAACTTTTATCTTAAACAGTATTATCAATTTAAATTTTATTCATTTTAATTAATATTTCACAAAATTAATTAAAAAACAATTTAATATCAATAATTAATAAAATAAATATTAAATTTGATGATTAGAAATTTAAATCGCTCTCTAAAACAAATAGCACAGGAGAGGAGTGCCTTAATAACATGTCTCTTCATCAAAGAAACCAAACCATGACAAACATGAGCGAATTCCAACTTAGAGTCGTATGTTTAAAGGCTCAAGTAATCGTTTCATAAGATGTCTTCTTAAAATATGTTTTAGTGCTAATAAAATTGGGTAGCATTTTAAAAACAATTTGAAAAATATTAATTCGGTAAATTCAAAACTATTATTATGCAATTTTCATGTACCTTGACCAACTCAAGATATAAATATAAATGAAACTGAAATATACATAGAAACTAATGAGATCTGTGACATGTCCCAAATTTTTTTGTAACACGATAGAAAATATTTATAAACAGAAAACTCAAACATATACAGTTTTATTCAGGCTTTGTTCATATTATGCACGAAGAAATTAAATGAAAAAATAGATAGAAATAAAATTGATGAATTTTGTATATTATTTATATATATATATATAATTTTTTCTCTCTTATTCAATTGGATAGAAAAGTAGAAAGAAAAAAAAGAAATAATAATTAATATAATATTTTTTTATTGGTAAATACTAAAATGAGAAAAATTAAATGGATTCCACACTAGATGAGAGAGATATAGATAAATAAATTTAGAAAAATAAAATTACCTTCTTGAAATTAATGTTTTAAATCTATTTGAGGAAAAATGATGTGGGCTCTATATTAACTTTTTTTCCTTTTTATTATTATCTCTCCAGTCTCCACATGACTTTTCTTATTATATATTCTCTTCAAACAAATAAAGTGTTAAATTAATTAGATATATACAATACATGATTTTAAGCTACGTTTGGATTGACGAAAGTAAAATGAAAAGAAAATTAGTGAATATATATATAGTAAGGCTTCATTATTGGCTGCAAGAAGAAAATAGGAGTAAATAAAATTGATAGAAAGAAAATAGAGAAAAAAAATGGAAGGGTTTTATATACTATTTGGATGGAGATAAAATAAAGAGAAAGAAAAATAGTTTTTTTTTATTTTCTTAATTGATTGATTAGCTAAAAAAGTGAGAAAAAAGAAAATGAATAATAGATATAATGTCTTTCTTTACTTTTGAGAAAATAAAAAACCCATGTTATATAGGTAGTTGAATAGATTATTTTTCTTGAAATTTGTATTTTCCTTCCACTTCAAAACTATGACCATCTCTTAGCAAGGTTATAAACAAATTAAAATGATAGAATTATATATGGAAGAAAAAGGAAGTTCTATAATATCAGTTAGTGTAATTATTACAGTTAAATATTTAACATGTGTAATGTAATCAACATTGTTATTTGTAATTAGTTACATTTTCTTATTATTTTATGCTTTTAATTTTTTCTTTTTGTTGATATGCTTCATTCTTGTACTTACTGCTATACTCCTCGGTTTTTTATTCTTTTTCATTTAAGGTTCGTTAAGAATTAAGAAAACGATTAATATTTTATTTTTTTACATTCACTTCAGTTTTTTGTTTGAATTTTTTAAATTAAACTAATAAGTATGTTAATAAAATTATTTTAATGATTATTATGCTAAATGTCCATGACGTATGTGGATGTTTCTGACTCGATCAAGATTGTCTCTCGTGAATAATACCTCTAGTTAAAAAAATTAAAAAAAAGGAAATGTCGTCTAAAGAATTAATTCAAATGAATATATTAGGCTTTTGGCTTTTTGACCAAAAAAATGTAAAAAAAAATATATTATGTTTTTTAAAGTTGGTTTTTTAAATTTCTTTAACTCCTAGTCTTTAAAAAACATAAATTCATATATTTTTAGTCCTTAAAGATATCTTGAGAAGAAACTAAAAATACACTGTAAAATGTATTTTTTCTGCATTTATTTGGTAATTATTATAAGAAAAAAAATAAGAATGTAATCAAAATAAATTGAAGTGAAAACCATTACAGTAATATAATAAAAAAAAATACGAGATATGAAAACCATTACAGTAATATAATAAAAAAAATTTCTGCTTAAGAAAAGTATGAACCACTAACTTTGACTGATTTAATAAAGATTAATGACTAGAATTTATTTATTGTTAACAAGTTAATTTCAAATTCTCGAACAAAATTACCTCCCATAAAGGATACATGTGGTTAAACAAAAAAAAAGTTAATTCCAAATTTATAACAAAATCTACTGTGAGAGAAGTCACCAGTATAAAGGATTTTATCTAATTATCACAACTAACTTGAGGGTTAACCCCACATTAATATTTATGGGAATTTCCAATAAAAACTAAAAAAACTACTACAAAAATAGTTAGAGTTTAAGATCAATTGATTTAAAATCAAACTGGAGATGTAAATTTATATATAAAAAGGACAAAATTTACTAATTTAGGTTGATTCTACCATGGCTCTACAATTTGCAATTGAGGGTTGTCCAAGTCTCCACATCACTGCTATAAAAATCGAATGTCTTCAGTGGAATCACATTATAAGAGAGGGCAACAAGCTGGCTAATTGTTTCGCAAAGAAAGGATTTGAAATTAGAGAGAAATTTAGGGTTTTTAGTAGTCTACCTGAGTTTGTTGTCCATATCTACGGCTTCAATGCTGTTAGGTCTTAGTGTTCGTGTGTTCCGTTCCTGGCCCTAGTGGTCCTTTGGTTCATCTAAGGAATTTATAGGTGTATAAATATTATGGTTGCTATAAATATTACAAATATGCATCTGGGAATGGTTGGAACATGACATACACTATAGATTGTGTTCTTTTAATTTGTAATTGAGTAAAATTAATTTTAATAGAATTATAGAATCAATAACTTAAAATGAATGGTGTATGATTTATCAAACATATTAGATAAAAGTGATTTAAAATCAATTTAAACAATATTAATTGTTATCTTTTATTTTTTTTAACGTTAATTATGTTTTTATCTATTAAAATCTAAATGTTATTTTTTTTGTTGTAAGCGTTAATTTTTTGGCTGAATGTTAATTATTTTATTGTAAGCATTAATTATTATCATTATCAGTTACAAAATAAAAACCATTGATTGCCTATTAGATTTCTATTTTATTATATAACGTTAATTGTAAAAATTATTCATTCGTAATATACAGATTGAATAAAAAGACCGAATATTTACACTCAACTTACTTCGTTTACTTTTTTTTTTAATAATTTGAATTCTTAATACAAATTAAAAACAATATAGAACACAAGATATGGCTTTTTTTATGTTATAGGAGTAATATTTATTTACATATTTTAAGTTTCTATTTTTTATAACGGATTTTGATAGTTAAAATAATTAATTATGAGAGGTCTGAATATGTAATATCAATAAGGGAAAAATATGTTTTTCGTCCCTATAGTTTTGGTCAACTTTGATTTTTGTTCCTATACTTTAAATCCTTTGTTTTTTGTCCTTAAACTTTCTAAACCCCTAATCCATGGTCCTCGTCATTAGTGAGATCTGTTAATCTGATGAGTCGGGTAACAAAACTTACATGTTTAGCCTCAATAGTGGACCCCAAATAGTTGACTAATCTAATTAATCTTTTTTATTAATTTTTTTAATTATTAAAATCACCATAATTATAAAATTAGTTTTTTATCGGGTAAAATTGTTCAGGTGAAAATCTTATTTTAGTAATTAGAGTTATTTTAATAATTAAAAATTAATAAAAAAATGTTAATTAGATGATTAGTCAGTTATTTGGGACTGCTATATTGAGGCTAACATGTAATTTGTTAACTAGCTCATCGGGTTAATAGATCTCACTGACAGGAAGGGACCACAGTTTGGGAGTTTAGAAAGTTTAGGGACAAAAAACATAGAATTTAAAGTATAAGGACCAAGACTAAAATTGACCGAAACTATAGGGACGAAAAATATATTTTTCCCATAAATAAATATCCATGTTAATCGTGTTTTAATCAAGAAATTAAAATGTGTATTCCTATATTGCACCTTTGCGTTTTGATTCATTTGAGACAATGCTCATAAGTATATTACTCCATTTGTTCCTATTTATAAGAAACCTTTTAGAAAAATTGAGTGTCCCTTAATATAAGTCTCTTCGCAGATTTTGAGATAAATTAATTATTTTTTTTCCATATTTGCCCATTAATGTTTAACTTTTTTATTTCCTCATATATTGATGAGTGTAAATAATTAATTCAGTTTTTTTGGGTAAAATAAAATTTAGGGTGAAGGGATGGTGTCCCAGTCCAAGGCAGGAAAAGCCTCGGGCTCTTTGAGCATTTACAGAGGTACTTACATTTTACCTCACCTTAAGTAGACGAGTGAGAGTTTGAACTTGCAACTTGTCAGATACGAGACTCTGTCTTGCTCCACTCGACCAACCCCTTGGGGTTATAATTAATTAAGTTTTACCCACATGCTCAATTACACAATTAGAAAGTGGCTTTTAGAGTCTTTCACCATGTGACAATTAATGTCTCTAAAATATAGTTACTTTTAAATAGGGGTATATTTGGAATGCTATAAATTTTTTTAAAAAATCAATACATTAACCAATTTTTCTTAAACTACGTAAAATGGTTGGAAGAGTGTTATAACAAGGGAGAGAGGAAGTAATTGATTAATATATAAAACAAGACTCTACACAATCCTATCCATATTCTCTATTTTATACAAAACTTTTTGTGATCCCCGAGCATTGCACGGGTGTCACACTAGTAAAACAACAAAGTGGGTTCCATACATAATATTAAAGTTAAAATGACAACTTGAGTATATATATATATATATATATATGTCATAATATTCATACAAACAACTTATACAACATTTTCTTTTTATCTTTCTCCATCATATCAAACATCATATCATCAATCACATCTCATATTTCTCTCTTTTCTCACTATCTCAAAAAATATTGGATCCAGTATTGCACGATGTAATCTTCTTCCTCCCAAAAGACGAGTTAATACATACAACAGCCAGAGCAGTGTATGATAAGAAATGTTAAAGTGAAGCTCAAGAAACGAAAGTATAAGGAGAAGCCCTAATGGAGTCACACTTCTATTTTTTTATGATCAAATATATATCAAAATGCAGGACACAACAAAAGCTATAACCATATTGACAATAGAGATAAAGAGTAAAATAAACCCATTATAAATCCTCCATTCCACTCTTCTGGCCTCATCATTCATGGTATTAGGGGTGGCAAAGTGGGCTAACCCGCCCTGGCCCGCCAGAAAAAACGTGTCAGCGTATACAACCCACCCCATTTCAAGGTGGGATGGCGGATTGGTGGACCGACCCGCCTGACCCACACAAAAAATTATAAAAAATTAAAATAAATACAATATACATAATAAATTTGAATTATAATGAATTTTTTAAAAAATATTTATACTTTTTTGTCTTTACATAACACTTTTCCTCAATATTTATAAAATTATTATAATTAAATGCTAAATATAAATAAAAAAGAGTTAAAAAATTGTTAAATTTGGTAGGTTAGCCCTACGGCCAACCCAGCAGGCCCGCCCTAGCCCACCTATTAGCCCGTCGGGTTGGGCGGGGCGAGCTGAGTGGGTTGGAGGGACCTAACCCACCCCGCCATTTTTTGCAGGTTAGGCGGGCTGGCCCGCTGAGCCCAACCAACTTTGCCCTCCCTATTGAGAAGAAGAAGATTATAACTGAAGAAGTAAACAATGCAACTCCATATGTCAAGATGAAGACAACAAACCACGCATTGTTCTTGTCACATGTAACAGTGAGAGCTGCAACAAACACTATGGTAGCAATAAGTGTTTTATGGAGCAACCTTGGAGGATAGAATTTTCACGACTTCCTTGTGTCAACCTAAGCAGCAAAGTAAACTGGAAGAGCCCCATGATAACAAGGGATCATGGGAAAATTTTCATTCTTTTCAATTATAAGTGGAAGAAAATCATCATATCCTTTAAATGCAGTTTTGCAAAAAGTTGTATACCCTCATTTATTTTGAATTTGTAAGTCTTTTGGGCCTATTTGTTGGAGGTTAACAACCTCTATTGCGAAATCAATGTTTTTTGAATTCACAACAATACGAAGAGCCGTCAATGGAATACGTGCCATGTGAGGAAATTGATCAAACATTGCACGATGTAAAATTTTTTTTTACACAAACATCTAATGATATGATTGCCCCGTCAAAAAATATTGGATCCAGCATTGCACGATGTGATCTTCTTCCTCCCAAAAGACGAGATAATACATATAGCAGCCAGAGGAGTGTATGATAAGAAATGTTAAAGTACAGTTCAAGAAACAAAAGTATAGGGAGAAGCCCCAATGAAGCCACAACGTATGCAACCCACTTGTATTTTTTATGATCAAATATATATCAAAATGCAGGCCGCAACAAAAGCTATAACCATGTTGACAATCGAGATAAATAGTAAAATAAACCCATTATAAATCCTCCGTTCCACTCTTCTTGCCTCATCATTCATGGTATTAGGGGTGGCAAAGTGGGGCAGCCCGCCCCACCCTGCCATGGTCCGCCAGAGAAAACGTGTCACCATATACCACCCAACCCGTTTTAAGGCTGGATGGCGGGCCGACCCGTCTGGCCCACACAAAAAATTATAAAAAATTAAAATAAATACAATACATAATAAATTTGAATTTTAATAAAATTTTAAAGAAATATTTATACTTTTTTGTCTTTACATAACATTTTTCCTTAATATTTATAAATTATTATAATTAAATACTAAGTATAAATATAAAAGAGTTAAAAAATTTGTTAAATTTGGCGGGCTAGCCTACGGGCCAACCCAGTGGCTAGGCCCGCCCTAGCCCACCTATTAGACCGTCGAGTTGGCGGGCTGGAGGGACCTAACCCACCCCCGCCATTTTTTGCGGGTTAGGCGGGCTGGTCCGCCGGTCCCAACCCTCTTTGCCATCACTACATGCTATCAGTGAAAAATTGAGAAGAAGAAGATTATAACTGAAGAAGAAGTGAGCAATGCAACTCCATTTGTCAAGATGAAAACAACAAACCATGCATTGTTCATGGTGAGGCTAACTCTCTCGGTGGAGATTTTTTCGAAAACGGAGTCTGAGAGTTCCGGTGATAGATTCACGTTGTGTCTCCGGCAGTGGCGGCTGCATTGGCTTCCGACACGGTGGTGACACTGGGAGGTGGTGTGATGAATGATGACACAAGAAAACAATGATGAATGAGACATAGGCTGTGATAGCAATTTTCGATGACCAAAGCTGGGTTAGTTGTGGTACAGGGGAGCTTAAACATGGTGACTGAGGAAAGGGATGATGGCTTGTGTAAGTTCAAGAATGTAATTCAAGGATGCTTTATATGGTGACAACATGAGTTTTAGTGGCAAGGTGGAGGTTCTTGTTGCTGCGAGAGAGGTGGTGGTCATGGGTGTGAAAGGAACTCAATGACTGCTTGGACGGAGACATGGAATCGAGGCAGGCTGGTAATGGAAGAAGAAGGGTCTGCTTCTGAAAAAACGAAAATATTGAGACAACCGTATCACCGGTTCTTTGATTTGCAATATGCCAATATCCATCGCCCGTTTTTTATAACATTATATCAATGGTTTAAATTCCTTATGTACCGGAAAACTTGTGTACCTTAAACTCACTCTATAGAGCGATATTAAAAGTTTGACAAAAATGGAGAATGAGAAATGTGGGGGGAGAAAGATATTAATAAAAAATTAATATAATTGATGTGATGTGAAAAAAATGATAGATTAGTATAAATTTAATAATTTAAACTTTTATTTATTTTTATAAATATTATATAATTATTTTAATTTAAAAATATATTTTTTTCTTTTATCCAAAACCCTCAAATACAAAAAAAACCTCATAATTTATCGATTTAATTGTTGAATTAAAATTTGTTATGAGAGATATAAATTAAGGTAAAATTTAAGAATTAAAAAATGTCAAACAATTAAGTAATAACACCCAATTGATTGTATTGGCATAATTAGTTAGAATGACAAATAGCATAAGAGAGTTTATCGTTTAGAATTTAGGGTTTAGAGTAGTATCATGTTTAAAGGCACAAATAATTGTTTCATAAGATATCTTCTTAAAATGTCCAAAAAACAAAAGATATCTTCTTAAAAATTTTTTAGTGCTAATAAAATTAAAAATAATGTGGGTAGCATTTTAAAAACAAAATATTAAATATTTTATTTTTAATTTTAATATTTAAAAATTATTTTAAAAAGATTAATTCGGTAAATTCAAAAATATTATTATGCAATTTTCATGTACCTTGACGAACTCAAAATATAAATATAAATAAATGAAACTGAGATATACATAGAAACTAATGATCTATGACATGTCCCAAAATTTTTTGCAACAAGTTAAAAAATATAGGCTTAAATATGTTTTTAGTCCCTATAAATATAGGTCATTTTATTTTTAATTCCTGTAAATTTTTTTTTTTGGTTTTTCATCCCTATAAAATTTTTTGTTTGCTATTTTGGTCCCCGTCGTTAACTTTAAGCTTGTGTGGCTAACAGAGTGCCACATTATCCTGCCACATGTGATTTTTCTTCCAGCTTAATTTTGTTTTTAGTCCCTATAAATATGGTCTTTTGTTTTTAGTCCCTATAATTTTTTTGTTTTTCACCTCAATCTCATCCCCATTCAATATCACATTGTACTTTTGCTTCTTCTACTGCATTGTTACACTTGAGATTCTTGAACTCTTCATGGTGTGTTTAAGGAAATAAATTCTTTATGTATTCAATTATTTGAAATTTCAATAAACTTGAATTCACTGCATAAAGTGAGAAAAACTTGTAACGACCTTTTTTTTCTCTGTAATTCTTTTTTTTTTTGTCTATTGACTAACAAAATTCTCATTTGATTTATGTCTATTGATGACCTATAACTTGATGTAATTTGTCCTGAGTAACAAAAAAAGGCTTGTAATTGTAAGTCAAGTGAAAATTTTGTCAGTCAATGGGTAAAAAAAGAATTGCAGAGAAAAAAAGGTCATTACAAGTTTTTCCCACTTATACAGTGAATTCAAGTGTATTGAAACTGTAGATGCATATACTTGTAGATATATTATATGCAGGTTTTGATGATGCCAATAGAAAGAAAATAAGTTCACAAGATTGACAAAAAGAATTTGGCAAAAGAAAGAGAAAGAGCAAAGAGCAAGGTCAATGCAAGATCAAGACTACAAGCGATGTTAGATAAGTATTAGTCTAGTTAGATAAAGTAATTTGGCCTTTAAAATAAAGTTTATGCAAAAATGTTTTATGAACCAAAATTAAGTTCAAAATAAATATTTTGAACTGGTAATCGATTACCAGTTGGATTGTAATCGATTACCAGCAAGCATTCAATTTCTGGAACGAAATTTTGGTTATGGTAATCGATTACCAGATGTTGTAATCGATTACCAGTGTGCAGAAAATTCAAATTTCAAATTTTAGACATAACGTTTTATAAACCATTTGAATTTTTAAAGGTGTAATCGATTACCAGCGAGGATTTTCAGAAAAACATGAAAAGTCACAATTCCTCATCAAGAGACACAAAGCTTCATTTGTTCTACTATAAATATGTGTCTCCATTTTGAAAAATAAGTAGAATATACAAATGTAACAAAAATGTGAAGAATCTCTTTAAAAATATTTTGGCCAAACACTTGCAAAATCATTAAGAATTCTTATAGGATCTTCAAATTGTATCAACTACTCTAAAAGAGAGTTCATCTTGTACAAACAACTATTCTCAAGCTGTGTGGTTAAGAGAGGGTGCCTCTCGTGGATTGTGAGTGAAACTCAACACAAGGAAAGGGGTTCCAAGGTGTGTGAGTATTCATCTCTTGTAAAGGATTTTACGAATAGTGGAAATCTCAAGTGGATGACTTGAGGACTGGACGTAGGCAAGGGGTTGGCCGAACCAGTATAAATTGAGTTTGCATTTCTTCTTCCCTTAACTTTTACTTATTGATTGTGATTGCAAATTTATTATATATTAAGAGATTATGAGTTTTGCATTCATACTTCATTATAAAAGATGAGTTTTAATTATAGTAAAAGATAAAAGAAATAAGTAAACGAAAACGAGAGAATTTGGATTAACTTAATTCACCCCCCTCTTAAGTTATTTGAGGCCGCTTGTCTAACAGAAACTAGTATTGATCATGTGCGATGCACGGACTTGGTATTCAAATTAATTAAATAATGTGAAAATTAATTAACCTATAATATAGGTAGTTAAAATATTATTCAATTTATATATTGAAAAGAAAAAAAATTAGTGTACATTTTAATGAGTATTGTGTTAATAAGAAAATATATTAAAATGTATAAATGAAAATTTTAATACATAATGTATAAATAAATTTATACTTTTAAATTATCTCTTTGTACTCTATATTTCTTATAATATTACAAAACTTAAAATTATCACGGTAAATAAGAGTTTTAAGTCCTTGTTGATACATCACCACAAATAGTAAAATTAATAATGTGAGCACTTAGTTGAGTAATAGATATTGATTTTATTATATTAATAGTGGAAGTGATAGCTATAATTTAAGACATATTTGGCTTTTCAAAACATGCTCAACTGAATATATATATAACAATACTTAAAAAAAATAAAGATAATAGGTATACTTATTAAATTACTATTATCAATTATGAAGAAACACAAATAATTTAATTTGAAGAAATGACATTGAATACCCAAGAGGAAAAAAATTAATTTAAATTTTACCTCACAATATATTAGTTTCTTTGCATATTTACATTATAATATATTAGTTTCTTTGAATATTATAATATATTAGTTTCATCCTTTTTTAAAATTTATTCATTTGTTAATTGTTATCTTTTTTTATGAAGTGATGGATTATAATTTAAGTGGAGTATAGTTTATAATATCATATATAATAAATATATGATAACCTTTTACTATTTTAGTTTTTAAAATTAAATGAGTTGATATATTTCATTTTCTGTGTCTAATATTTATGTTTTGAATTTTAATATTTGTACAAAAAAATTATAAATGAAACGAAGCAATTATACCTAATTTTGCAGTACATTGAATTTGGTCCATTGTTAAGTATTTATATTAAGAATTTAATTAGGGCGGGGATCAACTTAAGATAAAAAGTTTGACACGTGGGAACAAAAAAGAGTTGGCTACTTGTGAACAGTTGACGAAAATGTGGGTCAACTTTAAATAATTGAATACATAAAGAATTTATTTCCTTAAACCCACCATGAGGAGTTCAAGAATTTCAAGTGTAACAATGCAGTAGAAGAAGTAAAAGGACACTGTGATGTTGGATGAGGATGAGATTGAGATGAAAAACCAAAAAAAAATTATAGGGACTGAAAACAAAAAGACCATATTTATAGGGACTAAAAACAAAATTAAGCTGGAAGAAAAATCACATGTGGCAGGATGATGTGGCACTCCGTTAGCCACATAAACTTAAAGTTAACGAAAGGGACCAAAATGACAAATGGAAAATTTTATAGGGATGAAAAACCAAAAAAAAAAAGTTTTACAGGACTAAAAACAAAATGACTTATATTTATAGAGACTAAAAACATATTTAAGCCAAAAATATATATACATAGAAAACTCAAACATATACAGTTTTATTCAGGCTTTGTTCATATGCACGAAGAAATTAAATGAAAAAAAATAGATAGAAGTAAAATTGATTTGTATATTATTTATATATATAATTTTTTCTCTCTTATCCAATTAGATAGAAAAGTAGAAAGAAAAAAATAATTAATATAATATTTTTTTATTATTGGTAAAATACTAAAATGAGAAAAATTAAGTGGATTCCACTGAGAGAGATAGAGATTAATAAATTTAGAAAAATAAAATTACCTTCTTGAAATTAATGTTTTAAATCTATTTGAGAAAAAATGATGTGGGCTTTATATTAACGGCCTTTTTCCTTTTTATTATTATCTCTCCACGTGACTTTTCTTGTTACATATTCTCTTCAAACAACAAAGTGTTAAATTAATTAGATATATACAATACATTATTTTAAGCTATGTTTAGATTGATGAAAGTAAAATAAAAAGAAAATTAGTGAATATTTATAGTAAGGCTTCATTATTGGATGCAAGAAAGAAATTAGGAGTAAATAAAATTGATAGAAAGAAAGTAGAGAAGAGAAAATAGATGTTTTATATACTATTTGGATGGAGAGAAAATAAAGAGAAAAAATAGATTTTTCTATTATTGCTTATTTGATTGGTTAGAAAAGTGAGAAAAAAATGAATAATAGGTATAATGTCTTTTTTTACTTTTGAGAAAATAAAAAACCCATATATAGATAGATGAATAAATGATTTTTCTTGAAATTTGTATTTTCTTTCCTCTTCAAAACTATGACCTCGATCGGTCTCACCATCAACTTACTCCCCTCTACACTGAATATAATAAAATAATCTAATTTCATTTATTTATTTTTTATCTTGTTTAAAAAATAAATTTCATTCTCTAAATTAACATTTATGAAATATTTTATTTTTTGTTGGAGACTTATTTTAAATAGGTAGAATATATACTCTTTTACAAACATGTGATTTGATAAAGGATATTTTAGAGATGATATTATTAAATAGAATAAAATTAGATAAAATGTACTTATATTTTATATTTTGCACTCTATGCTTGAGTGTTTTTTTTAATACTCTTCTTTACCCAACTTTTCTTCTCTTATTTTCTATCATACTTAGAGCTCGTTTGTTTAAAATTATTTTCTAAAAGAATCACTTTTTTTTAAAAAAAATTACTTATATGAATTTTTAAGATGTTTGTCTAAACTTTTTTTAAGAAGCAACTCAAAGTTGCTTATTGAAAAAAACAGTTAAAATAGAAGAGAGGGAAAATTGTTTAACAATGTGAAAACATTTATTATAGCAAATAAAATATTTTTTATTATTGTAGCCAAACAAAAATTTATTTGTGATTATACCAGAATCTCTAAAATAAAATCAATTTTTTTAAACAATTTAAAAAAAAAAATTTTTAAGCACAAACAAAATCACCCTTCCCTAACCGTGGGTAAAAAGCACAATAGGATGTGATTGCTGTACGTGCTAGTAATTTTGATACAATTTCTTTCATCACAATGGGGCTATTTCACATGCCACTTGAAAATGTTTATTTTAACTCTTAATAGCTCTAATTTTATTATTTGTATCTTAACAAATTTTTTTATGAAAAACTGGGGAGAGAATCCTTATTTATATCTTTTTCTTGTTTTTTATTTAAAAAATAATGTAAGATGATGTAATTCGTGTGCAAGTAACGTTACTGATTATACTGTGGAAAATAATTCAAAAAATAGTGTCCCATGCATACATTTCCTCTCATTTGCTATTGAATTCGTCTCATCATTTTCACAAGTTCTAGATCTTGGCTTTCCATAAGGACATGTCAGCCAGATGAGGACAGGCATTGACTTACATAAATTGTGATTCGCAGTTTGCTGAATCTTCCATTGTGTCTTGTCTTCGGTCTCTGGTGAGAAAGATATCGCAAGTTGTGGATAGATATAGATCCACGAACTAATTAAAGAGACGTTCTGGCAAGTGAAAGTGTTACAAGTGCAGCATATTTATACCATCCAAATTATAGCAGATGTAGACCTCCTAAGTAGTTATATCCACTTTTGAATTATGAGATAATTAAATACAAAGAGATATATTCTAGAAGAAATGGAAGATCAAATGGTAAGTGATATACTAATAAAAAAGATTTGTGAGTGAAGTTAGGCATATGAAAATTAAATTATTGTTGTTATAGACTTACATCTTGCATAATTACCATCTGTTTCCTGCTGAAAACCTGGACATGTCTTTGAGTTCACGTCCATACATTCGAAGCTTTTTGGCTAATCTAATGTATACTATAGTTCCCCAAAAGTACAATGCTATGAGTAAGTTAGGCAGAGCCACAGTGGCAATGGTAAACTTAATGCTGGGTGAGATGACATACATGGAGAACACATAGCAACCAGAAAACAGAGCTAATGGAGATGTCACTATAACACTTATGCGTCCTCTAGGCATTAACAAACATATCATCAAAATTGAAAGATAAAAGGAACATGTGTTAAATGACCAGAACAAACAGAATGTTTGAAGTTTCATCACAGCTTTCCCAGAATTTTCTTGAAATGCATCACCAACACCACCTCTATTAGGCTTGGTCTCAGCCTGATAAACTCCACCAGGGGGATTCAATGCTGCTTCATATGTGCTTGTTGCAAAAAGAATTGCAACTACCAACAGAGCATTGCGTGTGTCATTTGATATTCTCCTTTTTAGGCGAGTAACCCAAATTGCTACTTTCTCATTGAATGTGATTTTTGATCTTAACTCTTCTTCACGGAGTGGTTCTGCACCAAGTGAAAAACCACGTAAAGCTCCACCTTTTACTAACATATCCCTGATCTCTACGCTATAAGGTTGAGGGGGCTGCTTCTCCACTATGTCCAAAGCTGTCATGTCCTCTACATTCTTGGCATTTAAGTCTATGTTGCTATCTACCAACAATCTAACTGCCTGCACAAGGAAGGAATAATTAAAATGCTTAATACCATACCTGAATTATTTGAAACTTTATAGTGTAACTTCAAAGTAGTAATATTAGTCTGCAAGTGGGAATTTAAGTTTTTAATGTATTGTACAGTATTTGAAATACAATGAAAGTGTGATTTCCAATAAATGTCTTTTTTATATTGATTTCTTAATCAATATCCTTAACACATTTATTGGGAGAACATTTAGGACTCTTCTGGTAATCAAAATAGGATAGAATAGGAAATGATAAGAGGGTTGAATAAGGAAATAATAGGGTAGATCAGATAGAAGAGAGTCCAGAGGATAGGGTAAAAAGGAAAAGAACATACATGATAGTATCTCATTGATCCAATAAACACTGGAAATAAAAATATGATAGAATATCAATATTTCCTTTGTTCTGACCACCAAATGAGTCAACTTTTGATTGATTATGACTAAGTATATTTGATTTATCTCAAAATTACGCCTTGGTTTTGACATAAACCAAATACGATATATATGTTGATCTGTTGCAAGTTGAAAGAGGAAGAATTAAAATAATGCCTGTGGGAGGCTGTGGAGAACTGAATCATGCAGAACGGTGTTGCCTTCTTCGTCCTGCCAGTTCAGAACCCGTTTTTCCTGTTTCTGAGCATGTTTATGGCAGGTCCTCTGAAGCCAACCAAGTAAGGCCTCAAAAGCCTGAATTTGGTTATATTTCAGTGCAATATGCAGAGCAGTCTCACTTTTAACAGTGACATCTTCAATAGAATCTGGACAAGCTGATAGGAATTTGACCATGAGATCAGTTTTTCCCATTATAGTTGCAATATGCAGAGGAGTAAGACCCTCCCTCCCTTTGACTCGGACAAGATCCTTATTGATGTGTACAAAGCGAGACACCATTCTATAATGCTTGTTATGTAAAGCAATGTGCATGGGACTAAGCCCATACTGATTTAGCTTCCAAGCAAAAGAAGGTTTGAGTCTCATAATCTCAGTGGCAAAACTTGTATGCCCGGCAGAAGCAGCAATGTGCAATGGAGTGTCAACAAATGGTATCAAATCAATGTCCTCCAAGATATATGGCTCCACCTGAATCAATTTGTAGAGCAAGTCTATATCTCCTACTCGTGCAGCTGCCTTTAATGGGTCATTCATGATTACAGAATTAAGGAAGATTGATTAAGAGGGGTTGGTAGTGGTACTTAGAGAAAGAAAAAATAAAGGAAAGGCTGCACTGCATCATCTGTTTGAAGATTTGGATTTTAATGATGGTTTATGGCAACTTGGGACCATTTTGGACCACATCGACAACACCACACCTCGATCACAAAGGTATATAGGTATTTATTTATGATAATATTCTCTCTGCGTGTCTCTTAAGTTTCAATTTCCACTTTCAAAGTTATTATTCTTCCTTATTTCATTTTCATCTGAATTTCTTTTCATCTTCCATGACCTTGGAAGTGCGCAAGGGGAATCATTCCTCTTTCTCTTTTCTGATGATCTGCAAGGAAATTTGGCTACTGAATGTCAATATTATTAACTATAGAGAATGCTGTATTTTTTATTCTATTTCAAATAAGTTGAATTCAAGACCCTTGAAATTCACTGTATATTTACTATTCATTACTACATGTTGATAATAAATGTTAAAATATACTCCCTAAGGTTGTTTTGGAGTCTAACAATTTGTTTCTAAATAACTGTCGTTTTCTATTACCAAGGCAATAATAAATGCTAATTTTTCAACTTTATCCTCTTCCAAATTTATTAAATGGTGGAGTATTTATTGCATACTACTAGAAAAGGTGGAGAGTTTTAAATACTTTAATGAGAGAGAAATGGTATATTTGTAAACAATAGAGCTAAAAAGACATATTTATTACATTTCTTAATACATGTGCAAAAATCTTAAATGACAGTTAAAAAGAAACGGAGGGAGTAATAAATAGAGAAAATATAAGATATGATAATTAATACGATGAAAAAGTAAGAGAAATGAAAAAATAAAATGAGTCAAAAAAAGTGTAAAAAAGTGGAGTGTGAAAATTAAATAATTGAAATGAAAAAATAAGCCTTAATAATGTTAATTAAAAAAATAAAATAATTAAAATTAAATATTAGTGTAATTAAAATAATTAATTATTCAAAGTTCTCACTATTTAAAAAATTACTAACTAATTTTTCAACTTTACACCATTTTTGCAAAATATAACCATAATCTATCGGTAAAACAATTAAAATCGAGTAGTTGTTTTTTAATATGCTCAGTGCTCGGCATTTAAATTTAAGAAGCAACATTTTTGTACGTTAATTTCTTTTTATTTCTATTGATTTTTGACCGTTCAAATTTTTTATATTGACTGTGTATAAATTAAACACTTATTTTAATCTATCTATAAAAATATAAAACATATAAATATAAAATCAAGCCATCATTTTTCACTATGATCACATTCAAAGTCAAAGACAAATCTCTACGAATAAAGACCACACCCCTTTCATGTAGACACCGTGAGAGGTAGATCATAGATGTGATGGTGGTGTTTTCTTATTCAGAACTTATCTCCTTTTATTTCTATTAATTTTTTTAAAATAAAGAATTTTATTTTGATAAAATTCAAATAAATTCAAATGTCAAGATTTTTTTTGTAGTTTGCTGTTTTTTTGTAAACATAAAGAAAATATTATGGTGATAATTAAAAAAATGAAAAATATTTTTTAAAAAATCATTTAATTTAAAAATATTTAAATAGTTAAACAAATAAATCAAAATATAAAAATTAAATATAATTATAATTTTTAATTTAAAAATTTAAAAATAGATTAATAAATAAAAAATTACTTTAACAATAATCTATTCTATCTATCCATAAAATTAAAAATATGCAAATCAGAACCACTATTTTCCGCTAAAAGTAAAGAAAAAGGATGAAAAAGAAGCACCATGTACCTTTGAAAAAAACACAAAATGCATAACTAATTATTCTATATATTTGATCCACATTTAAAAATGAATCAAACAGAAACTATTCTTAATATTGTTTGCCTGAATCCATGTTTCAAGCATAATCTTTTTCCTGAGAAAGCTGGTATCCATTGCATCATTCAGCAGATGGAGGCGCATCCCATTGCATCATGAGCATTGTCTTTGAGCAGTTGCCACGTCTCGTTGTTTAACATTCATCTCTTTTTATATTTCTTTTTACATAAAATAAATTATTATTTCAATAGGAATAAAAATAAATTCAAATATAAAGAAATTATTATGATGGTAATAAAATTAAATAAAATAATATTTTTATAATTTACTTAATTATTAAATTATGTTATTGGTTACAAAAAATGAAATGTAAAATAAAAGATATTTTATTTTTACTTTAGAAAAAATGAAAAAAATAATTATTTAATAAATGAAATATTATTTTGGCAATGATTTGTGTTACATAGTATTTTCTTTTATACATTAATTGTTATTTTTTAATTTTTCTCTTACTTTTAGAATTAAACTAACAAATAACTAGTATATTGTTTGTATATTTTTAAAATATAAAAATACCGATATTTTTTATTTTTATATTTTAAAATTTTAAAAATAATTTATTTAATAAAAATTATTTTAATGAAAATTTGTATCACATATTATTTTTTATATTTATTTTTATTTTCTTTCTTTTTTTAATTTTGAAATTAAATTAATAAGTATCATGTACTTTTATTATCTTAATTGTAAAAGGATAAATGGAAAAAAATCAGAGTTAAGTATGCATTTGGCATAAAAATGGAAAGTTCACATAAATGTGAATTAATATGTATATCATAAGAATAAATATTTAAATTTCGTAAAAAAAGAATAAATATTTAAATCGTGTAAAAATAGATATATATGTATGTTTAAATCATACGGATAAATTCATATTCATGGAAAATAAGAATTTATTTCAATGTATAAATCATATAAAAATATATATAGTTAGGAGATAGATGTTTTATATATATATATATATATATATCACATATAGATGAAAATTTTTATGAAATCAATACAAAAATAAAAAAAATGATGATAAATAAAAAATAATATTTAATTTTTTTCTTGCGTGCACTAAACGGGCTTGGATACTATTTTCATACAAATCAATTTCAATTTCAATTTCAATTGTCATTACATGAAGGCGCGTAGGACTTCTATCAATGACAATGAGCCAAGTCAGAGGAGGAACTAAACAAATTTTTAAGACCATGCATTAGAACACATAAAACAAATCAATTTTATTTTGAAAAGTCAATTTATTTTACTTTTCGAAGTCTTTTATTATTATTTTTAACCAAAAATAAGAAGTCTTTTATTTTGCACGAGCACATGCACGGTCGAGCCATAATGCCGGCCCTTCAAAGGCTTCTGTTCAGTACACGAGAAAAAACATGCTGTCCGTAGTTGTACAAAGTACAAACACTAAGGACACGTTAAAATTAGCTATTGTAACTGATTTTTGGTTTTTTTTATTAACTTTTGATTTATAAAGGCTTTTTTTAACAGAAATAAGTAAGTTATAAGAAAACTCTTATAAATTTAAAGGTGTTTTTTTGAAGAAGTTAAATATGAGAGTTTCCTGGAAAAGTTGAAATGTATATATTAATTTTAATTTATGAAAATATTAAATTCAATTTATTTTACATTCTTAATTCGTTTTATTTTTTTCTCCTATATAACTCTTAAGTCTTAACTCATTGTTAATAAGCTGTTATTAAAAACTTATAAATTAGATTATTGAATTAGAAGTGTTTGATAAAATTAATTATTTATATAGTTGATAAATAATAAATGATATAAAAAATATTTATATAGTTATTTATAGAAATTCTATTTTTATTTTATTGACATTATATGAATATTTATATAATTATACTATTTTTATATAAATTTTTTTATTTAATTAGAAGTATTTGATAAAATTAATTAATTATATAGTTGATAAATATAAAATAACATAAATATTTTATATAATTGATTAACTTTTACTATTTTTTTGGGATTATTTTTATATTATACTATTTATTTTAACTTTTGATAAAATGTTTTATCTTATAAAAGATTAATAAGAATATAAAATTAAGAAAAAAATTAGAAAAATAAAAGAGGAACTGTATTAAAAATTTAAGGATAAAAATGAAAGAAAAAATAACAAACTATTTCAGCTATTGTAACTCGTGAATTACAAACTAGAGAAATAAGTTTGTTTGTTAAACATTTTTATATGGTCAATTAAGTTTATAAATAATCAAATAAGTTATAAATTAATTTATTGTACGTGCCACACGAACCAAGAAAGATAAAAAAAAAAAAAGAAAAAAGAGAAAAAATTGTAGGATGTGATGGGTAATGTAATGGAGAGAGATAAAGAAAAAAAAAATTGTGTCATATGAGTTGTTGTATATTTTTGTTATATGAATATGTTATCTCAATAAACACTAAATTTCATTATATGTATTAAGTATCTAGAAAAAAAGTACATATTTAACCTCAATTCTCAATTTTTAATGGGTTATGATAATATTAAATTTTACATTAAAAGAAATGTAGATGTGCCCTTATTTATTACTTACTTTAAAAATAATCTTATAGTAAATTTCTCCACTTATGTAAATCTTTGTAAATTATAACTTATATTAAATAGTACTTTATAAAAGATTCTAAGCTCAAATCTCATTATGTTCATTATTAAAAAAATGGGAACGGTAGGGAAAATATCACCCAGAAGACACATAACATGATTTTGAGGCCTGGTCTTTTCTTCTCAATTCAACACAAATGTTTTGGTTGGAAAGAGGAAAATTCTTCATTCTTAAATACCTAAGAAGACAAGGGAAATATACAGTCAATAGTCGTAACTAATTATCACGTATAACTTCATTAAATCGTCTGTTGACATGAAGAATTTTGTTCAGAATTAGTCCAATCCAAACATGTCGCTTTTTTTTTTTTGTCAGAAAAAAAACATGTTGCTTTATTAAATCGACATGTCGCTTGGCTAGATAGATTATCACCTCAAATGCACAATATCAACCTCGTCGGTCTTTTTCTTCTTTTTGTTTTTTTCCATGTTTGTTAGTGTCCACGTTCATCCAGTCAAATATTACAAAAGGAGAAACTTCAGATCAATTACCAATTACTTATTAATTCTTCCAGAAACACAATAATACAAATGCCAACCTAGTTGACTCAATGAAACTAACTGAATTTATGGACTCGGGGCCAAACAAAACCAAAAGTTAGGACAAAAGATACCCAATCTTGATCAAGGTCTCCGTCAAGAAAGATTCTGACATTAAAATTGTGGAAGTTGGAAAGAACGATTTATCGTTACATACACGCACTTTCAGATATTATTCTGTCAAAGAAATGGCATGGAGAAATTCTCAGTTTAAAATTAGTAAAAACGGCTATTCAGGGGCAAATCGCCCCATATACAAAATAAAGATGATAATTCTACTTTGATTTATGTTGACTATAACGTTGGATTCCATAAACATCTATGATCCCTGGAGGGAAAACAGGATCAGTAGCAGCTCTAACAGCAACTTTTGCCACCGCAGTAACATTGACAGGAGGTGTCAATAGAGGCCCAACAAGTGGGATCTGGTTTAATGGTTTAGCATGTTGGAGAACCTGTACAGCACACAAGTGAATAGCAGTCAAAAACAAAGGAAACAACAAATTTCTTAAGCTGATATTCAAGATAATTAAAGCATTTTTAATCATCAGTCAGAAGCCAGAACATATACAAATACTAAATCAGAACTTGGGTCACGGGGAAAGAGGAATACAAACTTCAATTTCAGGATGCTTACACCCAAAACCCAATCAATCAACTGGTCAAAGGTTTAGACAAACCATAATTGAATAGGAGAACCCCTATATAAACTAACAACAAATATGAAGAATGAAAAGATGCAGAAAACCTTACAAATATTAGCTTAGTCAGGTTATATACAAAAACTAATATCAATTCATCAGAGGAGCAAAATTATTTGCACATCTGGACTGAAAGAAATGACTATGTGCCTGTTTGGTTTAAATTCTCAACGGTACAGAATCAATTCCACAAAGTGTGCATTACTCATTTTCAACTATTGATTCTAAAATCATTTCTACTTAACTGTAAACCAAACGGGCACTATGTCTATGACACAATAGAGAAGCGAATGAAATTACCATCTCCAATGGAGATCCAATTACACCAAGGGGTATCTTCATACTCCCAACACCTCGAGTCCCATAAATAAACCCCGGTCTCAGAATTACTCCTGAAAAAAAGGCATGTAATAGTCTGATCATTTACGAACATAATACCCCATGCAAAGAACCATCAGTAACTTTACATATCTCAGTTGGATGGAAAAGTTTACTTTCTCATACTAAGGAATCATCTTTACAAAAGTTCAGAGAGAAAAAAATGGGTGAGTGAACAGTGTCACCTATTATCAAATATGATAGTTCACACATTACCAGCCAAAAAAAAAAATCTAGACCAACTTTTAAAGTCGTGTGGTTTTAACTCTCACCTTCCCATGAGCAATGTCAAGAAACTGAATACTTACCTCCATAAGGAAATCTGGTCAGAAGCTCCGTTTCAGCAGCTCTCTACATCAATTAAGATACAATATATAATTTTCATGAGATTAAAATGGAAAATATCTTAGCATCAGTGCATCACGATATGCAAGTGGTCACACACACACACAAACGTGTTAGAAGCATGTATACTTGATAAATATTTCAGCCCAAAGAGAATGCCTCAATTCAGAATATCATAAACTAATGACTAAAGAAGTATAATTATTCACAGAAACTAAAAGAATACAAGTCAATCCCTGAAATTAGTTTGTTCGACCTGTTAGATATAATGACTAGGGTCCCACTCTAAATGATGAAAGTCCAATCCATATTGAAAGAAGACCATGCAGCGGCAGGGTCACTCAAGAAGGAAGAAGGGAAGGTGTTGTGATCCACATTTCCGTAAATCCTAAGACGGATTTTTCCAGGGTTGGAGATGACAAAAACATAATCAATCTTCGATTTGGAACCAAGAAAAAAAACTCAAATAAAAAAATTAAAACATGGAATAAAGAAATAAGATGACGAAAGGAGCTACAATCTCCAAGAAATGATAAGGCTAGTGAAGATCACCACAAGAGTATGAAATCCCTTGATAAGATCAAAGCCAATTATTAGGAATATTATTAGAAATATTTTTCTGTTAATATTTTGATAGTGTTTGTTAGTATTTGTCAAGTAGTTTGTTGAGTGGGTTGAGTGGTTTGTCCTATAAATAGGTGTTACTTGTATTCATTTCTGCATCTTTTAATAAAACAATATGAGTTTTCTCAATCCTCTTGTTGGTAACTTTTGGGATGATCCATGGGGGAACCCATGGTACTCCTCTACTTCTCTCTACTATTCCACTGTGGCTCCTGCTCCTCCATCTTATTTTACTAAGATGGTATCAGAGCTCCATCCATGGAGCTCACCGCGCTTCAAGAAGAAAGGTCGATCTTCTCTCAAGATGATTTCACCATCGCTCATTGTTGAGACCTGTGCATCCTCTTCTGCCGCTGCTCCATCTTCTGTTGTTGCAACTATCGTTCCCTCTGCAGAGGCATCCTCATCTTTTCTGCCTTCAATTACTTCATCGTCTTCTTCAGTAATTTCGACTGCCTTTGATCTGTTCTTTGATTCTGAAACTCGCAAAGATTGTGTCACAAGATTGGAATGGAAACCATCACCTAATCCCTTTCTTTTTGGGAGCTTCGGCTTACTGAATCATTTGGAGGAGGAGAAAGTTTCTGCAGTTTCATTCACCGGTGAGGTCGCGTCATGTTTGTCGAGAGGTGAAGTGATATTGAAATCGCTTTCTGTCGGTGGTTCCTCTGAAATGAAGATCCAGAAAATGCTCGGTGACATCCCTAACACTCAACCTTACCCACTCACTCACTCGATTCAGAATTTGAGATCTGAAATTGAAGAGAAAGAGAGAGAAACGACGCTGTTACCTTCAAATCCCACTGATGACAATTATCTCGTTTCTCCGCTGCCACAAGCTCTCCTCGAGAGGCTCAAGGACTATGGTCAAGAAGAAGTGATTGTCCTCTAGGAGGAGCTCTCCCCTGAGGAATGGGACCTTCTCGTCAAGAAAATCAAGAGTTTAGATCTTTCGAGAATTGATCGGATTATTCGGTGTTTACTATGATCTCATCCAGCATCACAATTGTTTGGGGATGAGGAAGTCCAGCTCTGGAAGCCATTCAGAGATAAAATGGAAACAATCATGGTAATGCTTGATAAACGTTACATTGTTGATTCTAATTTTACTTGGTTTGGGGATGCACATAAGGTGTTTGATAAAATGTCTGAGAGGCTAACTGTGAGTGTGGATGTACTCCAAATGTGGGTTCTGATCTCCAATTTCAAGTTAGCATACAATCTTCTTCGTCGCCCTGATGGAACTTTCAACCATGACTTAACAGAGTTCCTTGATCGGAAAGTTTCTGCAAATGCTAACCCTGTGGATGGAGTGTTCTCTTTTGATGTTATTGTGGACAGGGAAACAAATCTACTTACTCGAATCTACCGGCCTGCTGAGGGAGAAGATAGCCGTGTGAATATTGTTGACCTTGAGAAGCCTATGACCTCTGAGGTTCTTCCTGTCATCATTTTCTTTCACGGTGGAAGCTTTGCACACTCTTCAGCTAACAGTGCTATATATGACACCCTGTGTCATCGCTTGGTAGGTATATGTAAGGCTGTTGCCGTCTCTGTGAACTATAGGCGTGCACCTGAAAACAGGTTCCCTTGTGCATATGAAGATGAGAAGCGTCTAGATGGGAGATACTTTGTGAGAGTTAAAGATCGAGACTGTCACCAGGTTCTTCAGAACCATCAAGCTGAGCAGAATACACCTTTATCCCCTATATACAAGGTTTTGAAGACTGTTTTTGCATCTCCAAGTCGTGTAAATTTTCAATTGGATTCTAAAAAGGAAGTGGAAACGACACTTGCTTATCCAGATATATGTTTTGCAATTGATGGTTTTGACTCAATTTTTTATGCTGTGTTTTTGAGTGAAAATGATCATTGCTAGTGTAATTCTTAATGCACATGATGGAGCAGCATTTCCTAGTAAAAAGGTGTCAAGTGATTGCAGTGCATTGGCAGTTCTTGGGTTTACTCCAAATGTTGTTGTGTATGCTGCTGGTGGTCCATGGCAGTTTGTTGGTTTGCTGTCGCTGTTTGATTCCCCTAGGCATGACAGTGCTGTAGTTGTAAGATTGAGGAGTCTGCCTATTGTGACTAAGATAGACTTTGTAGCTGACCACCCTTTCTTGTTCCTGATCAGAGGAGATATGACTGGAACTGTACTCTTTGTTGGGCAGGTGCTCAATCCTCTAGCATTTGCTTTAAGGAGAAAGCTCAAGGAAGCAGTAGATATTCTCCTGCAGCAATCACCTTTGGCTCTTGCAAAAGCTTTAAAGAACCCAGTTGAATTGGATGGGTTGAAGAAGGCACATATTCGGCATGGTGCTTCTATTGTTCAATTAAGGGAAAAGGAAGTTGAGACACAGGATTTTATTGGAGCTGCTGGAGGTGGCTTTGCTAGGTGTAAGATGGCTACAAGAATTGGAAGTCTTTTATTTTATTTTGTTGAGCTTCTCTCTTGTTTTCAAGTTGGTATTGGTTGATACCAATTACCAACTTGCGGGAGGGTATTAGGAATATTATTAGAAATATTTTTTCTGTTAGAGGAATACTTTTCTGTTAATATTTTGATAGTGTTTGTTAGTATTTGTTGAGTAGTTTGTTGAGTGGTGTTGTCCTATAAATAGGTGTTACTTGTATTCATTTCAGCATCTTTTAATAAAACAATATATGAGTTTTCTTAATCCTCTTGCTGGTAACTTTTGGGATGATCCATGGGGGAACCCATGGTACTCCTCTACTGTTCTCTACTATCCCACTGTGGCTCCTGCTCCTCCATCTTATTTTACTAAGACCAATGGTTCACCCCAGGAACCCTAAAGAGGCACAAATACTCTCTCAAAGAGGAAAATCCCTAATTCTATTCAAATTCCAAACTAAACTTTTATGAGTAGGTCACGCACGCATTATAAAAACTCACTAAAAGACCTAATGGGCTGGTAGCTAGTTTATCCCAATACATACCTAATTAAGACAATTAAATAACACTAAAAACCAATAAGGCCCAAAATATCCCTTAACTAATAAAAGCCAACAAGACCCAAAATATAAAGAAAACAAACCCTAAAATATAAAGAAAACTTAAAAGATCTAAACAAACAAGCCCAAAGCTTAACTAATAGATATGGTCCCCTCATTATTCTCATTATTTTTTTTTCAAGCTGAATCAAGTGGATCAACTTGGGCTCAATTTCTTCCACCTTTTGGGGCTATGGTCCCCTCATTATTCTCATCAGAATGGTATTGAAGGAGAGATTAATCAGTAAGGGAACCACTGGGAGGTGAATCTTCTGGAATCGGGAAGTGTGATGGACATGATAAGTCTGTTACAGGGAAACAAGAAAGGAGGACAAGCATACCAAGGGGGAAGAGGTTGTTAAATAGAAGAGTTTAGGGAATTGGGGAGGTACTGCAGTTTCTTTAAATTTCTAGCTATTGGCTGTGGGCAAGAATTACATAACACAGGAGTGCTCTCCCAGTTATCTTTATCGTTATTTACCTTCACAGGTACCAGTCTTTGAAAAAGGGGGGGGGGGGGGGGGGGGGGTTCCAATTGTAAGATTTTTTCAGTTGATAGTAGATCATCATGAAAGCAAACTGTTCTTTACCCTATCAGAACCAGTTAATTTTAAATGTTAAATGACTTACAACTAAGACAAAACTGTCAAACAAGCATTAATTTTTTTAATGTATCAACAAAACATTAAAAATATTGTTAATATGTATTCACAACATAGACAAGGATCCACAATAGAAATTTTTCAACATTTTGCAGCAGGGTTTTACGATAAAATATTCTGGCAAATTTCATCAAGGATGCATTCCTCAATATATCGTCACAATAAAGAGTTGAACATATTACCTTTCCTTCATAATACCCCTGCAGTAAGTAATTTACTACACCAAAGTCAGCAGCAGAGATGTAGACAAATCTTTTAACACCTGTAAGACCAAGGGAAATCATCCAACAACATTAAGTAGCACATTACTTTAGACGAGGAAACAAATACTAATGCATCGATAGACAATTGAAAGAATAAAAGCAATCCCTTTTCTGATCAGAGCATAAACTGACAAAAAGCAAGAGTTTCCACTTTCCAAAACTTCAAATCCAATAAACCAACTCCTTGCCTAAATATCACCTAATAATATAGAGGAGATAAAATAAACACTGCTTGTCATTAGATTCATTACATATTTCACGAAAGAATAAATATATAGACCAAATGAAAATCATAACAGAGACAACATGTCCAAATATGCCTACCTGAAAAGAAGCACTATTCTAAACACCTATCATGGCCCAAAATGGAAAACTATTATAACAGTATATAGTAGTATCTGATTATTGCGCTATTTCTTTATACAAGAGACAAAAAATTATAACACAAAAGCCTACACACATGATAATAACTAGTAAGTGCTAGAGACTTCACATAACAGAAAGCTCATCTAACACATATTATCCTGACAGGACAACTACATCTAACATATATTATCATATTGAGCTATTCCTATGCCATGTGTCTTCCTCAATTGATCGAATAAAACCAAGTTTCACGATTCCTGGGTTGATAAGCATTACGGTGGTACTCTATATAGAAACTAAAAACTGTAGTTCGCATTGCATAGGCAACTCTTTCATGTAACAAGGCAGATAATTGTGACAGCCACCTAAGAAATTTTCTTTTCCCCCACTGACAGTACCACCCCTCATTTTCCCATTACTCCTCTTCATATCCCCTTATTTGTTTTTAAGCCAATGTTATTTTATTTCTTATAATTTGCAACCTCCGATAGTCCAATAGTTTAATTGTCCCGTGTCAATCATTGCATGGTAGGAGATATGATTGTCAATCATTGCATGGTAGGAGTTCTTTCATTTTTTTATTGAGTTCTCAAAATTACCCAAATAGGAAGCTATGTGCTGTATTTGTTCTTCTATTGTTATAACTAGTAACTACCTCATGACTGTATCTGAGAAGAATGGCTAGAAATCTATCAGGGGTAAAATAGACTTGGTGATTGCTGCAGCTGCTAGCTCTTACACTGCAATAGTGACACCGATAAGGACATACTGAGCTGATATAATCAATAGCAATCCTGAATAATTTAGGTACTTCCATTTGTGATAAAGCAAAAGTATGACTGTGTTAATTGTGAGAAATCCATATCTTTGACTGCAATGAAGTGGATTAAACAGTTAACCCCTATATGTTTGTGGCAGATTAAATAATTGTCATATTAATGCTGTAACATTGATAATGGTTTTCAGGACTCATATATGGAAGAACTTCCGATACTACTAAGTATTATGATTTTCTTAGTGAGGTCTCAAGAGGCTTATTATTGACATGCAAATTTGTATATATTTTTAATCTTTAAAAGGGTTTACATATCGAAGTGGAAGTTCAGTTGTTTCTAATTGTACAACATTTTTTTTTTTAAAAAAATAGTTTCTTTAAGCCCAATGGCATCATTCTATCCATGTAGGGGGATAAGCTTAGTTGTTATTGTTGTAAGCAAAGAAAGATGAGCATGGGCATTTCCCCTACTACTCTGAGCAGGAGTAGCAAAAAATAAAGATGGTAAGAACTGAAAAAGTAGATTATAAAAACAAATGTACAAATTCCACAATTACCTTGATCTGAAGCTGCTCTGATTGCATTGATGTTTGCAGTCCCATTAATTTTGTACATGTATGAGTTGGAGCCAAAACCTCCGACACATGAGATCTTAGAAAAGAAACACAAGTTAGCTCAATGGACCTATCATTCACAAAAACAATAATATATATATATAATATAGTTCTGGATCCTAAGCAACAAAATTCTTTCTTTCAACCCAATTATCTCCCAATCAATTACAAATATTCAATCAATTCTCTTTTCTCTTTCAATCTGTCAAAATCTTCTTTTAATTTTCATTCCTCCTTCCCCCATCTTTACGTGACATTCAACCAAATTGTACAATCATTCTTGTCAAAATTATCGAAATTCACCAGTGATAGAGGCCAGGCTTCAACCATCCTTACCTACCATATCCCATATTGTAACCCAATTTTCATCTCAACCATTCTCAGTTACACATTTCTTTAAAACAATAGAAGATCCTATTACCCAAAAAAGCAAAATGGTGAAACCTGCTACTTTGCTGTATTAACATAACAGTAAGCTATAGTGTTATGGAAAACTTGATCAAAGCACAAGGGATCCTCACCTAAAATATTGGTTAAAACCAAAAAAGCAAAAGCTTGTAATTGCATAAGAAACAGAAAATAAGTAAAATCACATTGGCTATGGGTTTCCTCTTAGCAGCTAAATATTTACCAGGCATTATAACAAGATAAGGGGAAACTTACAACAGCAGTGACCCCATTCAGAGCTTCTTTCAATGAATCAGTTGAAAGGAGATTCCCTAATCATGAGAAGACAATTTGGATATATTAGACTAATAGAGAATTCCACAAAGATATTGTCTACAAGGAAATGCCAAAAACAGACAGACCTTTATACCAGGTGATACTGTTAGCCCATGAATCGTGAAGAGATGACCTACCAGACCTGGAAGTAAAACACAAAGAATGGCAAGGCAAATAAATTATAAGGTGAAAGTGTTAAATAATAAATATGAAAAGGAGGTAACAAGGCTTGGAAAAACATAATTTAAATACAACAGGCTACTGATTTAACCTCACATGACTATTCCATTATCCATGAATATCCAAAAGGAAACAATTAAGAGTTCCAATGATGGACTGATAATTGTCACAAATATGAAAAAGCATCAAACCTGCTAAGACTTGCAACAGACACACCACGATTTAAGGCTTCTCTACAAATGTGTGATCCAACAAATCCATTGCCTCCTAAGACAAGCAACTTCAATAACATTCAAAAAAAAATATATACATAAGTTTTAGGTTAGGAAAACCACATACACCAAAAAAGAGTACAAAAAAAAATAATAAATGTTCTAGAATGATTATCATTGTAGAATACTACCTTCTCTGTTGGGGGTGGGGGCGCATTAACAGTCTCTGCTTCTTCAACTTTGAAGGGCTCATCAACCTTTGTAGAGTCGGTGGAGAGATTTCTCCCGTTAATTGACACGGCCGTTGCACTTCAAGGCAACAAAAGGGAACACACAATGTAATGAGTAATTTACAAATCATGAAGGCAATCAACCCCCAAAGTGAGCACACGATTCAAACCACATTTGCAGTAAACTTGACCCTATGATTTCCAAAAAAAGAAGTTAATTATGCGCAACGCTGTTAATTTCATGTCAATTAGGTAGTCAGATATGGTTTTACGCATACCAAAAAAGAAGTTATAACTATCAAAATATGAATCGCAGAGAAAGGGTCGAACAAAAGAGTAGCACACAATATACCGAAATCAATTGATGTTTCCTAACCCCAACAAGCAGATATCGAATTGAGTACACAACAAAAAGAAAAAATGCAATGATTTAAAAGGAAGCGAAGTGAAAAGGTGAAAAACTGACTTGAGCCTGGAAATGGAAGGCGTGGAATGGATCAAGCGCGAAACCACTGTCCTCATTTGAGAATTCAATTCTTTTTTTTTTTTTTTTTCTCTGTTGTGCTTCCAAAATTTCTTGAGGAATTTTAAGAATTAGGAACGGCAAGAGGAGGTTCGAGACTTAAAAAGTCAGTAACTATATGTCTTAGGACAGAGCAGAGAGCGAGAAGGCAAAGTGATACACATGGCTCCTCTAAGTGCTGACACCTCACTAACATATGTGGCTCTATTCCAACCTCAACCTTCATTTCTAACTACTAGACAGCAGGTGCTAGCTAGTAGCTACTACTAACTGCGTGAGTAAATTTTGATAAATATTTATTTATTTAAAAGAAATTGTCTGATTAGATTTTGAATTTTCATGAATATTTATTTCTCTAAATTTATAGCTTATTAAATATATTATTATTACAATATTTCTTACTGTTAGGGATGAGAATAGGTCGAGTTGAGTCAGACTTTCCAAGGCCCTAGCCTACCTGCACCTTAAATTAATGGCATGAGTCAGGCCTGTTTACCTGACATAGGCTTTATTTTATGGTCTGAGTCTGACCTATTTAAAGTCTGACATGGCCTGAAAGCCTGATTAAAAGTTTGTTTTATAGTAAGATACTTGAATATATCATAAGCATATATATGAATAGACTTATAGGCTCAAGTTTTTAACATACTTAAATGTTTATACAAGCTAATAAGTATATAATTATAAGGAAAAGTAATAAAAAAATCTTTATAATAATAATAGCAATATAAAAAATATTAGTATTTTATTTATATCTAGTTAAATAGACTGACTTGATAGACTCAAAAGGCTTTTTTCGATGGCCTGAAGTCTGACTTGTTTTGCTATATAGGCTTTTAAAAAAGTCTTGGCATGCTCTATTTAATAAATTGGCCTGGGCCTGATGTAGGTCGGTAATAGGCCCTTGACGAGTAGTCTAACCTCTTCTCACCCCTACTCACAGCGTTGTTATTTGGTTCAGAAAAACTTACATCCCGAGTGATGGATGGTGTGGCATTGGCCTTGGCCGTTGATTATTATAAATTAAATTAGCGAAACTTTACCAGAAAAAATAAAAAATTAAACTAGCGAAAAGTACAAGGTGAATTTTGTATTGAGTTTGGTGTCAATTATTTTATATAAAAATAACAAGTTAGATTTAATTTATAATAAAAACTAATACATTTTATAAATCTATCTTAAAAAAAAACCACCATTGATTATATAAAACTCAATTTGTAGGTTTTCGATAGAGTTGTCAAATCACTCCATTTAGCTCCATCTGTTCTTAGTCCACATGGTTCAAGGTCAAAATAGCGCACAAGGCCGAAAGGCTCACAAAGCCTTGTGGGCTAGGGCGAGTCCGTGGCCTAGATTTTAGAAAAAAAAATGATCTTTTTAAACAAATTAGATAGGCCTATAGAGTGGGTTAGCTTAACCCACTCTAAGGGTTATCTCTCTCACTCCAAATAGCCCACTAGGGGTGGCAAAACGGGCTGGCCCGACCCAGCCTGACCCGGCCCGACCCTCAATCAGCCTGTCAGAAAACGGGATGGGCTGGGTCAGCCCTAAATGAAAAATGTCTGCCCAACCCATATTTGAGCAGGCTGAACAGGCTAACGGGTCAGCCCTTATAACGAAGTGAATTTTTTTTTCGGGTCAAATTGGGATGGATTGGGATGCTTTAAATTTTGGATGGTGAAAAAAAGAAACTAGAATTGAGAGGACTACTATGATGAGATGTATATGCTCCATTTATTTATTGGATTGATTTTGAAGAATTTAAGAGTGGTGTTGCTTTTTTTATTTATTTTTAGTCTTGAATCCGAGTTTGTATCAATTACTCTGGGATCCAACTCTGTCATGTCGATATTGAGTAGGTTGTGGCTTCAATTGTCTCTTTCAATAGAATATTATTAGATATCCTACTTGAATATTGATTGCTGTAGCTTTTTTTGTCAAATTGTCATAACATGTTTAAATAGTTAAATTTGAAGACGGAAATAAAATTTCATAGAACAATATTTTTTTTGTCAACCAAAGAACAGTATTAGATAATCATAGTATCCCAATGGTGAAATAACATATTAACATGAAGTTCAATATGCATCTAAGCACAAAATTTTTATAGGGTAAAAAACCAAAAGTCCCAACAAGGCAAAAACCCAATCACCTGCGCTGCTGCCTGCTCTGTGCCTACTGTTGCGGAGTTGTCGACGCTGTTGTGTGCCTATTGCGACGGAGGAGACAGAGGCTGCTTGACCGGAGACGCACCTGCTGTAGAGGGGGAGACGGAGGGCAGAGGCGCTGCAGTCGTTGTTGTGGAAGGATCTGCTTGCGCGCGCCCGGAGACGCCCTGCTGATCGACTGGAGAAGAAGCTGCTGTTGCTGCTAGACCGGAGACGCACGCGCACGGCCACCTGGTGCTGCTGTAGAGACGGAGTGGGGAAAGAACGAGCGACACTGTGTGTTTCACTATTTCTAGGGGTGGCAAAACGGGTTGGCCCGACCCTCGATCAGCCCGTTGTAACATCCTGAATTTTACTAGGATAAATATTAATTAAATCAAATAAATAAGGAAAAGAAATAATTAACTAAATAGGAAATAAATAATAGGACTACTATTATTATTAGTTTTATTTCGTAAAGATAATTTTAATTTAAAAGATGATAAGGGTGGAGAGTGGGCCCAAGCCCAATTAGACAATCTAGTAAGGAGGGGTTAACAGATCACCCTAATCCTTATTCGTATGATCTTCAGAGAGCGAAACGCTAAGGAGGGGAGAAACTGTGTCTCAAGAGAGAGTGGCTGCGGAGTAAGCTTCAAGAATCGAAGAAAGATTTCCTTACTGTAATCAAGCTTCGTTTAAGGTACGGTGGGGGAGAGGGTACTACTTGTATATGCATGTAGGGGTGTTTGGGTAGTAGCCTAAGAGTATAATTGTATTGATGTATGTATAACTGTGAATGAATGATATAAACTGTTGATTTATGATTGATTGGATGAGATTAAAGATGATATTGAGAATGATGAAAAAGGGATGATTAGGGATTTGAGGATTGGGGGTTTGATGAATTGGTTGTATAATCTGTAAAAGATTGTTGTTTTGTTGAGTTTTGGACGATATTAATGATTATGAATGATGTTTAATCGAAAAGGATTGATTAGAGATTGATTGGAAGGGTTTAGAGATGTTAGAAATCGTGAAATCTGCGATCTGTGTCGCGGGTAATCGATTACCAGGTGTGGTAATCGATTACCAGGGTGTTCTGGGCAACCCAGGAGTGCTATTTGTTACTGGTAATCGATTACAGGTTTGTGGTAATCGATTACCAGAGAGTTTGTTTGCAGGTAATCGATTACATGTGTGCTGTAATCGATTACCAGAGTGTTTGGTCGCAGGTAATCGATTTCAAGGTGGTTGTAATCAATTACCAGAGACCTTGTTTGCAGGTAATTGATTACTGGAGATTGGTAATCGATTACCAGAGTGGAATTTGAGAGCCTAAGTGCTTAATGATGCTTGATATGCGATGTAATAGATGTTATTTGGAATGCATATGGTTGGTTAATATGCTATGTAAATGAGGTGATTTGGAATGCATATGGTTGGTTAATGCTATGTAAATGAGGTTATTTGGAATGCATATGGTTGGTTAACATGCTATGTAATTGATGTTATTTGGAATGCATGTGGTTGGTGAACATGCTATGTAATTGATGTTATTTGGAATGCATGTGGTTGGTGAACATGCTATGTAATTGATGTTATTTGGAATGCATGTGGTTGGTGAACATGCTATGTAATTTGTGTTATTTGGAATGAATGTGGTTGGTGAACATGCGATATAATATATGATGATGTTACTTGAGTTGTGCGAGCCCATAGAGGGGGTACAACTTAAGAGAGATGCCTTGAGCATGTGTGATGAAACCTGAATTGTGCGGGCCCATAGAAGGGGTACAATTCGAGAGGTGAACTGGGTTGTGCGTGCCCATAGAGGGGGTACAACTCAGGGGATCAAGATGGGGCATTCGATGCACGGGCCCATAGAGGGGGTGCAACCTAGGAGCGATTGTACTGGCCCAGAGAGGGGGTGCAACCTAGGGTCGAATGTCATTGTGCGGGCCCAACGAGGGGGTACAACCTATCGGTTTGTGTGGTGATGCCGGTAGACTATCTTGGTAATAACTAGAGTGATTGACGAGGTGTACCCATTGTGTGGAGTTCCAAGTCATGATCTTTGGGTAGGTGATGAGATGAGTATTGGTGCATGTGATAGTTGGAATACTCAACGATGGAACTGAGTCATATAATAATGAGTTTTGGTGTATACATGTTGGATGTATATGTGTGATACCCGATGTGATATTGAATTATAAATGATGTTATGAGTATTAATGATGAATGAATATTATGTGAGTATGTGAGTCCTTTGGTGAATGATGGTATGAGCTTTATATGTTGATATAGATGAATGGCTATATGCTGAGTTTTAGATGAATATTATCTGATGGATTATGTGATGTTTTGGTATGAGGTATGATGAATGATGATGTTGTGGGTAAGGATAGGGTAGCCTCCGATATGTATATATGAGTAGCATTCTTTTCCTCACCGTATACTGTGGATATGATTTTTACAGGTGTTGATGATGACACGATTGGTGTCGAGTTTGATTAAAGGGAATGTGCTCTGATAGATGTGACATCAGGGTATGACTTGGGGATCCTTATTATGTTACTAGTTAGGCAGATTCTTGTGAACTATTTTGGATGCCTTGCACGACAAGTAGGATAATTAGTATTTTTATTTCTTTGGAGATTTCGCTGCATGAGTATTGGATTACATTTGAAGTTTTATTTCGTTTTAATTTAATTGTCTTTCGAACTAAAGAGATTTTTATTAGACAGTCTGTGAACCTTTTACCCATCGTGGGACATTATCTTTTCTACTTTTCAATTTATTAAACATATAAGAGTATGGGGTAGAAGGGTGTCACACCCGTCAGAAAACAGGACGGGTTGGGCTGGCCCTAAATGAAAAATGGACGAAAAATGTCAGCCCAGCCCATATTTGAGTGGGCTGAACGGGCCAACGTGTAACATCCCAAAACTAGGACCTAGGAACTGTAATAGAGGTTTAGGTTGTGGTTTCAGTCAAGAGTCAGAGAATTGGGAACGGTATGAGAAGTTGGAGCTTAGAATGTAGATTTAGATAGGAAGTTGGGGATTGAATGTGAAGAATGGATATCTAAACTAATAGGGTCAAGATGTAAGAGGTTCTAGAGGATTAACCAAGCGTTAGGTCAAATAACCGTAGGGCGAACTTAGAAGGGGCCACAACCTGAGTCGGAGAGGAATATAGTGTTTAAGGGTAAGGAAATGAGGTTAAGGAAGGAGGATTAGTGTAACATCCCAAATAATTACACCTAGGCTACATGTAGAATTGTAGAGCAAGAATTCTGAAGTGTAATGGTATGTCCTAGGCCTAGGAATAGGTGGAAATGAGAGGAAGAGTGAAAATTGAGAATTTAGGCATCAGACCTCTCGCTCAAGCGAGGCAGGCTCGCTTGAGCGAGTTATGCAGAAAAATCTTGTATAAGTTTTTGCTGTCATACTCGCTTAAGCGAGCAGGGCTCCCTTAAGCGAGATTTGTCCAAAGAGCATGCATTTCAGGGCACGACAGGCTCGCTTAAGCGAGAATATTTCGCTTAAGCGAGAAGGCACTTTCAGGATTATAAACCACGATTAGGGCTCACTTCCTCTCATTATTTCCTTTCCTTTTTCCATTCTAGAGAGAGATTTCTAGAGAGTGAGGGAGCTTGTGGGCTTGAAGGAGGAAGAAAAGGAAGATCAAGAAGCATCTTTAAGGTTCCCAATCACTTGAGGAGTTTGGGATTTCCCCTCTCCACTTCTCATCCGCCCCTATTTCTTCCCCTAAGGTGAGTGTGGTTCACTCACTTGCTTATTTGTCACATAAATTCCCTTGTATGACCCATATTCTACTTCCCCTTGCTTGCATTCATGGTTATTGATGATTAGAGGAAGCATAGGTTGTTGATTTGAATATATTCTCTTGTAATGCAAACCCTAGGTTAGAGAATTTGGGGGTTTTCTTGAAATTAAAGGTTTGGGGTGTGATTATGCTTATAATTGCTCATGTTTATGTATTTTATCATGTTTGTGCATAATCTGAATGTTTGTCCATGATTTTACCCCATCATGTTCATGGAAAATGTTTGGGTCTTTGACCTCATGAAAATGTTAAAGGAAATGATAAAGGAAATGTTAAAGGAAATGTTAAAGGGGTCTTCGGACCAATGAGGTGCAAGAGAGGTAACCGTTTTACTCCTCGGCCAAGGGGTAATTGAGGTTCCTCAATTAAAATGAACCCTGTTTGTTTAAGCTTAAAACTTAATGAGGGTGGCCCTGGACGACGATCCTTGGTCACATGGTCGAGCACTCAAGAAGGTTAAAGTTAAAAGAAACCGTGGGTGTCCGGGTTATGACACTTAAGGACTAACTTTGCATTGATTTCCTATGTGACAAACTCACGGTTTTAAATTCCCATTTTAATGTTCATTTACATGATTCTCTAAAGCATGTTGTATGTCTTATGGTTAGTTACCTATATTCATGATTCGCGTATGACATACTTGTAGTTGGATGTTATCCCCCACACTGCACACACTTTTATCACACTCACTGGGACGTAGTCTCACCCCACGTTGTGGGGAATCACTTTCAGTTGTGCAGGATAGGATTCTTGACATCAGAAGAAGAGTTGGAGTTTTGAGGTGGGTCCTTATGCCCCTCATGTTGTCTGTAGTCCTGGAATGTCTAGGCCTAGTTAAATTATGTAACAAATAAGGATTGTAATTGAATATGTAATGGATTATTATCATTGTATGTAATTGTATTATTCGTTGTATGGCTAATATGAAAGCTTGTGTTTTTTGCCATGGAGGCCATTTGTTAATGAAATAGTTTAGTGATTTTAAATGCATGAACTGTACTGGTGTTTTGCTGGTTTTTCAGGCGGATCTGAAAATTGGGAAACGTCCAGTTTTCAAGGGAGACTCTGCCGGAAATCCGGCAGAAGTTTTATGAACCTTAAACATGCTAAGTGTGGGTTCCTCCCTGTCTTCCTTAATGGAACGATTTAGAATTATGTTATTGAATGTTGAGGTAGTCTAAGCATACGTTGGACTGCTTAGGCAATTGTGCTTGTATGCCGATACACGAAATGACACGAAATAATTTCAGAAATTCGGAATAGTGTTTTCAACGGACACTTATTCTTGAATTGAGGAATTAGGACGTTACACAACGGGACAACCCTTATAACAAAATGATTTTTTTTGGTCAAATTGGGATGGATTGGGATGCTTTAAATTTTGCATGGTGAATAAAAGAAACTAGATTTTAGAAGACTACGGTGATGAGATGTATATGCTCCATTTATTTATTGGATTGATTTTGAAGAATTTAAGAGTAATGCTTCTATTTTTTTATTTATTTTTAGTCTTGAATCCGAGTTTGTATTAATTACTCTAGGATCCAACTCTGTCATGCCAATATTGAGTAGGTTGCGGCTTCAATTGTCTCTTTCAATAGAATATTATTAGATATCCTACTTGAATATTGTTTTGTTGTAGCTTTTTTTTTTGTCAAATTGTCGTAGCATGTTTAAATAGTTAAATTTGAAGATGGAAATAAAATTTCATAGAACAATATTTTTTTGTCAACCATAGAACAATATTAGATAATCATAGTATCCCAAAGGTGAAATAACATATTGACATGAAGTTCAATATGAATCTGAGCACAAATTTTTTATAGGGTAAAAAACCAAAAGTCCCCAACAAGGCAAAAACCCAATCACCTGCGTTGCTGCCTGCTGTGTGCCTACTGCTGCGGAGCTGCCGGCACTGCTGTGTGCTTACTACGACGGAGGAGACGGAAGCTGCTCGACTGGAGACGCACAGTCTGCTGCAGAGGAAACAGAGGCTGCTTGACCGGAGACGCACTTGCTGCAGAGGAGGAGACGGAGAGCGGAGGCGCTGCAGTCGCTGCTGTGGAAGGATCTGCCTGCGCGTGACCGGAGACGCCCTGCTGCTCGACCGGAGAAGAAATTGCCATTGCTGCTCGATCGGAGACGCCCTGTTGCTCAACCAGAGAGGCACGCACACGACCACTTGCTGCTGCGGAGAAGGAGTGGGGAGGGGGCGAGCGACACTGTGTGTTTCACTTTTCTCTAATTCTCTCAACTGATGCTTGCTTCGCTTGAATTGAAGAATGAAACGGCCAAGGAGAATTAGAAGGGATTAGGGAACCCTAAAAAAAAATTTTATCAACGCCCCAGCCCAGCCCACTTCCAGATTTTAAAAAGAAATCAGCCTAACGGGCTAGCCCGACCCTTATACTCCTCCAGCCCATTTTTTAACGGGCTAAGATGGGACGGGCTAGGTGGGCCAATGGGTTGGAAGTCCCCAACCCAACCCTATAAAATTGACGGGTCGGGTTGCCATCCCTAATTGTTTCTCTAATTCCCTCAATTGATGCTTGCTTTGCTTGAATTGAAGAATGAAACGACCAAGGAGGATTAGAAGGGATTAGGGAACACTAAAAAAAAAAATTATCAACACCCCAACCTAGCCCACTTCCATGTTTAAAAAAAATCAGCCCAACGGGCTGGCCCGACCCTTATACGCCTCTAGCCCGTTTTTTAACGGGTTAGGATGAGACGAGCTAGACGAACCAATAGGTTGGAAGTCCCCAACTCAACCCTATAAAATTGACGGGTCGGGGCCAAGCCCGTTTTGCCATCCCTATAGCCCACATCTATTATTTTTTCTGTATTTAATCCAAAAAAATATTATTTTAGTAAATTATTGACTAATTAATACAAAATTAAAAAAACATTCAGACTTCGATTAGTTATTCATACATTCAATGTTCATAAATAAAGTCACCTTTATAAAATTGAATTGTAACATTGAGTATCTCTTTATATTTACATTTGCTTTGTCCAATTAGAAAAGACAACACTTTGTTGGAAGTTTGAACATAACAGTAACACTTACGTGAATTTCTATGCATAAAAAATAAAGTTATCATCCAGTCTTAGAAAAATTGATTTGGTTAACTTAACAAAACATCCACAGTATGTCTCACGGCTTGATATATATTTTCTATCTGTTACGATTGGACCTTGAAGGCCCAATCTGAGCGATATGTACCAGATACATCCAAAGTATCCAGCCCATGAAGCCAAGTCGGCCCTGATGACTAAGTCGGTCTGCGATCAGACAACCCCAGATGGGGAGTACCTAGAATTCCCCTACATTGCGCACTACTGGATCATAGCTTGTGGATCATGGTCCAAGACCCAAATCCTAAGATATTCCTCTATAAATACTGTAGACATCAGGTATGCATTAATTACACAATGACTGCTACATTCTCAGATCAAGGCTAACATGGGCGTTAGGGATGGCAAAACGGGCTTCCAGCCCGTCCCGGCCCGTCAATTTTATAGGGCTGAGCTGGGGACTTTCAACCCATTGGCCCATCTAGCCCATCCCATCCTGGCCTGTTAAAAAAATGGGCTGGAGAAGTATAACGGTCGGGCTAGCCCTTGGGATGATTTTTTTTTTAAATTTGGAAGTGGGCTGGGCTGTGGTGCTGAAAAAAAATTCTAGGGTTCCCTTCCTTCTAAATTTCTAATACTCCCCTCCTCGGCCGTTTCATTTCAACTTTTCAAGCAAGCATCAGAACATCAAAATAGAGTGAAACACAAAGCGTCGCTCCCTCCCCACTCCGTCTCCGGCTCTCCGCAACAGAAGCAGGTGGCCGTGCGCGTGCGTCTCCGGTTGAGCAACAGGTGGTCGTGCGCGCGAAGGCAGATCCTCCACAATAGGTGGTCGTGCCTCATATTCCACTGCAACAACATCTGTAGAACCAAGGCATTTGTTGTATCTTGAAATTGTTTGCTTCATACTGCAAGAAGTAATTTTTTAAGTATACAAAATAAATATATTTTGTAGGAAATGAATCATATTGTATGCTTTCCCATGTGAAGATTTCAATTAAGTGCTTAAGCATACGGTTGAGAAGGTAATTAGAGAAATCCACTGGTATAATCACCACAAAAATAGCTACATAAACTCAACATAATAGTGAACAAAAATTTAATGAGGCTGCTCGAATTGCCTAGATACACGACTGAGATGTCAAAACCCACAAAGATCCAACAGGGACTGTAGGATTAGGAGTAACCAAAGCTACAAGTAGCACACTATACCAATTTTTCTGAGGGTCTACCAACTCAATGAAAAACTCTCAGATGCTCTATCTCATATTTATAGTTTTTTTGTCACGTTTTCTTTTTTTTTTTTCTAATTTTTATAATTTTTTTGGTGGGCCAACCCGTTTATCCCATTCCAATCCATCCCAATTTGACAAAAAAAAAAATATTCACTCCGTTATATGGGCTGGCCCGTTTAGCCCGCTCAAATATGAGCTGGGCTAACATTTTTCGTCCATTTTTCATTTAGGGCCAGCCCAGCTCGTCCCGTTTTCTGACGGGTTTATTAAGGGTCAGGCCGGGCCGGGCCAGCCCGTTTTGTCACCCCTAATGGGCATCAGAGTGTCTTCGCAGGTACACCCACATTTCGTCATGGACCGGCCAGGATTAACCCATCGGAGCACGTGCCTGAGTCCAAGGTCTCAGAGTACCCGAGTTCGAGTTTCCTACTCAAACACTATCCATAAAAGTAAATTACATATTGCCATTAGTTTCGCACAAACATTAAGTACAATTCTTTAAATTTTGATAAAGATCATTTATCAAAATTTTTTTCAGACAACATGTAAATATTGCAATTCTCAATTAAGTATTTAGGAGAAAATAATGCAAAGGATTGATTGTAGTTTCAAACCAAAAACGTTTACACTTACACAATACAATACAACAATTGTTAAATAAAAATTAAAAAAATTGAGAAAAGGTTGCACGTGCAAAACAACCAAAAAACAAAAAGGACAAAACTCAACAACTAAAATGAGAAGAGAGAAAACTCAACAACCAAAAAAGTAGACTAGCATATTGATCCATGATTTTTATAGCACCATGCACTTTAGTCTCTGACCTGTAAAAAACCTTCTTTTTTAGTGTCCGACATTTCTTTCCATCCAACACTTTAGCCCAAGGTCCTAAATTTTATTACGTTGTTAAGTGACACATAGATTGCTTAGTAGGATAAAAAATGACGTTTGCCCATTTTTAAAGTGGGATACATAGGCTGCCTAGAAGAAAATGAGGAATGATATTAAGAAGAAACATATGTGTCTCACACTAACGACGTCATTTTTTGTCCTAATAGGCAATCTATATATCACTTAACGTGACACGTCAGCACTAACTTAACAGAAGTTAGGACTTTGGACTTTAGTGCCTGTTTGGTTTAAATTTTGAACCATCCAAAATCAATTCTGCAGAATTGATTTTAAATCACTTCCGTGTAAGGTACTTCGTAAAACGTGCACTATCCATCTCAACCATTCATTTTTAGAATCAATTCTACTCAACTGTAAACCAAACGGACCCTAAAGTGTTGGATGAAAAGTAACATGGAGGACTAAAAAAGGTTTTTTTACAAGTCAAGGACTAAAGTGTGTGGTGTCCTAAAAGTCAGGGACTAATCTACTAGTTTACTCACAACGAAAAAGTGAAGGGAAAATCTCAATAATGTTATACTAAATCAAAGGACCACAACCATTTGTTTTATAGGAAAACCGCCACAGCCACTTTTTTCAAAATAAAAGTAAATAATACACCACTTTCATACATACTATAATCGGACCACAATCACACACATCTCTAGAAAAAAATCTATAAAAAATAAAGACAAATACACTAAACATATAAACTTCTTTGTTTTTTTTACCTTTGAACATCCGGTGGTCACAGTAAATAACCCTAATTATTCCACCACCACCACTTCAAATGAATTTTGCACAAAAATGAATGGAGTGTTCTTCAATTTCATGTGAGTTTAGCTTTTTTTACCTCCAAAACAAGTGTGATAACAAGAGGAAATTTGGAGGAAAAATGGAAAATGGGAAGTATTTGTCCTATGGATAAATGAAATGTCATTTTTGTTGGTGTGGGGAGGTGAGCGTGTGTTTATGCCCATTGAACATCCAATTACAAAGCATTTAACTTACCATGTCATCATTCCCATTACTACTAGATAATCGAGGCTATTAATCATGAGGATTGTTTTGACTAAGCAATTGTTTTGATTTCCTATTTTTCAATGACTAATGTAAGGTTTCATTTTATTGTTCTTTCTTTTCTTTCTTTTTGGCTTAAACTTATAATTGTCCAACTCAAGTAGTGTAACCATTTGTTTTATTTAAAAAAAATACAATTAAAAAAATAAATTTTTATTTTAGAATAACATTTTAAAATTGAATTTAAAAATTAATTTGAATAAAATAATTCTTAAACTTAAATATATTTAGAAAAATATAAATCTCATACCTAAAACTATTATTATTACTAAAGAAGTTGAAAATTATTTCTCTCAAAATTATTTCTATTCATCCATAATTAATTTTTAAATAAAAAATAATCAAACAAATGGTACTTTTAAACCTCATTTTTCTTTTCTTGTCAAAAGTTTTGGGCTTTCATTGATAAAGGCTTGAAAAGCCAATAAGCGATACAAGGAGACAAAGAAGTGTTAAACCTTATTTTTAACCATCCAATTACTGTGTGTGCCCCTACAAGTGATCAAATATCCTCTTTACACGACTCGATCAACTTAAAGTTTAGAGATTTGCAATCTCAGCCAGATAATGGTGAGTCAGGAAAGGCTTTAATTTGGTGTACACTATGGAATATTTGGAAGTTGAGGAACCAAATTATTTTTCAAGGAGAGAACCCTAGCCCTACTATTATGGTCATTAAAATTAATACCATATTTAGTGATTGTACTATGGATCTAACATCTAGAACTAACAGAGAATACATTCAACAAATCTGGAGACCCATTGAAAAATGGAGACCCCTAAGCTTGGAGTGACAAAAATTAATTTAGATGCAACTTTCAATTCAATCAATAGCAGGGGATACATGAAAGTTGTCGAACCTGCACAAAATTATAATTATAATTCTCCAATCTACAAAGTACTTGTAGTAGAATGGTATAAACCGAGTCGAACCCTGAAGATCCACTCAAATTAATCCTTCTTTATAGGGGTTTGATTGACAGGAATAAACTGGAGAAAACAAAGATCAAGTTAAAAGCAAAGGTTGGATCAATTCAAGACAATATCAATCCAAGGAATTCAGAGGCTATTTTAATGGTTAATCATTGGTTATTAATAACATGAATTCAAGAGATTAAATCTATCAACTTAGAATCGTGTGGAACCCCTAAAATGATATCTGGATTCACTACTGAAATAATTTTCGGAATTCAATTGATTAAGATTAACAAGATCAAATAACCATCAAATCTTATGTTCGATCCAAATTAATTTTATAATCAGAACCTAATTGAGGTAAATAATTAAATGAACACCTTCAATTCAATTACTTACTCTATGCTTTTTAATCATTGTATGATGATTAACCAATTAAGATCACATCATACATCAATAACAAATTTCATAACCAAAACATGTTAACCAATCAAGCTTTGATAAAAGAAACATGAAATTGAAGTAAGTGGAATAGAAAAGCAAGGTAGATGTAATTCAATGAGCTTGTAAATGAAGATCAAACCTAAAAAACAAGATGAAAATAAGCTTGACTCCTTGAATTGAATAAAAACTTAGTCTTCCATGAAGACTTTACAAAAAGATGAACAAAAGTAAATGAAACTCTTAGTAATTTCTACTACAACTTGGATGCTCTTCTCTCTAGCAAACCCTCATATTTATAGGAGGGGAAAAGATGTTATTCCAAATATGATCACTCAGCCATGACTAAGAATGTTTTGTCCACAAATGGATTTATTGATCAATTACCTAATGCATTTGTCCATTACTTTGAATTATTCATCTACTCTAGCTATCATTCACCAACTTGTCTCCCACTTGCATCGAGCATTTTATCTTCAATCTGGTAAAATCCAAGAAAGTTGTCTTCAGATCAAATTAAGCCCTGGATCTTAGCTTTCAAATGCTGTTGGGTTGAGCCCAAAAGGAGTTTTCTAGCCCAAGTTATGGCCCAATCATTGAGTGTTGGTCAGGTTTTCATGTAATGCTAACTATTCTGTCTTCCAAGCTCATTTTGACCAACTAGCCATCCGATTTAGCTTTTATGTTCTTCATCAGAGTTGTAGGGCTTTATTTTATCTTTCCTACAACATAAAGTACATAATTTTTAGATGTCTAAAACTAAGGTATGCTTGAAATACGAAAATAGTGTAATGCTGAAAAATGTAATTAAGCCCAATATGAACCTGAATTGGCATAATATGCTTATGACTTGTTAATTAAGCATAAAAGATGTATTGAAAGGTTAAATTTGAGGGATGGTTAATGTGTATTATTTGTATTTATCAACGCATTGCATGCATTGCAAGGAATTCTCATGGAAGTGTTGAGTTTGGACTCACCAAACAAATCCTAACTCATTCCTTGTTGGTTGTCGAGGCTTTGGCACTAAGAGAAGGGATTTCTACTGCAGCCAATCATGGTCTATAGAAATTTTTTCTTGAAAGTGACTCCATCTAGCTTATTCACACATGCAGGGAGGAAATTTTCATGGGAGAAATCAAACACATAGTCAAAGACATCCAATCCATGAAGACTCAATTTCAGTTGAGTGGTTTCACTTGGGTTGGAAGAGATGGCAAAAGGATTGCGCACATAGTGGCCAAGTTAGCTTCCCTCTGGGCACTGTTGCCGAACCGGACCTTTTGTCCTCAACCCCAACTGCAAAGCGGTTCTCTCACAGGACTCCAAAGACGCTAGATCGACCCAGAGAGCTTATAAAGGAGGATGACCGCTAACCTTTATTCTTCATTTTCTCACTTTGACTCGGCTTAGTGCGATGAAAGTAAAGTTTGATTAGGGTTCCTCACTAAGTTTGGGAGCTAGGTTTCCTTAGCTTAGTTCTATTTTTGTTTCGTATTGAATTTGGTCAAAGAGAAATTCCAAGTTTTCTGAGTGTATCTAAGTTATATTTGCATCATTCTCTGTTTGTATTTGGCCTAGCCCATGTTTTTGTTGGTTCCCTGCCCCATGTTCTTACTGCAATGTTCTTTCGACCAAAAAAAAGTTGACAAAAAAACTCATTTATAAACAATGGAAACATGATTCTCATAGTAACCAAACACGCATTCATGATGAAACTCTATATGCAGATGTAGAGCAAATTGACCTATTTTCTTCTATTGGTAGGTTGTGGAAAAAAACTTGTGTTTTGGGTTGGATTAGCCATCAACATTTGCACTTCACAAGCCCACCAACCTACTGACAGTACTAGGGGTGTTCAAGACCCGGTCTGTCCCTTTGACTTGTCCCAACATGTCCTATTCGGGCCAGGTCTGTTCGTGTCCTACAAGAAATAATAGAACCAAATTGGGTCTCATTTGCTGACCCGACATCAGGTTGAGGACGGGTTCGGGTTAACCTTCGGGTTACCCGACCCGTCCTTTATATATATATATAATATTTATTACTTATAATTTTCTGTTATGTAAAGTCCTGACATTATTTTTTCCTCTTAGATAGGATTTTTGAGTTGAAGTTTCCTCTATCTACCTTTAAAAATGCATTCAATACGTAAAGTTACATAGTGATATAATGTTATTCTTTTTTAGTAATGTCCCAAACTTTAAAAAAAGTAAAAAAATATTGCATACATTAAGAGGAATTCTATTGTATGCAATATATTTACTAATTGTATGAACTATTTTCTTTTGAACATTGTCATATGATCATTTCATGATTATATTTAGCTTATATATCGGGTCAACCTGGTCCTGTCATACTCAGGCCCGATCTTACTTAGACCTGTACATTATCAGGTATCTTCGGGTCTATAGACGGGTTCGGGTTCATACAATTGGCCTGGTAAAAAATTAGGGTCGGGTTAGTGACAAGTAGAGCTGGGTAACGAGTCGGCCCGCACCGGCCCGCCTAAGCCCGCGGTTAAACGAGCTTAACCGTTTGACCACGTGTTTTACATGGGCTTGCACTCTTCTAGTCCGTGTAAGCCTGCGGGTTTACGGGCCAACCCGCGGGCCATCCCGCATATGTATTTAAAAAAAATTTGATTTAATTCCAAAAATTTCTAGGAAAATGCATAATTTTTTTGGAAAATTATATAATCTCAGTATCAATGCATGATCTCTTCTGCCTCTTTATGTTATTATTAAATCGATATATGTTTTGGTTTTGTCCAGTATATTTCCACTGGCGCTTTGAAGCAAGATCATGTAAAGGAAGAACGAATGATTATTATATGAATTATTGTGAGAAATTTTTGAATGGCAATGTGAAAAGACAACATTTGCACTCAATAAGAAAAACCCATCAATGAACTTGACCTGAACCCCTTTGTCACCAAATTTTTCCAAAGTCTAGAACCAAATCAATATATTTACTAGCCAATAAATCAATCTAACCCAATCAATATGTCAACAAATTGTTTTTATCATTTGCGCGTGGAGCTGCCGCTGCTGGACGCCGAACGGAGCCGCTGCTGAACGGAGGACGCTAGGAGCTGCTGAACACTGCTTGAGGAGAAGTCATACTGCTGGACGGAGACGAAAGGAGCTGCTGGACGCTGCTGAACGGAGATGCCGCACTACCGGACGCTGTAAAACGACGGAGCGACGACACTTCTGGTCTTGCATTGCTGCGACGAGCGAACAACGTAGGATGTCGGGAGATGGAGCGACAACTGTGGAGAGGAGATGAAGAAGAAAGAAGGAGAAATTGGAAGGGATTTACCCTAATTAGGTCACGGGTTACTAGTTTTAGTTTTAGGATTTTTTTAAAATCTGTTTTCACTTTTCAGCTGCAGTTTTAAATATATATATATATATATAAGTCTGTGGACCAGCCCGCGGGTTTGCGGGGAAACCCATTTAAGACCGTGAGTTAAATGGTTATGTTGAGTCTCAAAGGATTAAATATATGAAATTAAAAATATTTTGAGTCTCACTCTCTTAAGTTTTAATGAACAACAAATATAAAATATAAAAAATAAAAACCATTTATATGATACTATGCTCTCACAGGATGTTGCACTGTTTCAGATCATATTGTCTGGGTAAAGGTGTTGAGTCTCAAAAATATCATAAGAGAAAATATGATGTTTAAGACAACTCAATTCCCAAGTTTTAATGCTTAACAAATTTGAGTTAAAATATTTATCATAGATACATATATGTTTTGACGATTTATCTATGATTTCAGCAAGCCACTATAAGCTTATATAAAGACTATGTGAAGTGCTTTCAACCTGTCTGAGGAGTTAAGCCTTCTGAAGGTTCAACCCGTCTGAAGCGTTGAAGCCGTCTGAAGTGCACAACCCGTCTGAATTGTTGAAGCTGTCTGAAGTCTCACTAATGACGTGGCACCCTTTGCTGAAGCTTGTGAAGACTTTTCTGAACCTCTGCTGCACGTACCTTTTCAAACACGTTTATAGCAAGGAACACAAAGACCTTTCCTGGTATTTTTGAATTTCATACACCACTGAGGAAATCTCTGCAACGCAGCCTCTGTAGCAACATTTGTAGCAGCTTTATAGCAGGAGCAACCTTGTACCGTGTCAGAAATATCAGAGCTCTCAGAAGCATGTCTCACAACGGATTAAATAGCATTTAATGCTATCTCTAAACAGTGGTATTTCAACGGATTGAAGATTGGGTATAAATACCCCTCCATGAAGACCATCATGTGACACAGAAAATCAATATACAAGAAAGCCAAGAGAAACATCACGCTGTAAAAACTCTATGAAAAAAATTTCGTTGTACTCATATTTTCATATCCTGAGTTCTACTCAATTATCTTGTACAATTCTGAGTTTAAGCTCTGAACTCGTTCTTAGTTGCTTAGCTTAAACTTATTCCTTGTAAACATTTGGGATTGAGCCTGGAAAGGCTTGCTTGTTAAAGAATACTTGGGTTACACTTGGATAAGTGTCTGAGAGCCTGGAGAGGCTTGGTGGAAGAAAGAATACTTGTTGTAGAGCCTGAAGAGGCTTGACAGAAAAGAATACTTGTTGTAGAGCCTGAAGAGGCTTGACAGAAAAGAATACTTATTGTAGAGCCTGAAGAGGCTTGACAGAAAAGAATACTTGTTGTAGAGCCTGAAGAGGCTTAACAGAAAAGAATACTTGTTGTAGAGCCTGAAGAGGCTTGACAGAAAAGAATACTTGTAATCTTGGTGAAGATTAAGAGAAAATCCAAGTGCTAGTTGGCATTGGGACTGGACGTAGCTCACAGTGGTAGTGAGTGAACCAGGATAAATTCCTTGGCTAAGTTTTCTTACCCTTATCTCTTGTCAATTTGTTTATACTAATCAAAGGGTGTTGAAAAGTTGTTCTGATATTTTAAAAGCAAAGAAACCTTTTAAAATACTTTTTCAGAAGTCGTCTTAAGAAACTTCAGACAGCCCCCTTAAACCTGTCTGAAACTTTTTCAAACTTGTTGTCTGCGAAAAGCTTTCATAAAATATTTAGAAACACTATTCAACCCCCCTTCTAGTGTTTCCCTGTGTTTCTACAAAAGGATCATCTGAAAGATCAACTTCATCGGAATAGTGTTTATCATCTGAAGACTTGAAGATCATCTGAAGCACTCTTTGCATCTGAAGGCTGAAGGTATCAAGTTTAAGGTATGACCCGTGAAGACGTTACTATGTAAGAAGAACGTTCATCCCAATGGTCTAACCCTTTTCAACATAAGAATCAGAGCTGCTTTCTCTCCTCGTTCAAATGTTTAGCGTTTTTAAGTAAAGTCTTCAAAGCTGCTGTACCTGCTCAAAAGCATTGTGTGCGCAGACCTGCTGCACCTAAGACTGCTCAGAACGTGTTGTGTAACATCCTAAATTTTATTAGGATAAATATTAATTAAGTTAAATAGATTAATTAAGAAAATAATTAATTTAATGGGACATAATTAATATGAGTGTTATTATTATTAGTGTTGTTTCGTAAAGGTAACTTTAATTGAAAATAGAATAAGGGAGTGAGAGTTGGCCCAAGCCCAATTAGTTATTTCAGTAAGGAGGGGTTAACAGAGCACCCTAATCCTTATTCGTATCATTCGTCAGTGAGCGAAGAGCGAAGGAGGGGAGAAACTACATCCCAAGAGAAGGTGGTTGCAGAGTGATCAAGGAATCAAGAATCAAGAACCAAGACTGTTGCAGTTTGATCTTCATTCTAAGGTACGGTGAGGGAGAGGGTATTGCCTGTATATGCATGTAGGGGGTACTTCGGTAGTAATCTAAGATGTATAATTTGAATTTATGAATGAATAACTGAGAATGATGATATAATCTGGTGATTGATGTTTATTGTATATGTATTGACGAATTATTGAATGAGAGTAAAGATGATATTGAAGATAATTGAAAAAGGGGTGATTAGGGATTGAGAAATTGGGGTTTTGATGAATTGATGGTATAATCTGTAATAGATTGATGATTTATTGAGTATTTGATGTTATTAATGAGTATGAATGATGTTTAGACGAAAAAGACTGAGTAGGGATTGATTGGATGGGTTTAGAGGGGTGAGAAATCGTGAAATCTGTGATCTGTGTCGCGGGTAATCGATTACCAAATGTAGTAATCGATTACCAGAGTGTTCTGTGCAACCCAGAAGCACTGTTTGCTTGCTGGTAATCGATTACTAGAGAGTTTGTTTGCGGGTAATCGATTACAGGGGTGCTGTAATCGATTACTGGAGAGTTTGCTTGCGGGTAATCGATTACAAGGGGGTTGTAATCGATTACCAGAGACCATATTTGCGGGTAATCGATTACTAGAGGTTGGTAATCGATTACCAGAGTGGATTTTGAGATCCTAACTGTTTGATGATGATTGATGTTGTTTGAGAGTACTTTATAATGAGTATTGTGTTGATGATTAATGATGTTTGATGAGGATTGCGATGCTTATGATGATGTATTATGATGATATTTGATGATGAGTGTGATGATGTATTATGATGATAATTGATGATGAGTGTGATGATAATAATGATGTCGGTGTATATCACCTTATTATGATGATGTTTAATGATGAGCATATTGATGTATGATAATGATGATAAGTGTATATCACTTTATAATGATGATGTTGATGATGAGCATGTTAATGCATGATTTATGATGATGGTGTATATCACCTTTTGATGATGATGTTATCTAAGTTGTGCGGGCCCATAGAAGGGGTACAACTTAGGAGAGATGCCTTGAGCATATGTGATGAGACCTGAATTGTACGGGCCCATAGAGGGGGGTACAATTCGGGAGGTGATTTGAGTTGTGCGGGCCCATAGAGGGGGTACAACTCAGGGGATCAAGATGGGGCGTTCGATGCACGGGCCCATAGAGGGGGTGCAACCTAGGAGTGATTGTACGGGCCCATAGAGGGGGTACAACCTAGGGTCGAATGTCGTTGTGCGGGCCCATAGAGGGGGTACAACCTATTGGATAGTGTGTGGTAACACCGGTAGACTATCTTGGTACTAACTAGAGTAATTGACGAGGTGCGCCCATTGTGTGGAGTTCCAAGTCATGATCTTTGGGTAGATGATGAGAGGAGTATTGGTGTGTGATATATGATAATGAAATGGTGTTATTAAATGATGTTATGAATATTGATGATGATGAGTATTATGTGTGAGAATAGAATATATGATTAATTGGGTGAATGATGGTATGAGAACTATATGATGATATATGAATGAGGTTATGATGATGATGAGCTTGATGAATGTATAAATGATATATTTATGTGTTATGAATAGGAATGATGGTATGGCATGTATATGTTGATATAGATGATTAAATATATGTTGAGTTTAGATGAATGTCATTTAATGGTGATTAAATGTATTGATGGCATGATGTAATGATGTTGTGGGTGAGGATGAATATTCTCTATGTGTATGTATAGGTAGTATTCCTTTTCCTCACCGTATTCTGTGGATATATTTTACAGGTGTTGATGAGGACACAACTGGTGTCGATTATGAATAAAATGGTATGCTCTGGTAGATGTGACATCAGAGTGTGCTTGGGGGTTTTACCATGTTCCTAGATTAGGAGTATTTTTATGAACTTCTGGATGCCTTGTATGGCAGTAGATTATTAATTATTTTTATTCCTATGGAGATTTCCGCTGTTTATAATTAATTTATAATTGGAGTTTGAGTTCATTTAATAAAGTCATTTTCGAACTATGAGATTTATTAAGAGTATTTGTGTACCTTTTTACCCACCGAGGGACTTTACATTTTCTAAACTCCTATTTACGAAACATATAATAGTATGGGGTAGAAGGGTGTCACATTAGTTGGTATCAGAGCAGGTCGGTTCACCGACCATGAGTTGTGAGTTTACTATGCTTTTGATGTGCTAATCTGATTGATTGGTTGAGTAATTGATTGGTTGCTTGAGTGAATTGTCTGCTTGGTTGATTGTTTTTTGTTTGATTTCCTTGCTTTTCTGCTTTACTTAGTATGTGTGCTTACCCTTTCTTAAATACAGAAAGAGTAATGGCTGGGGGTAGAAACGATCGAGCAATGGTCGATGCCTTGATGGCCATGGCATAGGCTGTTGGCAACCTTAACCAACACCACGAAACGGACTTGCTTGCACGGTTCCAGAGGAACCATCCACCTACGTTCCGAGGGGGTTATGACCCAGATGGAGCGACTGACTGGATTTACGAGATTGAGAAGATCTTCAAAGCAATGGACTTGCCCTATGCTTCAGAAGGTGACCTTAGCAGCCTTCATGTTATCTGGAGATGCTGGTTTCTGGTGGCAGAGCACCTGCCAAAGGATGATTGATGAGGGCACCGCCTTGAGCTGGGACAACTTCAAAAGGTTATTCTTGGAGAAGTAATTTCCACATGACGTGCGTCAAGTTTCTCAGCGGCCTTCGTCCTGAGATTAAACAAGTGTTCAACTACCAAGGGATCATGCGCTTTCACGAACTGGTGAACAAGTGCAGAATCTATGATGAAGACAACCGGGCAAAGACAGCACATTACAAGAATGGAGGGCCTTTGAGGAGTCAGAACAAGTTCCAAGCAACTAGTAAAGGCAAGCCATACTCTCGAGCAACAGGAAACCCCAAGGTTGGAGGTGGCAGCGAAGGCAAAGTGCAAAAGAAGAGTTATGCTTCAGCAGCTGGTCGAGCGTCAAAGGGGGGGGAGTGTTGGTTCTACCACTCCTATTACATGCTTCAAGTGCGGAAAGGAGGGTCACCGAGCAAACCAATGCAGAGATAGAGAGATCACCTGCTATACCTGTCGCTCGTGATTGTCCTCAAAAGACGCAGGGAACGGTAGCGGCAAGCGGGAATGCCAATGGGAGCGCCAGTAAACCTAAGGCTATAGGAAGGGTCTTTGCCTTGAGTGGTACTGAAGCTGCTCAATCCGAGGACTTGATCCAAGGTATGAGTTTCATTGCGGGTAATCCTTTAGTGATTTTATTTGACTCTGGTGCGACTCATTCTTTCATATCATATGTCTGTGTGTCTAAACTTAAATTGCCTGTTTCTTCCTTGCCTTTTGTATTGAGTGTGGAAACGCCAGCTAGTGGGTCAGTTTCTACTTCTAATGTTTACTTAAACTGACCTATATCTGTTAGTGATAGGAACTTCCTAGTTGATTTAATTTGTTTGCCTCTAAGTCAACTAGATGTCATTCTTGGTATGGACTGGTTATCGCCCAACCATGTCCTTCTAAACTCTGCTGATAAGTCTGTTGTTTTTGGTCACCCTGTCGAGTGTAAGAGTAAGGATTTTGTGACTGCCAATCAGGTAAAGGCGTCTCTAAGGGAAGATTCCTAGGTTTACATGCTTTTAGCTTCTTTGAAATATGATAGTAGCGTTGTGGGGAGTGAGATACCTGTAGTGTGTGAGTACCCTGAAGTATTTGCTGATAATGTGTCTAGCTTACCACCTGAGAGAAAGATAGAGTTTGCTATAGATTTAGTGCCAGGTACATGACCGATTTCAGCTACACCTTATAGGATGTCACCCATAGAGCTAGCAAAACTTAAGAAGCAACTAGAAGATCTGTTAGAGAAACAATTCATTAGGCCTAGTGTGTCACCTGTGGAGCGCCTGTATTGTTTGTTAAGAAGAATGATGGTAGTATGAGGTTGTGTACTGATTACCGCCAGTTAAATAAGGTAACCATTAAGAATAGGTATCCTTTGCCTAGGATAGATGACTTGATGGATCCGTTGGTGGGGGCATGTGCGTTTAGTAAGATAGATCTTAGATCAGGCTATCATTAGATTAGAGTTAAGGAGGAGGATATACCTAAGACCGCTTTTAGGACTAGGTATGGACATTATGAGTATCTGGTAATGCCTTTCGGTGTGACGAATGCTCCTGCCATTTTTATGGATTACATGAACAGGATTTTTCACCCTTATTTGGATAAATTCGTAGTTGTCTTTATAGATGATATACTAATTTATTCCAAAACTAAGTGTGAATACCCAATTTTATCCGGGCTAAGTTTTATTTTAATTTCGATTTTTGTTAAATTTAATTTGTAAATAAAATCTCAAAATAAAAAATTCAAAAATAATAGTTTTGAAAATAGTTTTAAAACTCAAAAAAATAAAATAAAGATTCTAGAAATTCAAAAATAAATTTGATATTTAGAAAATTAAATCTAAAATTGCTTTAGTTAAAATAAAAAATCAGAGTTTATAATCAGAAAAATAAAAAATAAAAAATTCAATTAAAAATAATTAAAAAAAAAGAAAATTAAATAAAAAAGTAGTAGTTGTTTCAGAGATGGTTGTTAGAGAAAATAGTGGATGAGTAGAGTTGAGGAAGATTAGTTGGGATCATGGAGAGATAATAGGAAATTGTTTTGATTAGTGGTAGAAAGTAGTTACACTAGTGAAGAGAATAAAAAGGAGAAATATAATCTGAGTGAGGGGGGGGGGGAGAAAATTTTGGAGGAGGTAGCACTAAAACCCATTCCCTCTCGTGAGGCTCTGGATCCCTTTGGCTACACGGTGGAACAACAACCACCAGACAGCTTTGGGAAGGCTTCACCACCGTCTTGCAGCCACCTTCTGGCGGCGCTGTTGCGGCGTCCAACACCCCTTTTGCGGCTGCCAACTTCGCGGCCATCGTGTTCCTTCTCCTCTCAGCACTGCTGCGTGCACCTCCCTGTCACCCAGCTGCAGTAGCATCACATTCCATGATCAACTATTCCCCCCGTCCTTCTCCATCTCTCTCTCAGGTTTTGCTTTTAATTATTTCCTTCTTTCCTTCCTGAAAATGAAGCTGCAGTATGAGATATTTGTGTTTGCATTCTTTTGAGTATTGCAATTTCTTCTTATATTATTTATTTGCTATATTTAATGAGTTGGTCAATTTGTGGGATTTGTTTTAACTTGATTGGCCGTGAATCAATAAAGTGGTGGTATGCTCCATGTGATTATAATTATAAGAAACTGTTTGACATTCCATTAAATAGTTATGTGATTTAAAGGATATAAATATTTTATTTAATAAATTTTGGTGAATTTATAAATTGATTTTGTATCATTTGTAAATATATTGGTTCTAATTCTAAAATGTTGAAAAAGTATTAATGCAATAATTTGGTGATATTACGAATAGCATTTCTATCGTTAGTATTATCCAAATTATATAGGACTATGGAGTATAGTCATTTGCTAACAAGATAGTCCTCACAAATTGTAAATTATTTTTAAAATTAACAAAAATAATTTTTTTTCCTATCAATAAAAATGTTAACGAGTAGCATTTCTACCGTTAACGGGACTATGGAGTATAACCATTTGTTAACGAAATAGTCCTCACATTTGTAAATAATTTTTAAAAGATAATAAAAATATTTTTTAAAATAAACAACGTTAAGACTAGCGTTTCTGTCAATAATGTTGTCTTTCAAAAATAAAAAGAAACTTTTTACTCGATTTTAAAATAATTTTTTTAATAAAAATCGCTCAATGATAAAGTGATATTAAATGAATAGCAATTCTATCATTTAATATTATTTGAATCAGAAGGGTTCATTGTATAGCCATTTGCTAACAGAAACCCTACAAGAGTGAATTCTTTTTAAAATCAATTCTTTAAAAAATAAATCAAATAAATAAATCAACTAAAAAAATCTTTTAAAAAAAATATCATGAAAATCCAAACTCTCAAATAATCAACAAATCAATCGTTCAGAACTACGTGGCTTTGATTTCCCCATTGCAGCTGGGGATACGTAGGAGCGGGAACCGGCCCCGTCAAGCCCAAATAAATATTTTTCTAAATTTTCCCATAATCTAAAAAATAAAAAATGAAAATAAATTTGTAAATAAATAAAAACAAAAAGATTTCTTTTAAAAAGTGGTAAAATAAATATTTTTCAAAAGTTAATAAATTTGCACAATTAATTAGAGGTAACTGTCTTAGGACAGATGTCGTAGGGTGCTAATACCTTCCCTACACATAATCGACTCCCGAATCTAAATCTGGTTTCAAAGGCCATTTTTTTTTTCTAAAAGGTTTTTTCCGATATTTTTCCCTCAAAAATAAATATTGGTGGCGACTCCATGTAAAATGATTTTTCGCCGTCTCGTCGTGACCCCGGTTCCGACAGATGGCGACTCCACTGGGGACATTTGAGAGTCAAGCCTGTCATAATTAATTGTGCAAAGTTGTTGACTTTTATATTTATTTTTCCCTTTTTGTTTTGTTTTTTTTTATTTTGCTTTGTATATGTTGTTGTAAATATTTCTCTCCATATCTTTGTAAATATTTTTACTTATACATTATCTGATGTATGCCCCTGATATTGTAAATATATTATGCTTCAACCCTAGGATAGAAGACTTTTTTTTTCTGTATATATTTGTGCTGCTTGGTTTGTTTTGCAGATGGGGTAGTCTTTTAGGACTATAGATTGGTATGCTCCCTACACACACTTCACAGTCACTTACCTCACACACTTATTGGGCTCTATACCCGAGCCTGTGCGAACCGAGGAGTAGGAGATGTCTCAATAATTGTCAATTGAGGGACTTTATGCTCACTTGACAATAGTTGATTCATCACTCAGATTGTTACCGGTTTCATCGGTTAGTCATAATTGAGATGGGTTTCTCCATACTTATGTCTAACTTATGAATCGGGTCCTTTTCTATGTGACAAGGGCAATCTGGGAGCCTTTATCTATAGAGGTCTAGACCCGTCCTTGAGAACCATGCACATTCAATGAGCTTAGTGACCACCAAAGTTAGAGTCATAACCTTAGAGATACCTTTCCATAGGGTTTTACCTAATTTAGGACACATGGGGAGCATTTTCCTTCGTTTTCTTTCATTATTCATTGTACATATTTACTATCGCGTTTATCAGTAGGACCTTACTTTGTATTCACATAAAACATTTTTTTTTCAAAAAAATGAAAATAAATGGATAGTGATTTTTTTCCCCTTTAAAAAATTTAAAAAAAAAATAAAATAAAGAAGAGACATTTTCCTCTCCACCATGCCTTCATGTATATCATGATCATCCTTAGTTAACATATCATCATTTTTTAAAAGGAAAAATCATGCAAAGGAAGTTTATTTCTTCCGTTTTCTTTCACCCTTCATTGTCCATGTTCAGGGTGACATTTAACAATAAGGCACATCCATGCATGAAAGTCCTTATTTTTTTTTCTCTAAACCAAAAAAAAAGCATCTCTTTATTAGCATTATCATGTATCTCATACATTTTTCATGTATAGCGCAACATTCATAAAACATGCATCTTAACATGTCATGGTCCATAATTTTGTCAGAAAAAAAAATAACATTCATTCATTCATTAACATAATATTTCCTTTTTAAAAGAAAATAAACTGATGGTGAAAACATTTCTTTTACAAAAAAAAAAACAATAAAAAAAAAAAATCTCCATTAACATTAGCATGCATCTCAAACATTTTCATCCATATCATAATTATCTTTACCCATATCATCATTTTTCCCTTATATCGCAGAAAAAAAAAACAAATAAATATTTCTCCATTAACATTGTCGTGTACATCATGCATCTTTTGGGCACATCATGCTCATCCTTGGTTGGCTTTGTCTTCATGTCTAAATAAAAATGAAAAATAAAAAAACAAAGAAAGAAAAATTCATGCATGTTCATATGATCATGGTTACATTTGTCCATAATTTTACCAAAAATAAAAGTCAAATTTCATTTTTTAGAAAACAAATAAATTTAAGTGAAAATATTTCTTTTTTAAAAAAATAAAAGAAAAAAAAGGTTCTCCACTAGCATCGCATACATCTTATTATGTTATCTCATATTCTCCTTTAATAATGTCATGCACTCCATGCATCTTTCAACATCCTTAGTTTATCATGGTATCATTTAGATCTATCATATCTCATAAAAAAAAAAAGTTCATGCATTTTCACTTACACTGTCCATAATAATCATGTTAAAAAAAAAGTGTTGCATCTGCATAAATTTTAAAGGCATAGTAGGTTGCATTTCCCTTGCATGATAACATTTCTATCCTAATATTTTGTTTTGTTTGTATAAAAAAATAAAGAATAAAATAAAATAAGAGAAAGAAAGAAATCCATCAAGTGATTGTCTCCTCATTACACTTACAAGACTTGTGCCAAGCAAGGATCATGGATGAACTTGAACACAATCAGGAGAAATTAAGAGGCGACTTCAACAAGAGGGGCAGATGACAAGCTTTTGGGGATTATTGCAAAAGGGAGAGAGAATCTCTCAGGGGTAAACAGACAATCATACATGCTCTTCCACCAAGCTCTAAGTGCACATACAATTTCATAGATTGAACCCTCAAGGGACTTTGGTTCCATTGGCAATGCATCCATCCAACCCAACCCAACCCAACCATCCATCACCAGTCCTCAAGGAACCCAACATCCACCATATGACCTTCCACTCAGCTATACATCATCTCAGTCCACAAGATGATAGCCCACCAGTTTTAACTTCCAAACCTGAAGCCCAACCCAGCCCAACCACCAGAGTCTGACCCAAACCCATGAAGAAGCCTCACATACCATCATCTCCTATCTTCCTACCATGTCAATTCCACACAACCATGCACCTGTTCTTAACACCAACCCCCCAAGAGATTGATACATCAGTGGTGACTCTAACGTCCAAGCTCAAAATACCTCTCAGCCACACCACTGCCCACCTACATGACCATGGGGGAGCCCTAATCCTCACAAACATGGATGACAAAGATCTCCAGTATCCCATGAATTCTGACAAAATATTATGTTCAAAAAAAAAAGAGAAAAAAAGAAAAGAAGAAAAAAGAAAGAAAAGCTCGCTAGGTTGAAAATCCGAAAGGATGACCTAGGCAAAAGTTAGAGCGACCCGCTGAGTTGAAAACTCGCAAGAGCAGCTCAGGCAAAAGTCAGGGTCAAGCAAAAAAGGTGTTCAAATCATGTGTGGAGATCGTGCACGAGGGCAAAAGATTTGACAAGATTATCAGGAGAGGTGGTGTGCCAAATCACAAACTGGGGCAATTGCAAACCAGTGTTATATGCTTGTGGAGCATAGCCATGTTCTTTGTTGCAAAGAAAGCTCAGAGCTCAGCAGAAGCAGTCATTACAAGGAAGTCCTTTTTGGAAACGGGGCAAAAGGGAGGCTAAGGCCTTAACATTTGATCATGAGCAATCCACTCAAACGGTACCACATCATATCCCTCATCACACCCTCAAATGATGCTTGGTTGCCCTCCACTTTCCACCCAATCACAACCATCCATATCCACACCACCACAACCCTATCAACCATGAAGCCGAGAGTCAAACCCTAGCCCAAACCAAAGAAGGCCAAACAGCCACAAAAAAAAGGCTTGTCTGACCCATGACTCACATCAAGTCAGTATCCCACCTTACCCGCAACTCATTGATTGTCCTTCACCCATTACCGCTAGTTGGGTTGCTGCATTCAAAAGGTTGTGCTCCAAATGTCAAATATGGCTATCATATTGGCACCAGGGATGTTATGTTGTGGAGCTTTAAGGAACAAAATCCCAATCCTTTGCCAAATCAAGAAAGTCTCACGGTTAATGCTATCAAAGCTCAATAATTGAGAGTTCTCCAAATTTCCTATGGTTTTTAGGATTTGTCAAAATAATTTTGTAATACTGATCATATTGCTCTTTCCAAGGCTTTAGGATGACTTTTGTATACAGGGCGCACATTTTTCTTTTAGCATATGTTTTCAAAGATGCATGTTGAATTTTCCATCTCCTTGCTTCCAGCCTTAATCTCATTCACTTCATTTCTTCCTTGTGCCATTGTAAATAATGTAAATCTACATGTGTTCCTCTCATGAAAGTGCTAATATCTCATAGTCCATCAATCATGCCAATAAGGATGATGAGAAAATTCATAGAATTGTTGCCTAGGTTTGACAACCACAAGGAAAAGGGGCCACTTTGAATTTTGAGGGATAAAGACCAAGTTGTTAAGTGTGATATCATGTGTATCAATTTTTTGTATCCTTGAGATGATTTCTCTCTTAGTTCGTAGAAGATGAATTTGACGTTTTGGTCTCAAAGTTAAAGTATGAAAATGAGCAATCATGATTTGAAATGATGATGGCCATCTTTCTCTACCCAAAAAAAAAAATCAAATCATTATCCCTAGTTGTCCCCTTTGAGCCTAAATTTTCCTTTCAAATAACCCTGGACAAGGATCGCCCCACATTGGGGTTGGTACAAAGTGAAGTCAACTTTTGTCGATGATATGCTAAGTCAAAAGAGTAAAAAAAAGGGGAAAATGGAAAAAGGAAAAAGCAAAAGCATAAAAGAAAATAATGAGCAAAAGTGAAAGGACCATTGACTTCAAGAATCTCAGTTAAACACTCACCTTCTTGAAAAAAAAAAGGTTATTGATCCTTGATCCCTTGAACCCTTAAACACTTGTTTGGGCCTATTATATCTTTTCTTTCATAACCATTAGCCCTGACCACATTGCAAGCCTTGTAAAGTCCATTCTGATCAATGAAATGATTGCTTTCATTTTCATGCCTGTAATTTTAAGATCAAGATGTTAAAGATTGGTGGTTGATGGCAAAAAAAAAAAAGAAAAAAAAACAAAAGAAGAAAAAGTGAAAAAAAATCAAGAAGATATAAGGGCCCGTTAGGTTGAAAACCCACAAGGGCAACCTAAGCAAAATTTAGGGCAAGAAGAGAGTGCAATGGTGACAAAACTGGGGCAAGTAGGTTATTTGAAATATACAAAACTGGGGCAAACAAACGGTCGAAACCCAAAAGATTGAAGTCATCTTGGAATACACTGGGGCAAATGCAATGTTTAAAGCATATGAGACTGGGACAACTTGGAATACACTGGGGCAAATGCAATGTTTGAAGCATATGAAATTGGGGCAACTTGGAGTACACTAGGGCAAATGCAATATTGAAGCATGTGAAGCTGGGGTAAGCCCATATTTGGAATTTGGTTGATGGATTTTCAAAATTCAAACATGAGGGACTAACACTTTTCATCAGAAAACATCACTCAAAAAAAAAAAGAGAGAGCCTTTACCTCTGTCACCACCTTTTGTAAATCCTCTCACTTTGTAAATATTACCCCTTTTGTAAATATGACAATCTCATTTTTGCTTTCACCCTTTTGGTTAATTCAATTTGCATTTTATGGTGAACATGTACTGAAAGGAGATTTGTGTTTACACTTGAAAAAGTATTACATTTGTTTTGACATTCTAAAAGTCATGAGAAAATTTGATGAACTCTTAAAATCCGCAGTGGAAAATATTAACCAGATCCCTAAATCAATGATAAAAGGCCTAGAGCAGCTCACTTCAGAAGGTGTCTAGTTAGAGGCTAAGGCGTGAATTGAACCAAAGGCCCATAACAGATCAGAAGAAAAGTCCTTGATCATCCATGAATCTTGGGGCACTTGCCACTGTAAGGGTTAAGGATTCAAACATTCAATCAAGTTCCAATCAAGTGAAAATAATGAACAAGGATGAGATGTTCATCATGCATTTTGCATCAATAACATGACATCAATTGTCATCAACCATTCATCTACATACATACTTGTATTGTCATCATGTCATTACTTTCACCATGCATCTCGCATCATGTAATTTCTTTGTGCATCTTGCATTATCTTGCATCATCATCATCTTTCTTATCATGCATTGTCCTTGCTTGAGTTTTACTCTCTGCATCTCACATTCTTTGCATCATGCATATCATTGCAAAATTTTAACCAGCATTCCTTGGGTCCCAGTACCCATGGCAATCCTTTGGGTTTACATACTCATTGCATCTTCAGGGTCCCCGTACCCATCAATTTCATTTTCTTGGGTTTCGTACCCGTCACGTCCCCATTGCTTCTTAGGGTCCAAGTACCCGTCAATTGCAATTCTTTGGGTACACATACCCATTGCATCCTCAGGGTCCACGTACCCGTCAACTTCAATTCTTTGGGATCACATACCCATTGAATCCTCAGGGTCCAAATACCCATCAAGTTCTATTCTTTAGGATCACATACCCATTGAATCCTCAGCGTCTAAGTACCCGTCAACTTCAATTCTTTGGGTTCACATACCCATTGAATCCTTAGGGTCCACGAACCCGTCAAGTTTTATTCTTTGGGTTCACATACCCATTGAATCCTTAGGGTCCACGTACCTGTCAACTTCTATTCCTTGGGTTCACATGCCCATTGAATACTCAGGATCCAAATACCCATCCACTTTTCTTTGGGTTCACATACCCAATGCATCCTTAGGGTCCATGCACCCGTCAAATTCAATTCTTTGGGATCACATACCCAATACATCCTCAGGGTCCAAGTACCCGTAAACTTCAATTCTTTGGGTTCACATACCCAATGCATCTTTAGGGTCCTTGTACCCGTCAAATGGCAATTTGCTTAGGTATCGTGCCCAATGCACCATTAGCGTCCTCGTACCCGTTGTAGTCCTCAGGTCCCCGTGCCGATTGCATCTCAAGTCTGCGTACTCGTTGCAATCCTCAGGTCATCGTGCCTGTGACACTTGCCTACTGTTCTCACTCTCAAAAGCCCAGGACCTACTCTGGCACCCAAAGTCCGAGACCAACTTCGGCACCCATTTCAATTCAAAAGCCCAGGACCAACTCTGGCACCCAAAGTCCGAGACCAACTTCGGCACCCATTTCAGTTCAAAAGCCCAGGACCTACTCTGGCACCCAAAGTCCGAGACCAACTTCGGCACCCATTTCAATTCAAAAGCCCAGGACCAACTCTGGCACCCAAAGTCCGAGACCAACTTCGGCACCCATTTCAGTTCAAAAGCCCAGGACCAACTCTGGCACCCAAAGCCCAGGACCTACTCTGGCATTCATTTCAGTCAAAAGCCCAGGACCAACTCTGGCACCCAAAGTCCGAGACCAACTTCGACACCCATTTTAGTTCAAAAGCCCAGGACCAACTCTGGCACCCAAAGCCCAGGACCTACTCTGGCATTGATTTCATTCAAAAGTCCAGGACCTACTCTGGCACCCTTTTCACTCAAAAGCCCAGTATCGGCCTGATACTCCTTTTACTTTTCTGTTTCAAAGCCCAGTATCACCCTGGCACCCCTTTTACTTTTCTGTCTAAAAGCCCAGTATCGGCCTGGCACCCTTTTTACTTTTCTATCTCAAAGCCCAGTATCGGCCCGACACTCAGTTACTCTCAAAGCCCAGTATCGGCCTGACACCCATTTTACTTTTCAGTCAAGACTTCAACACTTGTTTGGAATCTTGTCCTTTCATCGTCGCTTTTGATATTTCAGTCGACGGTGTTGATTTTTCTTTGTTAAGGTCCTTGCACTTTGTGTTAGCCTTCGGATAAAATTGATTCACTTCTTTACCTATTTCTTATTATCATAATCTAAAAACATTGGTATTTAGATTATTTAATAAGAAATATGTAAAGAGGGGCAACTGTGAATACCCAATTTTATCCGGGCTAAGTTTTATTTTAATTTCGATTTTTGTTAAATTTAATTTGTAAATAAAATCTCAAAATAAAAAATTCAAAAATAATAGTTTGAAAATAGTTTTAAAACTCAAAAAAATAAAATAAAGATTCTAGAAATTCAAAAATAAATTTGATATTTAGAAAATTAAATCTAAAATTGCTTTAGTTAAAATAAAAAATCAGAGTTTATAATCAGAAAAATAAAAAATAAAAAATTCAATTAAAAATAATTAAAAAAAGAAAATTAAATAAAAAAGTAGTAGTTGTTTCAGAGATGGTTGTTAGAGAAAATAGTGGATGAGTAGAGTTGAGGAAGATTAGTTGGGATCATGGAGAGATAATAGGAAATTGTTTTGATTAGTGGTAGAAAGTAGTTATACTAGTGAAGAGAATAAAAAGGAGAAATATGATCTGAGTGAGGGGGGGGGGGGGAGAAAATTTTGGAGGAGGTAGCACTAAAACCCATTCCCTCTCATGAGGCTCTGGATCCCTTTGGCTACACGGTGGAACAACAACCACCAGACAGCTTTGGGAAGGCTTCACCACCGTCTTGCAGCCACCTTCTGGCGGCGCTGTTGCGGCGTCCAACACCCCTTTTGCGGCTGCCAACTTCGCGGCCATCGTGTTCCTTCTCCTCTCAGCACTGCTGCGTGCACCTCCCTGTCACCCAGCTGCAGTAGCATCACATTCCATGATCAACTATTCCCCCCGTCCTTCTCCATCTCTCTCTCAGGTTTTGCTTTTAATTATTTCTTTCTTTCCTTCCTGAAAATGAAGCTGCAGTATGAGATATTTGTGTTTGTATTCTTTTAAGTATTGCAATTTCTTCTTATATTATTTATTTGTTATATTTAATGAGTTGGTCAATTTGTGGGATTTGTTTTAACTTGATTGGTCGTGAATCAATAAAGTGGTGGTATGCTCCATGTGATTATAATTATAAGAAACTGTTTGACATTCCATTAAATAGTTATGTGATTTAAAGGATATAAATATTTTATTTAATAAATTTTGGTGAATTTATAAATTGATTTTGTATCATTTGTAAATATATTGGTTCTAATTCTAAAATATTGAAAAAGTATTAATGCAATAATTTGGTGATATTACGAATAACATTTCTATCGTTAGTATTATCCAAATTATATAGGACTATGGAGTATAGTCATTTGCTAACAAGATAGTCCTCACAAATTGTAAATTATTTTTAAAATTAACAAAAATAATTTTTTTTTCCTATCAATAAAATGTTAACGAGTAGCATTTCTACCGTTAACGGGACTATGGAGTATAACCATTTGTTAACGAAATAGTCCTCAAATTTGTAAATAATTTTTAAAAGATAATAAAAATATTTTTTAAAATAAACAACGTTAAGACTAGCGTTTCTGTCAATAATGTTGTCTTTCAAAAATAAAAAGAAACTTTTTACTCGATTTTAAAATAATTTTTTTAATAAAAATCGCTCAATGATAAAGTGATATTAAATGAATAGCAATTCTATCATTTAATATTATTTGAATCAGAAGGGTTCATTGTATAGCCATTTGCTAACAGAAACCCTACAAGAGTGAATTCTTTTTAAAATCAATTCTTTCAAAAATAAATCAAATAAATAAATCAACTAAAAAAATCTTTTAAAAAAAATATCATGAAAATCCAAACTCTCAAACAATCAACAAATCAATCGTTCAGAACTACGTGACTTTGATTTCCCCATTGCAGCTGGGGATACGTAGGAGCGGGAACCGGCCCCGTCAAGCCCAAATAAATATTTTTCTAAATTTTCCCATAATCTAAAAAATAAAAAATGAAAATAAATTTGTAAATAAATAAAAACAAAAAGATTTCTTTTAAAAAGTGGTAAAATAAATATTTTTCAAAAGTTAATAAATTTGCACAATTAATTAGAGGTAACTGTCTTAGGACAGATGTCGTAGGGTGCTAATACCTTCCCTACACATAATCGACTCCCGAATCCAAATTTGGTTTCAAAGGCCATTTTTTTTTTCTAAAAGGTTTTTTCCGATATTTTTCCCTCAAAAATAAATATTGGTGGCGACTCCATGTAAAACGATTTTTCACCGTCTCGTCGTGACCCCGGTTCCGACACTAAGGAGGAGCATGAGGAACATCTAAAGGTAGTGCTTCAGGTTCTTAAGGATAAACAGCTTTATGCTAAGATGTCCAAGTGTGAGTTCTGGTTAGAGCAAGTAAACTTCTTAGGTCATGTGATTTCTAAGGGAGGTATAGGTGTGGATCCCTCTAAGGTAGAAGTCGTGCTTAAGTGGGAGTCCCCTAAGTCAGTGAGTGAGATTAGGAGTTTCCTTGGGTTAGCTGGGTACTATAGGAGGTTCATAGAAGGGTTTTCTAAGTTAGCTTTGCCTTTGACCGAGTTGACTAGGAAGGGAGTTGCCTATGTGTGGAATAGTAAGTGCGAGACTAGCTTCCAAACCCTTAAGGAGAAGTTGACTAGTGCACCAATGTTAGTGTTGCCTGACCTTAGTAAACCTTTCGTAGTATACTGTGATGCTTCTAAGATGGGTTTAGGTGGGGTGTTGATGCAATAGGGTAAAGTAGTAGCCTATGCTTCTAGGCAGTTGAAAATCCATGAGAGAAACTACCCTACCCATGACCTAGAGTTAGCAGTCGTAGTGTTCGTGTTGAAGATTTGGATACATTACCTGTATGGTTCCCGATTTGAGGTTTTTAGTGACCATAAGAGCCTTAGATATCTGTTTGACCAGAAAGAGTTGAACATGAGGCAGAGGAGGTGGTTAGAGTTTCTTAAGGATTATGATTTTGAGTTAAGTTACCATCCCGGTAAGGCCAATGTAGTGGCTGATGCCTTGGATAGGAAGTCTATCCATGTTAGTTCCCTAATGATTAGAGAGATGGATCTTTTAACCCGGTTTAGAGATCTAAGTTTGGATTGTGAAGTAACATCTTCCAGTGTGAGGTTAGGAATGACTAGAGTAAGTAATGAATTGCTGAAGGATATTAGTAAGGCCCAGTTAGAGGATCCATTTTTGGTTAGTAGACGAGAGGCTATAGAAGGGGGCAGTGGTGGAGAGTTTGTACTTGGTACCGATGGGGTAGTGAGATTTGGAGATCGAGTGTGTGTGCCTAGTGAACCTAGCATTAAGAGATTAGTACTAGAAGAAGGGCATAGAAGTAAGCTTAGTTTCCACCCAGGATCCACTAAGATGTATCAGGATTTGAAGAAAGTATTTTGGTGGCCTAGGATGAAGAGGAACATAGAGGAGTTCCTGAGGGATTGTTTAGTGTGCATGGAGGCTAAGGTAGAGCATCAAAAACCTTCAGGATTGCTCCAACCCTTGAGTATACCTGAGTGGAAGTGGGATAGTATCTCTATGGACTTTGTAGTTGCCTTGCCTAAGACTGTGAAGGGATATGACTCAATTTGGGTTATTGTTGATAGGTTAACTAAGAGTGCCCATTTCCTTCCCATCAACATTAAGTATTCTCTAGAGAGGTTGGCTTAGTTGTACATCAGTGAGATTGTGAGGTTACATGGCATGCCATCTAGTATAGTCTCAGATAGGGATCCTAGGTTTACCTCTAGATTTTGGGAGAGTTTACAGCAGGCCTTGGGAACCCAGCTTAGGCTTAGCTCAGCTTATCACCCTCAGACTGATGGTGAGACAGAGAGAACCATCCAATCCTTAGAGGATTTGCTTAGAGCCTGTGTGTTAGACTAGAGGGTAGTTGGGATTGCTTTTTACCTTTGATAGAGTTCACCTATAACAATAGGTTTCACTCTAGCATAGGTATAGCGCCTTATGAAGCATTGTATGGTAGGAGGTGTAGAACCCCTTTGTGTTGGTATGAGCCGGGTGAGAGTCTTGCATTAGGACCCGAGATAGTGAAGCAGACCGCTGATAAGGTTAGAATAATCCAGGAGAGGATGAGGACAACCCAGAGTAGGCAGAAGAGCTATGCTGATAAGAGAAGGAAGGAGTTAGAATTCAAAGAAGGGGATCATGTATTCCTGAAAGTCACTCCGTGGACTGGGGTTGGTAGAGCATTAAAGTCTAGAAAGCTTACACCTTGATTTATTGGTCCTTACCAAATCCTTAAAAGAGTCGACAATGTTGCCTATCAAATCGTTTTACCCTCACATCTGTCCAATCTTCATAACGTTTTCCACGTTTCTCAACTCCGGAAATACGTTCACGATCCTTTGCATGTGATTGAGTCGGATCATCTCGAGGTTAAGGAAAACCTAACAGTGGAAACCATGCCGGTGAGAGTTGAGGATCGGAGGGTGAAACAACTTCGAGGTAAAGAGATTCCTTTAGTTAAGGTGATCTGGGGAGGACCTACACCCGAGAGTGCCACTTGGGAACTCGAAGAGAAGATGAAGGAGTCTTATCCAAAATTGTTCACTTCAGGTAAAATTCGAGGACAAATTTTCTTTTTAGGAGGGGAGAGTTGTAACATCCTAAATTTTATTAGGATAAATATTAATTAAATTAAATAGATTAATTAAGAAAATAATTAATTTAATGGGAAATAATTAATAGGAGTGTTATTATTAGTGTTGTTTCGTAAAGGTAATTTTAATTGAAAATAGAATAAAGGAGTGAGAGTGGGCCCAAGCCCAATTAGTTATTTCAGTAAGGAGGGGTTAACAGAGCACCCTAATCCTTATTCGTATCATTCGTCAGTGAGCGAAGAACGAAGGAGGGGAGAAACTACATCCCAAGAGAAGGTGGCTACAGAGTGATCAAGGAATCAAGAATCAAGAACCAAGACTGTTTCAGTTTGATCTTCATTCTAAGGTACGGTGGGGGAGAGGGTATTGCCTGTATATGCATGTAGGGGGTACTTGGATAGTAATCTAAGATGTATAATTCGAATTTATGAATGAATAACTGAGAATGATGATATAATCTGGTGATTGATGATTTATTGTATGTGTATTGACGAATTATTGAATGAGAGTAAAGATGATATTGTAGATAATTGAAAAAGGGGTGATTAGGGATTGAGAAATTGGGGTTTTGATGAATTGATGGTATAATCTGTAATAGATTGATGATTTATTGAGTATTTGATGTTATTAATGAGTATAAATGATGTTTAGACGAAAAAGACTGAGTAGGGATTGATTGGATGGGTTTAGAGGGGTGAGAAATCGTGAAATCTGCGATCTGCGTCGCGGGTAATCGATTACCAGAGTGTTCTGTGCAACCCAGAAGCACTGTTTGCTTGCTGGTAATCGATTACAGAGGTGTTGTAATCGATTACCAGAGAGTTTGTTTGCGGGTAATCGATTACAGGGGTGTTGTAATCGATTACTGGAGAGTTTGCTTGCGGGTAATCGATTACAAGGGGGTTGTAATCGATTACCAGAGACCTTGTTTGCGGGTAATCGATTACTAGAGGTTGGTAATCGATTACCAGAGTGGATTTTGAGATCCTAACTGTTTGATGATGATTGATGTTGTTTGAGAGTACATTATAATGAGTATTGTGTTGATGATTAATGATGTTTGATGAGGATTGCGATGCTTATGATGATGTATTATGATGATATTTGATGATGAGTGTGATGATGTATTATGATGATAATTGATGATGAGTGTGATGATAATAATGATGTCGGTGTATATCACCTTATTATGATGATGTTTAATGATGAGCATATTGATGTATGATAATGATGATAAGTGTATATCACTTTATAATGATGATGTTGATGATGAGCATGTTAATGCATGATTTATGATGATGGTGTATATCACCTTTTGATGATGATGTTATCTAAGTTGTGCGGGCCCATAGAAGCGGTGCAACTTAGGAGAGATGCCTTGAGCATATGTGATGAGACCTGAATTGTACGGGCCCATAGAGGGGGTACAATTCGGGAGGTGAACTGAGTTGTGCGGGCCCATAGAGGGGGTACAACTCAGGGGATCAAGATGGGGCGTTCGATGCACGGGCCCATAGACGGGGTGCAACCTAGGAGTGATTGTACGGGCCCATAGAAGGGGTACAACCTAGGGTCGAATGTCATTGTGTGGGCCCATAGAGGGGGTACAACCTATCGGATAGTGTGTGGTAACACCGGTAGACTATCTTGGTACTAACTAGAGTGATTGACGAGGTGCGCCCATTGTGTGGAGTTCCAAGTCATGATCTTTGGGTAGATGATGAGAGGAGTATTGGTGTGTGATATATGATAATGAAATGGTGTTATTAAATGATGTTATGAATATTGATGATGATGAGTATTATGTGTGAGAATAGAATATATGATTAATTGGGTGAATGATGGTATGAGAACTATATGATGATATATGAATGAGGTTATGATGATGATGAGCTTGATGAATGTATAAAGGATATATTTATGTGTTATGAATAGGAATGATGGTATGGCATGTATATGTTGATATAGATGATTAAATATATGTTGAGTTTAGATGAATGTCATTTATTGGTGATTAAATGTATTGATGGCATGATGTAATGATGTTGTGGGTGAGGATGGGTATTCTCTCTGTGTATGTATAGGTAGTATTCCTTTTCCTCACCGTATTCTGTGGATATATTTTACAGGTGTTGATGAGGACACAACTGGTGTCGATTATGAATAAAATGGTATGCTCTGGTAGATGTGACATCAGGGTGTGCTTGGGGGTTTTACCATGTTCCTAGATTAGGAGTATTTTTATGAACTTCTGGATGCCTTGTATGGCAGTAGATTATTAATTGTTTTTATTCCTATGAAGATTTCCGATGTTTATAATTAATTTATAATTGGAGTTTGAGTTCATTTAATAAAGTCGTTTTCGAACTATGAGATTTATTAAGAGTGTTTGTGTACCTTTTTACCCACCGAGGGACTTTACATTTTCTAAACTTCTATTTACGAAACATATAATAGTATGGGGTAGAAGGGTGTCACATGTTGGACAGAGTGTGTCTCAACGTCTTCTGAAGCATTTAATGCTATTTGACAACGTGCAACATTTTCTCGAAGACTATAAATATGCCCATGCAAATTGAAGAAAAAAAGAAAAGCTATCAAAGAAATTTTACTCTGTGAAAACGCTGCAAAAATACTGTGATATTTTTCTGTACATTTGCTTATTTGCTTATCCTGAGTAAATCTCAGTTACTTGTACACTTCTCATAAGTTCAATCTATCATCTGAAGTTAGTTGATTGAACTTTATCTGTTTTTATCTTAAAACAGTTTGAGTTACAAGCCTGGACAGGCTTATTGTTTGAAAGAATACTTGGGCTACACTTGGATAAGTGTCTTAGAGCCTGAAGAGGCTTGGTGGAAGAAACAATACTTGGTGTAGAGCCTGAAGAGGCTTGATAGAAAAGAATACTTGGTGTAGAGCCTGAAGAGGCTTGACAGAAAAGAATACTTGGTGTAGAGCCTGAAGAGGCTTGATAGAAAAGAATACTTGTAATCTTGCAAGATTAGTGGAAATCCAGTGGTGGTTTGCCCTGGGACTGGACGTAGCTTACAAGTGGTAGTGAGTGAACCAGGATAAATTCTTGGCTAAGTTTTTTGTCCTTTAAACTCTTTCAATTCAGTTCTTAAACTAACAAAGGGGTTTAGAAAAGTTTTCAAGAGCGAAAGTCTTAACATTAGACAAAACTATTTATCAAAACTGTCTTTGTGTCTGAGCCAAGGTTCAGAAGGCAGTAACTAACGTCAGACGATCTTTATCATCTGAAGTTTTTTACAGAAACTTTTTAAAGTATTCACTAAAAAAAGGTTTCCATTGAAACACTATTCAACCCCCTTCTAGTGTTTCCCTGTTTTTCTCACAGTTGGTACCAGAGCTTATCCTCGGGGTTAGCACCTAATCAGTGCAAAGGACAAAGATCCAATGGAAACTTCTACCAGCAACAGACAATATATCACTGAAGGAGCCTCTATCACAAGACCCCCAGCCTTCAATGGAGTGGATTACCACTATTGGAGGGATCGTATGAAGTTGTTTATTGAAAGCAACAACATTGATGTCTGGGATGTAGTTACTGATGGAGACTACGTGCCCATGCATGTTGGAGTACCCTTACCTAAGGCTGAATGGACCTTGGAGCAGAAGGCTCGAGTTCAACTAAATGCCAAGGCCAAACTTTATCTGATATGTTCCTTGAACAAGTCAGAATATGAGAAGGTTCATGGTTGTTTGTCTGCCAAGGAGATCTGGGATACGCTTGCAGCAGCCCATGAAGGGACAGAGACTGTGAAGCAATCCAAGATCAGCATGCTTGTACATCAGTATGAGATGTTCAAAATGGAAGAATCTGAAACTATAGACCAAATGTTTGGGAGGTTTCAGACGATAACCAATGGACTCAGGTCATTGGGAAGAATCTTTGAATCTGGAGATAACATTCGAAAGATTCTAAGGAGTTTACCAAAGTCCTGGAGACCCAAGGTTACTTCCATTCAAGCAGCCAAGGATTTAAATTCTCTTAGAATGGAGGAACTACTGGGCTCTCTCAAAGTCCATGATCTTGAACTTGGGGAGGATGACACCAAGAAGAAATCACTAGCATTAAACTGCAAGGTCAGACAGTCTAGGCATGATAGCATGAAAGCCATGCAAGCAGAGGACACTTCAGAGGATGATACTGAGTCTGAAGACTGTTCAGAAGATGATGATCTTTCTCTTCTCAGCAAGAAGATTAAGAAAATGCTGCAAAGAAAAGGAAGATACAGAAGATCACAACCTTCTAATGTCAAACAAGGTAAATCAGGTAAAGAATTTACTATTACTGACAAAATTACCTGCTTTGAGTGCAAACAGCCAGGTCACATGAAGACGGATTGTCCCAAGTTAAGGAAGCCAACCTTTCAGAAGAAGAAGTTTTTCAAGAAAAAGAAAGGATTGATGGCTACATGGGAAGACTTGGATGATTCCACTTCAAAGAAAGATGACACTTCAGAAGAAGTTAACCTATGTCCGATGGCAAGTCTACCATCTTCAGATAGTTCAGACTCTGAGGTAATTCCTCAAACCTTACAAGATTAGTATGATGACCTTGTTGAAAGTAGCAGAGAGTTATTCAATGAGTTCAAGGAACTTTCAAGAGCTTTTACAGAATCTGCTTTAGAAAATGAAAAATTACAAAAAGAAAACCTTGCTCTCAAAGAAAAGCTACTTCAGCAAGATCCAAGTAGTTCTGATAATCTTGTCAAGGAGAACAAAAAGCTCAAAAACAAGGTTAGAGAATTAACTTTGGATCTAGCCAAGTTTGTCAAAGGAACTAATAATCTGAATAAATTATTGGGCTCTCAGAGGCATTCCCTTGACAAGAGTGGCTTAGGTTATTCAGACACATCTTCATCTGAATCTTTTATATTTAATATGCCCGATAAAGGACCTAAGAAAGGTAATGGGTGTTCTAACTGTGGAAATCCTGGACACGTTGAGTCTCAGTGCAGACACAGAAATAAAATAAGACCCAAAGCTAAGAAAAAAGGACCCAAGAAGGTATGGTTACCTAAGAATTTTATTGTTCCTATTGCAGATGTGTTTAACAGGACAAAAGAAACACCACAAATGGTACCTGGACAGTGGGTGCTCACGACACATGACGGGAGAAAGGTGTTTGTTCCAAAGCCTTAGACCCAAGGCAGGTGGAGTGGTCACCTTTGGTGGAAATCAACAAGGGAAGATCACTGGTATTGGGACTGTAGGTATGACTCCTCTATCCCTCATTAAAAATGTGCTTCTGGTTGAAGGACTACAACACAATCTTCTAAGTATAAGCCAATTATGTGACAGTGGATATGTTATGTCTTTCACTAAAGAAAGATGTATAGTCAAGGATACTTCAGATCATATCCTCTTCTCTGCTAAGAGACACAATAATGTGTACAAAGTTGATCTAGAGGAACTTGCAAATCAGAATGTGAAGTGTTTTGTTTCCATCGAAGATGAAAAACAGATTTGGCATCAGAAACTTGGGTATGCTAGCCTGAGATTGATCTCAAAGCTAACTAAACACAACTTAGTTAAATGCTTGCCCAAGCTCTTATTCAAATCTGATATTTTATGTGAAAATTGTCTGAAAGGGAAACAAACAAGACACTCTTTTAACAGTAAAAATGTTGTTTCAACCAGCAGACCTTTAAAACTACTTCACATGGATTTGTTTGGACCCACTAGAATAGAGAGTCTTAGCAAAAAGAAATTTGGATTGGTCATTGTTGATGACTATACAAGATTCATATGGATTATATTCCTAAGAAGCAAAGAGGAAACCTTTGAGAATTTCACAAAATTCTCTAAGAAGGTGCAGAATGAAAAAGGAATCTGCATATCTGCTATCAAAAGTGATCATGGTGGAGAGTTTGAAAACTCAAGCTTTAGACTGTTCTGTGATGAGAATGGGATCTCACACAATTTCTCTGTGGCTAGAACACCTCAGCAAAATGGGGTTGTTGAGAGAAAGAACAGAAGCTTGCAAGAGATGGGAAGAACCATGCTCATTTCAAGCAATCTACCTATATCCTTTTGGGCAGAAGCTGTTCACACAGCATGTTACATTCAGAATAGAATTTTGGTAAGACCAATTCTCAAAAGAACCCCATATAAATTGTGGAAAGGAAGAAAACCCAACATTTCGTACTTCCATATCTTTGGATGTGAGTGTTTTATACTCAACACAAAAGATGATTTAGGAAAATTTGATGCTAAGTCTAACAAAGGTTTCTTTATTGGATATTCTAAATCTTCTAAGGCTTAGAGAATGTATAACTCAAGAACCTTAACAGTAGAAGAATCTATCCATGTAAGATTTAACGATTTTAAAGAGACTGATACGAAACTATCAGATCTTGAAGAGGATTTTGCAGGAATGAAGCTGAATCTCGAACTAAAGTCTGAAGAACCTTCTGAACAAAAGTCTGAACCTGCATCTGAAGCTGAACCTTCTCAGACCAACATTGTTGAGTCTCAGACAGAGTGTGTACCCTCTCACAATCGAGATTGGAGATACCGAACTCATCATCCAAGAGAGCAAATTATAGGTGACACCTCAGAAGGAGTAAAAATAAGATCAAGATTCAGAAGCTTGAATAATCTTGCACTTCTCTCTGAGATTGAACCTAAAAACATTGAAGAGGCTTTGCATGATGAAGGTTGGATCCTAGCCATGCAAGAAGAACTGAATCAATTTGCTTGGAGTGATGTCTGGACACTTGTACCTAAACCCCATGGGAAAAATATAATAGGAACCAAATGGGTGTTCAGAAACAAGTTATCAGAAGAAGGAAAAGTAGTCAGAAACCAAGCAAGACTTGTTGCTCAGGGCTATAATCAGCAAGAAGGTATTGACTTCACTGAAACTTTTGCTCTTGTAGCGAGGCTTGAAGACATTAGAATTTTACTAGCTTATGCAGTAAATAATGGCATCAGCTTATATCAGATGGATGTTAAGAGTGCCTTTCTCAATGGGTTTATTGAGGAAGAGGTCTATGTTAGACAACCACCAGGTTTTGAAGACACTACTTTTCCAGAACATGTTTTCAAACTAAAAAAGGCTCTTTTATGGTCTGAAACAAGCCCCAAGAGCTTGGTATTACAGATTGAGCAACTTTTTAATCAAAAATGGTTTTCAAAGAGGAAAAGTAGATACAACTCTTTTCAGAAAAATGTCAAACAAAGACTTTATTCTTGTTCAGATATATGTGGATGACATTATATTTGGTTCTGCTGATTCTTCATTATGCAAGGAATTTTCTGAACTTATGCAATCTGAGTTTGAGATGAGCATGATGGGGGAACTTAAGTTCTTCCTAGGACTTCAGATTAAGCAAAAATCTGATTGTATATGGATCCATAAAAAAAAATATACAAAATAAATGCTTAAGAAATTTAATATGAGTGATTGCAAGTCAATGACTACTCCCATGCATCCTTCTGTTGTTTTGAACAAAGATGAAGGGGAAGAACCAGTAAATCAAACTTTGTATAGAGGAATGAATGGCTCATTATTGTATCTGACAGTAAGCAGACCTGATATTATGTTCAGTGTATGTCTTTGTGCCGGATTTCAATTTGATCCAAGAATTACTCATTATAAAGCTGTAAAAATAATTTTCAGATATTTAAACGGTACTACTAATCTTGGTCTTTGCTATAAGAGAAGTAAGGATTACAGGTTAGTGGGATTTTGTGATGCTGATTTTGCTGGAGATAGAATTGAGAGGAAATCAACCAGTGGAGGTTGTCATTTCTTTGGTAACAACATGATCAGCTGGTCCAGCAAAAGGCAAAGCACCATTGCTCTTTCCACAGCAGAAGCTGAATATATTCCTGCAACCAGTTGTTGTTCACAACTGCTATGGGTAAAATATCAGTTAGAAGATTTTAACATTAATATATCTTCTATACCTGTAATGTGTGACAACACAAGTGCAATTAATTTATCCAAGAATCCCATTCAACATTCTAGGGCAAAGCATATAGAAATCAAGCATCATTTTATTAGAGACTATGTTCAGAAAGGAGTTTTTGATATAAAGTTCATTGATACTGAGCATCAATGGGCAGATATATTCACAAAAGCCCTGACTGAAGATAGATTTAAGTTCATAAGAAATAATCTGAATATCTTGGCTTTATCTGAAATATAGTTGTTGCATCTAAATATGCATCTGAAGTTGTTGCATCTGAACATGCATGATTGTCTGAATAACATGTATGTGTGAAGCAACTCAATCTGATGACGTGGCAAGCTGAAACGTTTGGTCTTCTTCTCTGAGTAACTACTCTAAGCATGTTTGCACGATCTCTGAAACTTCAATTGACATCATTTCTATGTGTGACTGCTATTTAAGAGACGTGTTTGCTACTGTTACTGGCTACTGCTCTCTCTCTCCAAGTGCAAACTGCTGCTTTTCTTGTGCCCTAAATTCCTTGAAGCCTCTCTGTATTCTTTGTCTCCTTGATAGTTCATAACAATGACTTCCAAGAAATCGGCTGGTGGTCAGATTATTCCTTCCAGGACCGTAGACCTGGAGATGCTCCGAGCTGGTGGCATTGATCTCACTAACACCTTCGAAGCATGTGGCTGGATTAACTTCTTCTCTGCCATTGACTGTGCATGGCATGAACAGAGTATGGTGGACTTCTGGAAAAATGCTCGAGATATTTCTTCTCAGGATGGAAGGTATCAAGGTTTTGAAACTAAGGTGATGGGTACAAAAATCTTTGTGGATGCTGACACCATTGCTGCTATAACTGGTGTTTCCAATACTGGAGATAGGTTCATTTCAGAATGGGAAGTAAAGAATGGTGGAGTTAAGAGATTTACCCAGAAGTTGTACGGGATTGAAGACCCAGGTGATCTAAGAAGCTCTTACATGCATCCTAAGGCAAAGATTCTTCATGCCATCTTGGGATGTTGTATTTTGCCCAAACATGGAAGTAAGAATCATGTGTCCGAGCTGGAAAGATTCTGCATAATCCATCTTTTGGACAAAAAGCCTCTTAATCTACCCAAGACCATCCTCTACAATATGCTAAAAAGGTGTTGGGATTTGATTTTCAATTGTTTCGAATTCCACAAGTGACAAGGGTATGATGCCATTTCGAATTTACAGAAGAGGTAAAACCACTTCATTTCGAATTTTGATAATAAGTCTGTTAAGTTAGAGAAAAATTCTTAATTGAAGTCAAGAATTTAGGAATTCGAATACATTGGAAATATATTAGAAAGGAAGATATCCTAAGTGCCTAATACATTAGAAAGGAAACTATCCTAAGTTATAATGAGTCCTTGACTCATGTCTTCCACACCTCTTCCTCTTCTTCTTCCCCCACAGGCTTTGATAGAGCCAAGGCAAAAGAGAATATGTTTTCCCATTTGTTGAATCATCTTCGACTTGGGGAAAGAATCAAAGTCGGTATGGGAAAACAATAATAGATTCATTTATTATATAAATGAACCTATATTTGGCTATCACGTACAATCCAAAAGCAAAATTTTAAAGAAAAAGTTTGAAAAAGCCAATGGCTTTGGCCATTACGTCAATCCTATAAAAAATGAAATTATTCCAGATTGGATTGGACGTAATAGCCAAAGGAATTAACTTCTTCATATTCTTTGAAGAATTTAGAAGAAAAGAGAAGAAGAGAGAATGAAGAATTGTGAAAAGAATTTGCAAAAGACTCTTATTTATAGGAGTGAAAAGAGGCAAGTTCCATTAATAACACTATTTTAACATCCAATGAGAAGAATTCTTATAATGAAGTTAAGTGGACGGTGGCTAGTGGTCTTTATGATCTTTGGAATGGTCAAATGAAGTTTGACATGTGGCACAGGGAAGAATATAGTCAAAATCTCAAAAAGAGAAAAACTCATTAAGTTGAAATGTCAAGAAAAGATTAAGTCTTAAAGTTAAGGATTTTCTCGAATCCATGAAGTCAAAATTCCAGAAAGAAGATTTCGAGAAAACAGAAAGAAGATTTCGAGAAATCAGAAGGCAAGAATTCGAGAGACAGGAACAGAGAATTCGAAGACAAGATATCTGAAGACTTAGAAGATTTCTGAAAAAATCAAAAGGAAGTTTGAAAAGTCAGAAGACAGTTATTGAAGATCGGAAACGGTTTTTTGGTTGGCAGAAGACGTGGCAAGCATGCACGCTGCCAACACATAGGGCTAGATGATGTGTCATATGTACATTAGTTAGCCGTTAGAATTAGGAAACTATAAATAGGTAAACTCTTAATGTAATAAGGGTTGGCAAATCACTTATACTCAAACTCTCTGAAACACTTACACGCCCAAACTTAAAGCGACAAACAGGTTACAAGGAGAAGGAAGTATGTGATGAACCCATCCAATTTCTTTCAATGCAATTGTTCTTACAATTCATTTTTCTTTTCTTTATTTTACATTCCGCAATTTACATTCTACAATTTTTATTTGCATTGCTTTTTCTTGACTTTCAGTGATTTCTGTAAAAGTTGATTTCTGAAAATATAGTTTGGAAAACTTGATAAAATTCTGAATCAAGTAGTTCTAATTCTTTCTGAAAGATAAGTTTTGGTTAAATTCTGAATCAAAACCTTTAAAACTTGTTATTTCTGGATTTCTGAAACTTAGCATTTGATTTGGTGAAATTCTGTACCAATCAACCATTTTTTCCAGAAAATTTAAACTTTTGAAAGTCTTTTATAAATCAAAAACACCATAAATCTACTTTTTAAAAGAGTCCCGTAAGAGGATTTGATTCTAATCCCCAGATTGTTCGTAGAATCAAAGTGATTAAAATTTAATTTTCGGAAATAGATTTTTTCACCATAAACAAAAGGTTAAATGATTCTGCCTCAAGCTATACTCATACCACTCTTATCACAAAGATTCTGTTGAAGTTCAATGTTCCCATTGAAAGAGTGTATGACCACAAAGGTCCTACTCTCTTCTCCTTGACTAATGTCAAAAGGATGGGGATTGTTGTTAGGAAGCCCTCACCAGAAAGGACTCTGCTAGAAGAAGCCGTTCAAACCAAGGCTCGCAGAACTGGGAAAAGTCCTTTAGAGATTTTGGAAGAGAAGTTGCAAGGTGACACTCACAAAGACAAGTTTGTGTCTGCTCAGATTCCCACTAAAGTTCTGAAGAAGAAAAGAACAAAGCTGCTTCAGAAGAAAGAATCACCAGAAGGAGAAGTTCAGTTCAGACAATCTGAACCTGCTCAGAGTATGTCTGCACATACTTCTGAGATTGTGGGTCAGGTTACTGAGAACCTAGCTTTTGCTACTCAGCCTACTCTCAACTCGGGAGGACACGTAGAGGAGAAAAATAGTCTAGAGTCTGAACCAATCTTAGTTGCATTAGATGATTCAACTGAGCCTGTCAAAGCCATCCCTCTTGCTACGAGTCTGCCTGAAGCTGACATCAGAAAAGTGGTCGCAGAGATTGAAGAAGAAGAAAGAAAGCAGAAGGAAGAACAAGAAAAGCAAGACTATGCTCTTGCTGTTGCAGCTCAACAAGCCGTTCTTGAAGATGAAAGGCTCGAGCAAGCCAACAGGCTCAAAAGAAGAAGAGCCACTGCTAAGACTAGAAGAAATCAAAGGAGAAGATTGTTGTCTCCTGCTGCTGATGCCCCTCAGAGGTTGACTAGAAGTAAAAGCATCCAACAAGAAGATGATGTTGAGTTTCAGAAGGTTGCTGAAGCTCAAAGAAAGAAGAAGTTGGAGGAACTAAGGAAGAAGAAGCTAGCTACTGAAGGCTCTATGGCTCGTATTAAGAGACCTAGGGTTCTATTTGGAAATGTCTTATCCTCAGAAGATGAAGCCCCTCCTCCACCTAAAGCTATCAGCACACCAAGAGAAGTACCCCCACCTTCACCATCTTCTTCCTCTCTGTCAGGTTACTCTGAACTTGATTCAGATGTCGAACCAAATTGCATCTGGTTTGGTGGAAACCTTCCTGTTAGTATTATACTGAAAGAAAAAGAAAGGAACCTGTCAAGGTAACCTACCTATGATCTAGCTCTACCTATTTGCAGCAATGAACACCTGAAGTGGGTTGCTGAAGTGCCTCACAGATTCTACAATATGCTAACTTCTGTACGAATCAGAATACCAAAGTTCCCAAACTTATATGAAGAAGTGCTATTCTTCAAGGAAGCTGCCCCATTGTTGTCTCACCCACCATCGAGGTTTTTGCTGGAAACTTCCTCAGAAGCAAGACAAAGGACGATGCTCAACTCAGGGGGAGGTGGTCTCTCATACGCTCTTGAGAAGATCAAACATGGAGTCATCACTCCTTGCCATAAGTGGAAAGCTTTGGATCCTTTTCTCACAGGATCAACTCAATCTATCTCCCGATGAGTAGATCGCTATCAGAATGCAGTGTCTTGAAGCTGAACTAATTAATCAAAGTTGTTCTAGATCCTTTGGCTGTAGAGATTTCAAACCCCCTCTACTTATTCATACAAAGTTGTCAACTACTATTCTGGTGCAACCAGACTATCATCTTAAGACTTGAAGATCATCTGAAGCACTTTTTGCATCTGACGGCTGAAGGTATCAAGTTTAATGTTTGACCCGTGAAGACGTTACTATATAAGAAGAACGTTCATCCCAATGGTCTAACCCTTTTCAGCATAAGAATCAGAGCTGATTTCTCTCCTCGTTCAAATGTTTAGCATTTTTAAGGAAAGTCTGCAAAGCTGCTGTACCTGCTCAAAAGCATTGTGTGCGCAGACCTGTTGCACCTAAGACTGCTCAGAACGTGTTGGATAGAGTGCGTCTCAACGTCTTCTAAAGCATTTAATTCTATTTGACAACAGGCAACATTTTCTCGAAGATTATAAATGTGCCCATGAAGATTGAAGAAAAAAAAACAAGAAAAGTTATCAAAGAAATCTTACTCTGCGAAAACGCTGCAAAAATACTCTGATATTTTCTGTACATTTGCTTATTTGCTTATCCTGAGTAAATCTCAGTTACTCGTACACTTTTGATAAGTTCAATCTATCATCTGAAGTTAGTTGATTGAACTTTATCTGTTTTTATCTTAAAATAGTTTGGGTTAAAAGCCTGGAGAGGCTTATTGTCTGAAAGAATACTTAGGCTACACTTGGATAAGTGTCTGAGAGCCTGAAGAGGCTTGGTGGAAGAAACAATACTTGTTGTAGAGCCTGAAGAGGCTTGACAGAAAAGAATACTTGGTGTAGAGCCTGAAGATGCTTGACAGAAAAGAATACTTGGTGTAGAGCCTGAAGAGGCTTGACAGAAAAGAATACTTGATGTAGAGCCTGAAGAGGCTTGATAGAAAAGAATACTTGTAATCTTGCAAGATTAGTGGAAATCCAGTGGTGGTTTGCCCTGGGACTGGACGTAGCTCACAAGTGGTAGTGAGTGAACCAGGATAAATTCTTGGCTAAGTTTTTTGTCCCTTAAACTCTTTCAATTCAGTTCTTAAACTAACAAAGGGGTTTAGAAAAGTTTTCAAGAGCGAAAGTCTTAACATTAGACAAAACTATTTATCAAAACTGTCTTTGTGTCTGAGCCAAGGTTCAGAAGGCAGTAACTAACGCCAGACGATCTTTATCATCTGAAGTTTTTTACAGAAACTTTTTAAAGTATTCACTAAAAAGAAAAGGTTTCAATTGAAACACTATTCAACCCCCCTTCTAGTGTTTCTTGTAGAAACATAGGGAAACACTAGAAGGGGGGTTGAATAGTGTTTCTTAAATAACTTATGAAAGATTTTCGCAAACAGCTTTTATAATGAAATTTCAGACAGGTTAAAGGGGCTGTCTGAAGTTTCTTAAGACAGGTTCTGAAAATATGTTTTTAAAACGTTTCTTGCTTTTATAAATTATCAGAACAGTTTTTCAACACCCTTTGATTAGAATAAATGAATTTGACAAGAGATAAGGATAAGAAAACTTAGCCACATAATTTATCCTGGTTCACTCACTACCACTGTGAGCTACGTCCAGTCCCAATGCCAATGAGCACTTGGATTTTCTCTTAATCTCAACCAGATTACAAGTATTCTTTTACAGTCAAGCCTCTTCAGGCTCTACAACCAAGTATTCTTTTTAAGTCAAGCCTCTCCAGGCTCTTACAAACATGTATTCTTTAGACAACAAGCCTCTCCAGGCTCTTACAAACATGTATTCTTTAGACAACAAGCCTCTCCAGGCTCTAAAACAGTTGTACAGAGAAAAGATTGTTTAAGCTCTAAAACTAAACCAGTTTGAAGCTTAAACTGTTAAGATGTACAAATAACTGAGGTATACTCAGAATATATGAAATGATGTACAAAGAATTTTTATCAGAGTATGTTTTACAAAGTAAAACTAGCAGCGTTTTGTTTCTCTTGAAAATGTAATCTCTTGTTCTTCTTCTTGTTGTTGTTGTGAATGATCTTCAGATGAAGGGTATTTATACCAAGTCTTCAATCCGTTGAAAATTCACCGTTTAGAGATATCATTTAATGCTATTTAATCCGTTGTGAGACATGCTCCTGAGCATTCTGTGCGTTCTGAAACTTTTCTGACAACGTCCAAGGTTGCTGCTCACAAAAGCTGCCACAGTTGTTGCTGCAAAAACTGCGCTGCAGAGATTTCCCAAATGGTGTATGAAATTCAAATGACCCAGGAAAGGTCTCTGTGTCTTTGCCAAAATAAGCCTTGAAAAGTTGCGTGCAGCAGAGAGAGATTTGACTCTTCAGAACTTCAGACAAGTCTTCTCACAACTTCAGCAAGATGTGCCACGTCATAAAATACGACTTTAGACGGCTTCAACACTTCAGACAGGTTAAACCTTCAGACGACTTCAACACTTCAGACAGGTTGAACCTTCAGACAGCTTCAACACTTCAGACAGGTTGAACCTTCATATGGTCTTTATTAAGATTAAAGTGGCTTGCTGAAATCATAGATAAAACATTAAAAACATATGTATCCATGATAATTCTTTTAACCTAATTTGTTAAACATTAAAACTTAGGGATTGAGCTGTCTTAAATCATCATAATCTTCCTTATGATATTTTTGGGACTCAACATTCTCCCCTTTTTTAATGATGAAAATTTTGCTTAAAATAAATAAATCTGAAAGGAGTTTTAAATTATCATAAGTGTAATATAAGTATAACTCCCCCCAGATAAATACTTCTCAGGTCTAACAGTTTCTGATATTTCTCAAATACTCCCCCTGAGACCTGTAACCACTTCAGATTCAGATTTGTTAGATTTTAATACTCCCCCTTTTGTCATCAATCAAAAGGGAACTTCAGAGCAATAATCACAAATCAAGATCAAGAATAACAATCAGATCAAACAATATAATCAAAGGAATCAGAGCTTAAAAAAAACACATGATACCAACACTGATTGTATTAAAGCAATGTTCAGACAAAAAAAAATATAGAATCTGAAAATTAACACAAAACTGAAATAACATCACGCTGGCTACACATCATAGACTATCCATTATTCTTCATCAGCAAGGCTGCTATCAGTAAAGCAGAAATCTCTTCTTTAGCCTTGTCAATCTGAGAGATAACAGTAGCCTTCAGTTCTTCTTGTCCAGTTCTGATCTGAAACTGTTCTTGGAGAATCTGATCCCGTTTAGCAACCAGATCAGCATTCTTCTTCTCTAACCTCTTGACTTGCAGTTTCAGTCTTCTGTTCTCTTCTTCAGGGTCCTTCTCAACCTCATATAGCACAATCTTGATGCTCTCATGATAGAATCTGAAAACCCTGAACCCTTGTGGCAGATGATAGTCTTCAGGATGGCTGACAGCAAAGTGGAACTTATGAATTGGAATCATGACAAGCCAATCCTCTGTGAAAGAAGCCATAGGGAATCTGCCTCTGACATACTGATAATCTACAAGAGTAGAGGTACCAGGATATGTCATGGAGTCTTCATCCTGTCCTGAAGTACCAGAAGAAGATCCAACACCTTCTCTGATATTCCAGTAGGATGACCACATCCAATCCCTGGAAGAATGATCTAAGCCTCCACCTTGTTTCTTGATCATTGCAGGGAACTTCTTATTCCAGGCAGCTTCAGACAAGAACTCATACATCTGCAGATAATTAGGATAAGTCTTGAGCTCCTTAAACTTGTCTTCAGGGCCTTCCTCCAGGGGATACCTGAGAATGATTCTATCAGGTTGCACTAAGATCTTTGTGGATGGCCTGATGGAAATTGCCCTTGGGGGCCTGTACCCTCTCATGCCTACCAGCTTCAGATAGTCCCTTTCAAATAGCTCAGCCTCTGTTGATAGTTTCCTAGCAAAGCTCCAATCCTCATTGGACAGCTTCAAAGAGTCGACAGAAAAATGGTTAAGAGGAGCCCACTTATGAGCAGGGCCTTTACCCGTTCTGATCTTCTCCAGCTGACCATAATATGCCTCATATGAACTTCCTTGGTACTTTGCTCTTACTTCAGCTGCAGTCTGCTTGATAAGACCTTGATGCAGAGAGATAGGAGGCTCATCTCTGAAGTACTGAAGCTCTTCAAATAGATTCGGGAATTTGGGAACCCTCTCCCTTTCAGTAAACAGGCCTTCATACCTGATGTGTGGAACTTCATAGGCTAACTCAAAATGCCAATCAGTAAGGGGCCATGCATAGGGGTCAAAAGTGGGCTCTGTGAAGAAATCCCTACTTTTAGGACCTAGCCTCAGCTGCTCAAGCAGCATACCTCCCTTCCAGACTTGAGAATGGCCTTCTTCATGTTGATCTTCTAAGAAATCTTTAGACTGTGTAGCTTCTGAAGATGATGGGGATGATGATGGTGATGAAGCAAATTCTTCTTCTTGAATCTCTGAATCCTTCTTCTCAGGTTCAGTTACAACCTTCTATTCTTCCTTCTTCTCCTCTTTCTTCTCAGATGAGGATGGTGGAGATGGTGTAGCATTGTCAAACCTTACCTTGAGCCTTTCTACAGGAGGCTTCACAACCTCAGATTCCTTTTCTTTGACAGCTTCCTTTTCTTTTTCTTCTCTTCTCCTCTTGAAAAAGAGGTTTGCTTTAACGAAATTTTGGTACTTACCAGCTTTATCCATTTCCTCAAGCTGGCTGGCAGTGCTCCTTGTTACTCTGGCAGGTGGTGCAGGGGCTGTCTGAAACAGCTTTGTCCTTGCACTCTTTCTTTGCTGAGCACTTGATCTTTTCCTTTTCTTAGATGCTTGGGCTATAGTAGCTAGCCTACCATCTTCAGCAATAGCAAGCTGAGAGGCCACAGCTATAGCATAGTCAGATTTTTCTTGTTCTGCCTTCTTCTCCAACTCTTCTTGCTCTAATGCAATAGCAAGAGCTGCTACCTAAATCAGTTCAGGATCTGATGGACATGCAGCTAAGGGTACTGCTGGTACTGCCTCAGAGTCAGCAATCTCAGCCATCTCTTGAGCCTTTCCTTCTGGTTCAGAAGTAGGCTTAGGAGACAGAGGCTTAGCAGCTTCAGATGTCTGACCCACAATTTCAGACGACTTTGTCAGAGCCTTCTGAACAGGTTCAGATCCCTGAGTCTGTAAAGCTTCCAGAGAAACTTTTGCTGAGCTCCTCACAGGGAGTTTCTTTCTCTTCTGCTGGGGGGAAGGCTTGGAAGGCTTGAACTCCTTCTTCCTTATATCTCCCTGAAGCTCATCCTCAAGGACTTCTAAGGTTGTTCTCCTCCTTGCAGCTTTCTCAGACAGAATGCTCTCCTTCAGAGAGGGAGATGGAGGCCTTGGAGTCAGCTTTATCTGCATGCTCTTCAGATTGTTCTCTCCAAAGAAAACTGGGCCTTTGCGATCAAACAACTTTTCTATGGGAACCTTGAAGTGCAGAAGGATTCTTGTGATGAGAGTGTTGTGGGTAAGACTGGATGCAGAATCTCTTATCTTCTTTTGCATGTTAAACAGAAGGATGTTGGGAAGATTCATCTTCTTTTTCTTGATCAGGTTTATCAGACAGAACCTCTCCAGTTCTGAAACATGATCCCTGCTTCCACTCTTAGGGATTATGGTGTTCCCCAAGATAGCATGAAGAACCCTGACTTTCTCTAGCATGTATTTTGCATTCATGCTCTCTGGTTCTTCTGTTCCATACAACAACTTGGTGAACTCCTTGTGCCCACCTTTCTTCACCTCCCAGCCTGGAGTGAAGGTAACACCTTCAGCTTTCACACCCAGAATAGTGGAAAGAATCCCTTCATCAACCAACACAGGGATACCAAGCACAGTAGACTTGATGCTGGTATATACTCCCTTAGAGTTAGGAATACCTCTAGCATAAGTCCAGAACTCCACCACACTTTGTTCATGCCATGCCGTGTAGATGTTCTCAAAGAATGGAGTCCATCCTGCTCCATCAAACTCACCAACCAAGTCCATACCAAGGTCTTGAAGCTCCTCTAGGTTAACACCCTTGGTTCTGACCACATTTCTTGCAGAAGATGCCTTAGGTGCCATTGTTGTTGCAGAGAAAAAGCTTCGAGAGAGAGAGAAAACTTTCTTGACTGTTGAAGAGAGAGAGATAGTGTGAGAGCTGTAAAAACTTCCTCGACACACTTATTGTTGTATTTATAAACCCACGATGCAATGATGTTCTGTACCGGCTGCGCAGACTTCGGGTAACGTGCGAAGTGGAAGAGACAAAACTTTAAAATAATGGAAATCAACCGTCTCAGATAGCCACGTCAACAGTTACTTCAGACATATGAGAATTTCAGACACCCACACAAAGTTCAGACACACTTAATATATCAGACAGCAGCATATTTCATACAATCATTTTGAAAATGCATGTATGTTCAGATTATTGCGTATGAACTTAAATCTATCTTTAGCTAGGGGTTTTGTGAATATGTCAGCCCATTGATGCTCTGTGTCAATGAACTGAATATCAAAAACACCTTTCTGAACATAGTCTCTAATGAAATGATGCTTGATTTCTATATGCTTTGCCCTAGAATGTTGGATGTGTTGAGTCTCAAAAATATCATAAGACAAAATATGATGTTTAAGACAGCTCAATTCCCAAGTTTTAATGCTTAACAAATTTGAGTTAAAATGTTTATCATAGATACATATATGTTTTAATGATTTATCTATGATTTCAGCAAGCCACTATAAGCTTATATAAAGACTATGTGAAGTGCTTTCAACCTGTCTGAGGAGTTAAGCCTTCTGAAGGTTCAACACGTCTGAAGCGTTGAAGCCGTCTGAAGTGCACTACCCGTCTGAAGTGTTGAAGTTGTCTGAAGTCTCATTAATGATGTGGCACCCTTTGCTGAAGCTTGTGAAGACTTTTCTGAACCTCTGCTACACGTAACACGTTTATAGCAAGGAACACAGAGACCTTTCCTGGTATTTTTGAATTTCATACACCACTGAGGAAATCTCTGCAACGCAGCCTGCAACGCAACCTCTGCAGCAACATATGTAGCAGCTTTATGGCAGGAGCAACCTTGTACCGTGTCAGAAATATCAGAGCTCTCATAAGCATGTCTCACAATGGATCAAATAGCATTTAATGCTATCTCTAAACGGTGGTATTTCAATGGATTAAAGATTGGTTATAAATACCCCTCCATGAAGACCATCAAAGAGAGAGACATAGAGAAATTATTGCAAGAAAGCCTAAGAGATATTCCGCTGCGAGCTTTACTTAGAAAAACTCTCTGATTCATCTTCTTTGCACATCATCTGTATATCCTGAGTATGCCTCAGTTATTATTGTGCACTGTGTCTGCTTAAGCTTGAAACTTGTGTAGTTCAAAAGCTTAGACACATTTCGTTGTAATACTGTATATTGAGCCTGGAGAGGCTTGTCTGAAACAAAGAATACTTAGTTGAAGAGCCTGGAGAGGCTAGACTGAAAAAGAATACTTAGTTGAAGAGCCTGGAGAGCCTAGATTGAAAAAGAATACTTAGTTGAAGAGCCTGGAGAGGCTAGACTGAAAAAGAATACTTGGTTGTGTCTGGAGAGACTGTAATCGTTGTGTCTGGAGAGACTGTACTCGTGGTGTCTGGAGAGACTGTACTCGTTGTGTCTGGAGAGACTGTACTCGTTGTGTCTGGAGAGACTGTACTCGTGGTGTCTTGAGAGACTGTACTCGTGGTGTCTGGAGAGACTGTACTCGTTGTGTCTGGAGAGACTGTACTCGTTGTGTCTAGAGAGAGTGTACTCATATTTGAGCTTGTAATCTGAATATTCATATAGTGGAAATCCAGTGGTTGTTTGCCATTGGGACTGGACGTAGCTCACTGTGTTAGTGGGTGAACCAGGATAAATTTCTTGGCTAAGTCTTCTATCCCTTATCTCTTATCAATTTATTTATACTACCCCAAGGGTATTGAAGATTGTTTCAATAATTTTAAAAGAAACAAGAAAACCTATTTAAAATTACTTTCAGAAGTCTTCTTAACTTCAGACAGCTTTCTAAACCTGTCTGAAACTGCTTTGAACTTAATCGTTTGTGAAAAGCTTCCATAAATTATTAAGAAACACTATTCAACCCCCCCTTTTAGTGTTTCCTTATGTTTCTACAGTTGGTATCAGAGCTCAACTCAGGGTTGAGCACCTAACAAGTGTTGAGGACTAAAGATCTAGATGGAAGCTTCCAACAACAACAGACAATACATCTCTGAAGAAGCCTCTATCACAAGGCCCCCAACATTCAATGGAGTGGATTACCACTACTGGAGGGATCGTATGAAGTTGTTCATTGAGAGCAACAACATTGATGTCTGGGATGTGGTCACTGATGGAGACTATATGCCTATGCATAATGGAGTGCCCATTCCAAAGGCTGAATGGAACTCGGAAGCAGAAGGCTAGAGTACAAATGAATGCCAAAGCCAAACTCTATCTGATATGTTCTTTGAATAAATCAGAGTATGAGAAGGTTCATGGATGTACTTCTGCCAAGGAGATCTGGGATACTCTTGCAGCAGCCCATGAAGGGACAGAAACGGTCAAGCAATCCAAGATCAGCATGCTCATACATCAATATGAGATGTTCAAGATGGAGGAATCTGAAACCATTGACCAGATGTTTCGAAGGTTTCAGACTATAACTAATGAACTCAGGTCCTTAGGTAGAACTTATGAATCTAGAGACAACAATTGAAAGATTCTAAGAAGTTTGCCTAAGTCCTGGAGACCCAAAGTCACTGCCATTCAAGAAGCAAGAGACTTAAACTCTCTTAGAATAGAAGAACTGTTGGGATCTCTCAAGGTCCATGAGCTTGAACTTGAAGAAGATGACAACAAGAAGAAGTCTCTAGCACTAAACTCCAAGGCCAAATAGCCTAGGCATGGCAGCATGAACGCTATGCAAACTGAGGAAACTTCAGAAGCAGATGACGACTCTGGAGATAGCTCAGAAGACGATGATCTGGCTCTTCTCAGCAGGAAAATCAAGAGGATCCTACAAAACAGAGGAAAGCTGAGAAAGAACCAATCTTCAACCTCTAAAGTAGGTAAGTCAGGTAAGGATTTTCAAAATGACAAAATTACTTGCTATGAATGCAAACAGCCAGGTCATATGATAGCTGAATGCCCAAAACTGAAGAAAAACAACCTCAAAAAGAAGAAGATCTTCAAGAGGAAGAAGGGACTGATGGAAACATGGGAGGATCTTGATGAGTCCACCTCAGAAGAAGAGGAAGACACTTCAGAAGAGGCCAACCTGTGTCTCATGGCCAGCCTGCCCTCATCAGACAGCTCTGAAGCTGAGGTATTTCCCTTAACTCTTCAAGAGATGTATGATGACCTGATGGAAAGTTCTAAGGAACTTTTCCAAGAGTATAAGAATCTATCCAAAGCCCACACAGAAATGTGCAGCAAATATGAGGCTCTTGAGATAGAAAATATTATGCTCCAGGAGAAAATCCTTGTAACTGAAAGCAGCAGTTCACAAACTGTCTCTGAAGAAAACAAAAAACTTCAGAAACAAGTTGAGGAACTGACAAAAGACTTAGCTAAGTTTGTCAAAGGGACAGATAACCTTAACGGATTGTTGGGCAATCAAAGGGATCCTCTTGACAAAAGTGGTTTAGGCTTTTGTGATCACAACACCTTTGAACCTCCTACTGTCTTAAATTTTACTAAAGGCAAAAAGAAGGTTATTGGGTGTTCTCACTGTGGCAAGTCTGGACACAATGTGGCTCAGTGCAAACACAAGAGAAAAGCAAGGCCCAAAGCTAACAAGAAAGGACCCAAAAGAATATGGGTACCTAAAAACTTGATCATTCCTGTTGCAGATGTGTTTAATAGGACAAAGGAAACCCCACAAATGGTACCTGGACAGTGGGTGCTCGCGACACATGACAGGAGAAAGGTCTTTGTTCCAAAACCTTAGACCAAAAGCAGAAGGTGTGGTCACCTTTGGTGGAAATCAGCAAGGGAAGATCACTAGTATAAGGACTGTAGGTATATCTCCTTTATCCCTTATTAAGAATGTTCTTCTAGTAGAGGGACTTAAGCACAATCTACTGAGCATAAGTCAATTCTGTGACAGTGGATATGTGGTCTCCTTTACTAAAGAAGGATGTATAGTCAAAGACTCTCTTGATCAAATCCTTTTTACTGCTAAAAGACACAGTAATGTGTACAAAATTGATCTAGAGGAGCTAGCAAGTCAAAATGTAAAATGTTTTGTCTCTGTTGAAGATGAAAAACAGATTTGGCATCAAAGACTTGGGCATGCCAGCTTGAGATTGATCTCAAAGTTAGCAAAATACAACCTTGTTAAGGGACTTGCCCAAACTTTCTTACAAATCTGACATTTTATGTGAAAGTTGTCTGAAAGGAAAACAAACAAGACACTCTTTTAAGAGTAAGGATGTTTGTTTCTACTAGCAGACCTTTAGAACTGCTACATATTGACTTGTTTGGTCCTATAAGAACTGAAAGCATTAGTGGTAAGAAATATGGTTTGGTCATTGTTGATGACTATTCTTGATTACATGGGTGTTATTCCTAAGAAACAAGGACGAGACTTTCAGGAATTTCACAATATTCTGCAAGAAGGTACAGAATGAAAAAGGATTTTGCATATCTGTCATCAGAAGTGATCATGGTGGAGAGTTTGAGAATGCAAACTTTCAACAGTTCTGTGAAGACAATGGGATCTCCCACATTTCTCTGTGGCAAGAACACCTCAGCAAAATGGGGTTGTTGAGAGAAAGAACAGAAGTTTGCAAGAAATGGGAAGAACCATGCTCAACTCATGTAGTCTACCAAGATCCTTATGGGCTGAAGCTATTAACACAGCTTGCTTCCTTCAAAACAGAATATTGGTAAGACCAATTCTGAAAAAGACTCCCAATGAATTGTGGAAAGGAAGAAAAACCGAACATACCATATTTCCACACCTTTGGATGTGAGTGTTTTATACTCAACACCAAGGATGATCTTGGAAATTTGATGCAAAATCCGATAAAGGAATTTTCATAGGATATTCTGAAACATCTAAAGCCTATAGAGTATTCAACTCTAGAACTTTAATTGTGGAAGAATCAATCCATGTTAAATTCAATGACATGAAAGAGACTGATAGGGAACTATCAGATCTAGAAGATGATTTTGCAGGTATGGAGCTGAATAATCATAATAACTTGAAGGATGAACAGGTGTCTGAAGCACCATCTGAACCTCTTCAGACAAATGTTGAGTCTTAGACAGATCAAACGGTATCTCAGAAAACTAACTGGAGATACAAGTCACATCATCCTAAGGAGCAAATCATTGGCAGCACTTCAGAAGGAGTGAAGACAAGATCAAAATTCAAGAATCTGAATTCTCTTGCTTTCCTGTCTGAAATTGAGCCAAAGAACATTGATGAAGCTCTGGCATGATGAAGGGTGGATCCTAGCCATGCAAGAAGAGCTAAATCAATTGCTAGGAGTGATGTTTGGACCCTTGTTCCTAAACCCCATGGGAAAACTATTATTGGAACTAAATGGGTGTTCAGAAACAAGCTGTCTGAAGAAGGAAAAGTGGTCAGAAACAAGGCAAGATTGGGTGGCTCAAGGATACAATCAACAAGAAGGTATTGACTTCACTGAAACCTTTGCCCCTATTGCCAGGTTAGAAGCAATTAGAATTCTTCTTTCTTATGCTGTAAACAATGGCATCAAACTATACCAAATGGATGTCAAAAGTGCTTTTCTCAATGGATTCATTGAAGAAGAGATTTTTGTTAGACAACCCCCCTAGTTTTGAAGATATAGCTTTTCCTGATCATGTTTTCAAACTGAAAAAGGATCTTTATGGTCTGAAACAAGCCCCAAGAGCTTGGTATGACCGATTGAGCAACTTTCTTATCAAAAATGGGTTTTGAAAGAGGAAAAGTAGACACAACTCTTTTAGAAAACAGTCTAACAAAGATCTTATACTTGTCCAGATATATGTTGATGACATTATTTTTGGTTCAATTAATTCTTCTCTGTGCAAGGAATTTTCTTAGTTAATGCAATCAGAGTTTGAAAAGAGTTTAATGGGAGAACTAAAATTTTCTTAGGACTTCAGATTAAGCAAGATTCTGATTGTATATGGATCCATCAAGAAAAATATACAAAATAAATGCTCAAGAAGTTTAACTAAATGATTGCAAACCCATGTCAACTCCTATGCATCCCTCTTCATCTTTAAGCAAGGATGAAAATGAAGAACCAGTAAATCAAACTTTGTACAGAGGAATGATTGGTTCTTTATTGTATCTAACAGCAAGCAGACTTGACATAATGTTCAGTGTGTGTCTTTGTGCTAGATTTCAATCAGATCCAAGAACTACTCATTACAAAGCTGTTAAGAGAATTTTTAGATATCTTAAAGGCACTACTAATCTTGGTCTATGCTATAAGAAAGACAAAGATTGCAGGTTAATAGGATACTGTGATGCTGACTTTGCTGGAGATAGAATAGAAAGAAAGAGCACCGGTTGAGGATATCATTTCTTTGGAAATAACATGATCAGCTGGTCAAGCAAAAGGCAAAGCATCATTGCATTATCAACAGCAGAAGCAGAATACATCTCAGCAGCCAGTTGTTGTTCACAACTGCTATGGGTGAAGTATCAGCTTGAGGACTTTAATATTCCTATCTCTTCTATACCTGTTTGTGTGATAATACAAGTGCAATTAATTTATCTAAAAATCCTATCCAACATTCTAGGGCCAAGCATATAGAAATCAAGCATCATTTTATTAGAGACTATGTTCAGAAAGGTGTTTTGATATTCAGTTCATTGACACAGAGCATCAATGGGCAGATATATTCACAAAACCCCTACTGAAGATAGATTTAAGTTCATACACAATAATTTGAACATACATGCATTTCTAATAATTGATTGTGTATGATACTGTCTGATATGTTAAGAGCATCTGAAATTCCAGGGTGTCTGAAATTGTGACACGTCTGAAATTTTAGGGTTTCTGAAATTTTACATGTGTCTGAAATTTCTCACTTGTCTGAAATGACTTGCTGACGTGGCTATCTGAGACGGTTGAATTCCATTTATTTTGTCTCTTCCACTTCGCACGATACCCAATGTCCACGCAGCCGGTACAGACCATCATTGCATCGTGGGTCTATAAATGCAGGAGTAAGAGTGTCAAGGAAGTCTTACAGTTTCTCTCAGCACTCTTTGAACTTCTTCTTCTCTTTAGCAACCGTTTTCTCTCAAGTTTTTCGGCAACTCATAAATGGCACCAAAGAAGTCTTCCAGTTCCGGTGGAAATGTGGTCAAATCGAAAGGTGTGGACCTTGAAGAGCTTCGAAATCTTGGTATGGATTTGGTTAAGGAATTTGATTCTGCTGGCTGGACTCCATTCTTTGACAACATCTACTGTTCATGGGCACGAGCAGAGTGTCATAGATTTCTGGGCTTCAGCTAGAGGAATCCCTAACTCCAAGGGAGTATATGAAAGCATCAAGGCTATTGTTCTAGGAGTCCCTGTTTTTGTTGATGAAGGGATTCTCTCCACCATCGCCAAGGTCAAGGCTGAAGGAGAACCTTTACTCCTGGATGGGAGTTGAGGAATGGTGGGCAAAAGAAGTACACAAAGATGTTGTATGGTACAGAAGAACCTAAGACTCCTGATTCTAAGTTCTTGCTGGATAAGGTCAGAGTACTTCACTCTATCTTAGGGTGCTCCATAATCCCTAAAAGTGGAAGCAGAAACCACATGTCTAAATTGGAGAGATTCTGCATGATTCACTTGCTACAGAAGAAGAAAGTCAATCTTCCCAGCATCATCATGTTCCACATGCAGAAGAAGATTAGAGACTCTGGTGCAAATCTACCTCACAACACTCTCATTACAAAGGTACTCTTGCACTTTAAAGTACCTATTGAAAGACTGTTTGATCACAAATCACCCGCATTCTTTGGTGAGTCGAATCTGAAGAGCATGAATCTGAAGAACCCTCTCACTCCAAGACCACCATCTCCTACTCTGAAGGAGAGTGTCCTCATGGAGAAGGCCTCAAGAAGAGGAAGCACAATAGAGATTCTTGAACAAGAGCTTCAAGGGGACATCAGAAAAGGAGAGTTCAAGGCCTCCAAACCATCCCCTTAATCTAAGCTGAAGAAGCTCCCTGTGAGGAGTACAGCAAAGGTATCTTCAGCAGCTTCTACTCTGCACACTCAGGCATCTGAACCTGTTCAGAAGGCTTTGCAAAAGCCATTTGAAATAGTGGGTCAGGGTTCTGAAGGCACAAAACCTCTTAAGTCTACTTCTGACATAGAAGGAAAGGCTCATGAGGAAGAGATTTCTAACCTTGCTGATCTTGAAGTTGTAGCAGCTTCACCTTTGGCAGCTTGCCCCTCTGATCCAGAATTGATTCAAGTGGCAGCCATAGCTACTGCCTTAGAACAAGAAGAATTGGATATGAAGGCTGAGCAAGAGAAGACAGGCTATGCTATCGCTGTGGCCTCTCAGCTAGCCGTGGCAGAAGATGAAAGGCAAGCTACCTTGGCTCAAAGTAATAAGAAGAGAAAGAGGTCTAAGGTTCAGCAAAGGAGGAGAACCAAGAGCAAGATTCTTGAGACAGCTCCTGAACCCACTACTAGGGTTAAAAGGAGCATTGCTAGCCAAATGGAAGCTATGGATAAGCTAGCAAGTACCCAGAACTTCGTAAAGGCCCATCTCTATTTTACAGAAGAAAAGAGAAGAAAAACAAGCTGAAAGGGAGAAGGTGTCTGAACCTGAGAAGGTCAAACCCCCTATGAAAAGACCAAGGGTAAGGTTTGACAATGTGACTCCATCACCTCCTTCCTCACCTGAAAAGAAACAAGAGGAGAAAGAAGAAAAAGAAAGACAACCTATAGAGAAGGAAGAAGAAGCAGCATCACCATCACCATCATCACCTCAATCATCACCACCATCTTCATCATCATCATCTTCAGAGTCAACACAATCTGAAGATCCCATTGTCGAGATTCAGCAAGAAGAAAGCTCAAAGGTGTGGAAAGGGAGTATGCTTCCTGAACACATTAGGCTAGGACCTAAAAGTAGGGATTTCTTCACAGAACCCACTTTTGATCCTTATGCATTTCCTTTCACTAAGCATCAGTATGATGAAGAAGCTGAAGTGCCCCATAAGAGGTATGAAGGACCTTTCTTTGAAAGGGAAAGGGTTCCCAAGTTTCCAAACCTCTATGAAGAGCTGCAATATTTCAGAGATACACCCCCTATCTCTCTGCACCATGGGCTAGTCAAACATACCTCAGATGCTGAAAGAATAAAGTATCAAGGAAGCTTAGATCAGATGTACTCAGGGCAACTTGAGAAGATCAGAAAGGGTGTGGTACCACCTGCTCACAAGTGGGCTCCACTTGATCCCTTTTCTGATACTGATTGTCTGAAGATGAGTAATGAAGACTGGTGTTTTGTCAGGCATCTATGCACAGAAGGTGAACTCTTTGAAAGGGATTATCTGAAGTCTGTTGGCATGAGAGGATACAGGCCCCTAGAACATTTTCCATCAGGCCAACTACCAAGATTCTAGTGCAACCTGATAGAATTATTCCTAGGTACCCTCTGAAGGAAGGCCCTGTCGATAAGTTCAAGGAACCTAAGGCCTATCCTGTTCCCTTCAAGCCTCTGACTCCAAGCGAATGGAAGGAGCTACCCGCAACGATCAAGAGACAAGGTGGGAGGCATGGATCACACAGTTTCAGAGACAGAGTCTGGTCATCTTACTGGAAGATCAGAGAGGATGTTGGATCCTCTTCTGGTCAAATTGGACCAGATGCTGATTCTATCATAGGGCATGGGAAATTCATAAATGTGAAATATCATTACATCAGAGACCATTTCCCATCTCTGTCTGAATCATTTCATGAAGACTGGAAGATTATGTGTCCCATTGGAACATTCTTCTTTCCAGTGTATCATCCACAGGAGTATGGTTGCTTCCAGGTTTTGATGTGCTGAGATTTGTGTGCAGACACATCCAGATTATTCTTTATGAAGCACCACCTGATCCTGAAGAAGAAAACAGAAAGCTCAGGCTGAAGATAGAGAAGCTAGAGAAAAAGAATGTTGATCTCATTGGCTAAACAAGATAAGATTCTTCAAGAGCAACAACAGATTAGAAGTGTGCCAAGGAGGACATGAAGACGACTCTCACCTCTCAGATTGACAAGGCCAAAGATGAGCTGATTTCCTTCATGAAAGAAGCTTTGCCGAGGAAGGATGGGTAGCCAGTGATGTGTAGCCATGTCTCATTCTTTTTCTGAGTGATAATTTTTTTTAACATTTGATTAATAATATCAGTGTCCCACATCATGTTGTATTTATGTTTGTTGTTTTCTTTCATATTTCATGATTTTGCTATGATTGCTGTTGTTGCTATTCTCCTGGATTTCCCTTTTGATTGATGACAAAAGGGGGAGTATTAAAACTAACAAAATCTGAATCTAAAGTGATCACAGGACTCAGGGGGGAGTAAATACGTTTAAGAGATCACCATCTGAGGGGGAGCTATCTATTCTTTTATCTTTAAAACTCCTTTTAGATTTATGTATTTTAAACAACTTTGTCATAATTAAAAAGGGGGAGAATTTTGAGTCTCAAAAATATCATAAGAGAAAATATGATTGTTTAAGACAACTCAATTCCCAAGTTTTAATGCTTAACAAATTTGAGTTAAAATATTTATCATAGATACATATATGTTTTAATGATTATCTATGATTTCAGCAAGCCACTATAAGCTTATATAAAGACTATGTGAAGTGCTTTCAACCTGTCTGAGGGATTTAGCCTTCTGAAGGTTCAACACATCTGAACCGTTGAAGCTGTCTGAAGTGCACTGCCCGTCTGAAGTGTTGAAGGTTGTCTGAAGTCTCATTAATGACGTGGCACCCTTTACTAAAGCTTGTGAAGACTTTTCTGAACCTCTGCTACACGTAACACGTTTTATAGCAAGGAACACAGAGACCCTTTCCTGGTATTTTTGAATTCATACACCACTGAGGAATCTCTGCAACGCAGCCTCTGCAGCAACATATGTAGCGAGCTTATGGCAGGAGCAACCTTGTACCGTGTCAGGAAATATCAGAGCTCTCATAAGCATGTCTCAACAACGGATCAAATAGCATTTAATGCTATCTCTAAACGGTGGTATTTCAACGGATTAAGATTGGTTATAAATACCCCATCATGAAGACCATCAACGAGAGAGACAAAGAGAAATTATTTGCAAGAAAGCCTAAGAGATATTCGCTGCGAGCTTTACTTAGAAAAACTCTCTGATTCATATTCTTTGCACAATCATTTGTATATCCCTGAGTATACCTCAGTTATTATTGTGCACTGTGTCTGCTTAAGCTTGAAACTTGTGTAGTTCAAAAGCTTAGACACATTTCGTTTGTAATACTGCATGTTGAACCTGGAGAGGCTTGTCTGAAACAAAGAATACTTAGTGAAGATCCTGGAGAGGCTAGACTGAAAAAGAATACTTGGTGTGTCTGGAGAGACTGTACTCGTTGTGTCTGGAGAGACTGTACTCCTTGTGTCTGGAGAGACTGTACTTCCTTGTGTCTGGAGAGACTGTACTCGTTGTGTCTGGAGAGACTGTACTCGTGGTGTCTGGAGAGACTGTACTCGTGGTGTCTGGAGAGACTGTACTCGTTGTGTCTAGAGAGACTGTACTCGTTGTGTCTGGAGAGACTGTACTCATATTTGAGCTTGTAATCTGAATATTCATATAGTGAAATCCAGTGGTTGTTTGCCATTGGGACTGGACGTAGCTCACTGTGTTAGTGGGTGAACCAGGATAAATTTCTTGGCTAAGTCTTCTATCCCTTATCTCTTGTCAATTTATTTATACTAACCCAAGGGTATTGAAGATTGTTCAATAATTTAAAAGAAGCAAGAAAACCTATTTAAAATTACTTTCAGAGTCTTTCTTAACTTCAGACAGCTTCTAATCCTGTCGAAACTACTTTGAACTTAATCGTTTGTGAAAAACTTCCATAAATTATTAAGAAACAACTATTCAACCCCCCTTTTAGTGTTTCCCTGTGTTCTATCTACAAGATGGGGTTCTTGGAACAGATTAATAGCACTTGTATTATCACAAAGAACAGGTATAGCAGAGATAGGAATGTTAAAATCCTCAAGCTGATACTTCACCCATAGCGATTGTGAACAACAACTGGCTGCTGAGATGTATTCTGCTTCTGCTGATTGATACAAAGCAATGGTGCTTTGCCTTTTGCTTGACCAGCTGATCATGTTATTCCAAAGAAATGACATCCTCCACTGATGCTGCTTTCTTTCCATTCTATCTCCAGCAAAGTTAGCATTACAATATCCTATTAATCTGTAACCCTTGCTCTTCTTATAGCACAAACCAAGATTAGTAGTATCTTTCAGATACCTAAAAATTCTCTTACAACTTTGTAATGAGTAATTCTTGGATCTGATTGAAATCTAGCACAGAGACAAACACTGAACATTATGTCAGGTCTGCTTGCAGTTAGATACAACAGAGAGCCAATCATTCCTCTGTATAAAGTTTAATTCACTGGTTCTTCCTTTTCATCTTTGCTCAAAGATGCAGAGGGATGCATAAGAGTTGACATGGGTTTGCAATCACTCATGTTGACTTCTTAAGCATTTCTTTTGTATACTTTTCCTGGTGGATCCATATACAATCATAATCTTGCTTAATTGAAGGTCCTAAGAAAATTTTTAATTCTCCCATTAAACTTATTTCAAACTCTGATTGCATCAACTCAGAAAACTCCTTACATAGGGAAGAATCAGTTGAACCAAAAATAATATCATCAACATATATCTGAACAAGTATAAGTCTTTGTTAGAACTGTTTTCTGAAAAGGGTTGTGTCTACTTTTCCTCTTTCAAAACCATTTTTGATAAGAAAGCTGCTCAGTCTGTAATGCCATGCTCTGGGAGCTTGTTTCAGACCATAAAGAGCCTTCTTCAGTTGAAAACATATCAGGAAAAGCAGTATCTTCAAAACCAGGGGGGTTGTCTAACAAAAACTTCTTCTTCAATGACCCATTGAGGAAGGCACTTTTAACGTCCATTTGATATAGTTTGATGCCATTATTTACAGCATAAGATAGAAGAAGTGTATTGCTTCTAACCTGGCAACTGGAGCAAAGGTTTCAGTGAAGTCAATACCTTCTTGTTGATTGTATCCTTGAGCCACCAATCTTGCCTTGTTTCTGACCACCTTACCCTTCTTCAGACAACTTGTTTCTGAACACCCATTTGGTTCCAATAATAGTTTTCCCATGGGGTTTAGGAACAAGAGTCCATACATCACTTCTAGCAAACTGATTTAGATCTTCTTGCATGCTAGGATCCACCCTTCATCATGCAGAGCTTCATCAATGTTCTTTGGCTCAATTTCAGACAGGGAGAGCAAGAAAATTCAGATTCTTGAATTTTGATCTTGTCTTAACTCCTTCTGAAGTGTTGCCAATGATTTGCTCCTTAGGATGATGTGACTTGTATCTCCAGTTATTTTCTGAGATACTGTCTGATCTGTCTGAGACTCAACATTTGTCTGAAGAGGTTCAGTGACAGATGGTGTTTCAAACACCTGTTTATCCTTCAGCTGTTATGATCATTCAGCTCCATACCTGCAAAATCACTTCTAGATTCTGATAGTTTCCATATCAGTCTCTTTCTTGTCATTGAATTTACATGAATTGATTCTTCACAATTAAAGTTTATAGGAGTTGAATACTCTATTAGGCTTTAGATGTTTCAAAATATCCTATGAAAAATCCTTTATCAGACTTTGCATCAAATTTACCAAGATCATCCTTAGTGTTGAGTATAAAACACTCACATCCAAAAAGGATGAAAAATATGATATGTTGGGTTTTTCTTCCTTTCCACAATTCATAAGGAGTCTTTTCATGAATGGTCTTACCAATATTCTATTGTGAAGGTAGCAAGTTGTATTAATAGCTTCTGCCCAGAAGGATCTTGGTAGGTTGCAAGAATTGAGCATGGTTCTTCCCATTTCTTGCAAGCTTCTGTTCTTTCTCTCAACAACCTCATTTTGCTGGGGTGTTCTAGCCACAGAGAATTGTGTGAGAATCTCATTCTCATCACAGAACAGTTGGAAGTTTTGCATTCTCAAACTCTCCACCATGATCACTTCTGATGACAAATATACAGAATCCTTTTTCATTCTATACCTTCTTGCAGAATATGTGGAAATTCCTGAAAGTCTCATCCTTGCTTTCTTAGGAATAACACCCTGTAAATCTAGAGTAGTCATCAACAATGACCAACCATATTTCTTACCACTATGCTTTCTGTTCTAATAGGACCAAACAAGTCAATATGTAAAAGTTCTAAAGCTCTGCTAGTGGAAACAACATTCTTACTCTGAAAAGAGTGTCTTGTTTGGTTTCCCTTTCAGACAGCTTTCACATAAAATGTTAGATTTGTAAGAAAGCTTAGGCGGTCCTTAACAAGGTTGTGTTTTGCTAACTTTGAGATTAATCTCAGCTGGCATGCCCAAGTCTTTGATGCCAAATCTGTTTTTCATCTTCAAATGAGATAAAAAATTTTACATTTTGACTTGCTAGCTCCTCTAGATCAATTTTGTACACATTACTGTGTCTTTTAGGCAGTAAAAAAGGATTTGATCAAGAGAGTCTTTGACTATGCATCCTTCTTTAGTAAAGGAGACCACATATCCACTGTCACATAATTGACTTATGCTCAGTAAATTGTGTGTGCAGTCCCTCTACCAAGAAAAACATTCTTAATGAGGGAGAGAGGAGACATACCTACAGTCTCTATTCCTGTGATCTTCCCTTGTTGGTTTCCACCAAAGGTGACCACACCTCCTACTCTGGGCCTAAGGTTTTGGAATAAAGACCCTTTCTCCTGTCATGTGTCGCGAGCCATCCACTGTCCAGGTACCATTTGTAGGGTTACTACTGTTGTCCTGTTAAACACATCTGCAACAGGAATGATCAAGTTTTTAGGTAACCATATTCTTTGGTCCTTTCTTGTTAGCTTTGGGCCTTGCTTTTCTCTTGTGTTTGCACTAGCCACATTGTGTCCAGGCTTGCCACAGTGAGAACAACCCAATAAACTCTTTTTGCCTTTAGTAAAATTTAAGACATAGGAGGTTCAGAGATGTGTGATCACAAAAGCCTAAACCACTTTGTCAAGGATGTCTTTGATTTCCAAGCATTATATTAAGATTTTTTGTTCCGTTGACAAATTTGGCTAAGTCCTCTTGTTAGTTTCCTCAACCTTGTTTCTGAAGTTTTTTATTTGCTTCAGACACAGTTTGTGAACTAACTGCTTTGCAAGAACAAGGATCTTCTCCTTGAGCATAATATGTTCTATATCAAAGAGCCTCATATTTACTACACATTTCTGTGTGGGTTTGGACAGATTCTTATACTCTTTGAAGAGTTCCTTGGAACTTTCCTTCAGGTCGTCATACATCTCTTGAAGGGTTAAAGGAAATACCTCAGATTCTGAGCTGTCTGATGAGGGGAAAGGCTGGCCATAAGACACGATTGGCCTCTTATGAAGTGTCTTCCTCTCTTCTAAGGTAGACTCATCAAGATCCTCCCATGTTGCCATCAGACCCTTCTTCTTTCTTAAGAACCTTCTTCTTCTTGAAGTTATTCTTCTTTAGTCTTGGGCATCTGCCTTCATGTGACCTGGTTGTTTACACTCAAAACATATAATTTTGTCATTGTGTAAATCCTTACCTGATTTACCTGATTTAGAGGTAGAGGATTGGTTCTTCTGAACTTTCCTCTGTTCTGCAAGCATACTCTTGATCTTCTGCTGAGAAGAGCAAGATCATCATCTCTCTTCTGAGCTATCTTTAGAGTCTTCATCTGCTTCTGAAGTTTCCTCAGCTTGGCATGGCTTTTTATGTTCCCATGCTAGTCTGTCTGGTCCTGGTGTTCAAATGCCAGAGATTTAGTTTTGGATTCATCCTCTCCAAGTTCTAACTCATGGACTGTCGAGAGAGCCCAATAGTTCCCTCATTTTCAAGGTGTTTAAAATCTTAGCCTCTTGAATGGCAGTAACCTTGGGGTCTCCAAGCCTTGGGAAGGCTTCTCAGAATCTTTCGATTATTATCTCCAGATTCATAAGATCTTCCCAAAGATCTCAGTCCATTTGTTATTGTCTGAAACCTCACCAAACATTTGGTCAATAGTTTCAGACTCATGCATCTTGAACATCTCATATTGATGAACAAGCATGCTTATCTTAGATTGTTTGACATTATCAGTTCCCTCAGGGCTGATGCCAATGTATCCCAGATTTCCTTGGCAGAGGAGCATCATGAACTTTCTCATACTCTACTTTGTTCAATGAACATACCAGGTAGAGTTTTTGCCTTAGCATTTAATTGAACCTGAGCTCTCTCTCTGCTCCATGGACCATTCAGACCTAGGAATGGGTTCATTACCACGCATGGGAATATAGTCACCTTCAATTACTATATCCCAGAGACTGATGTTACTGCTTTCAATGAACACTTCATGCGATCTCTCCAGTAATGATAGTCTACAACCATTAAAAAGCTGGAGGCCTTGTCACAGAGGCTCCTTCTGTGATGTAGTGGCTGCTGTTTGGTTGTGCTTCCATCTGGATCTTTAAACCTCAACACTTGTTAGGTGCTCAACCCTGAGTTAAGCTCTGGTACCCAACTGTAGAAAAACACAGGGAACACTAGAAGGGAGGTTGAATAGTGTTTCTTAAATAACTTATGAAAGCTTTTCCCAAATAGCTTTTATAATGAAATTTCAGACAGGTTAAGGGGCTGTCTGAAGTTTCTTAAGACAGGTTCTGAAAATATGTTTTTAAAACGTTTCTTGCTTTTATAAATTATCAGAACATTTTTTCACACCCTTGATTAGAATAAAACGAATTTGACAAGAGATAAGGGTAAGAAAACTTAGCCACAGAATTTATCCTGGTTCACTATCACTACCACTGTGAGCTACGTCCAGTCCCAATGCCAACGAGCACTTGGATTTTCTCTTAATCTCAACCAGATTACAAGTATTCTTTTACAGTCAAGCCTCTTCAGGCTCTACAACCCAGTATTCTTTTTCAGTTAAGCCTCTCCATGCTCTTACAAACAAGTATTCTTTAGACACAAGCCTCTCCAGGCTCTAAAACAGTTTTACAGAGAAAAGATTGTTTAAGCTCTAAAACTAAACCAGTTTGAAGCTTAAACTGTTACAATGTACAAATAACTGAGGTATACTCAGATATATGAAAGGATGTACAAAGAATTTTATCAGAGTATGTTTTACAGAGTAAACTAGCAGTGTTTTGTTTCTCTTGAAAATGTAATCTCTTGTTCTTCTTGTTGTTGTTGTTGTTGTGAATGATCTTCAGGTGAAGGTTATTTATACCCCGTCTTCAATCGTTGAAAATTCACCGTTTAGAGATAGCATTTAATGCTATTTAATCCGTTGTGAGACATGCTCCTGAGCATTCTGTGCGTTCTGAAACTTTTCTGACAACGTCCAAGGTTGCTGCTGACAAAAGCCTGCCACAGCTGTTGCTGCAAAAACTGCGCTGCAGAGATTTCCCCAAATGGTGTATGAAATTCAAACAACCCAGGAAAGGTCTCTGTGTCTTTGCCAAAATAAGCCTTGAAAGTTGCGTGCAGCAGGGAGAGATTTGACTCTTCAGAACTTCAGGACAAGTCTTCTCACAACTTCAGCAAGATGTGCCACGTCATAAAATACGACTTCAGACGACTTCAAACACTTCAGACAGGTTTTGAACCTTCAGACGGCTTCAACACTTCAGACAGGTTGAACCTTCAGACAGCTTCAACACTTCAGACAGGTTGAACCTTCAGACAGTCTTTATTAAGATTAAAGTGGCTTGCTGAAATCATAGATAAACGTTAAAAACATATGTATCCATGATAATTCTTTTACCAAATTTGTTAAACATTAAACTTAGGGATTGAACTGTCTTTAAATCATCATAGTCTTCCTTATGATATTTTGAGACTCAACATTCTCTGTTTTTCTCACAGGTTAAACCCATTTAGCCCGCTCTTAAATGGGCCTCTGATTTTGTGGTCCAGGGTTCGCATGCGGTGCGGGTTTTACGGACCAGCCCGCGGACCAAAACCCATATACCCAGCTCTAGTGACAAGCAAAACCTATCCCAACTCGTCCCATGAACACCCCTAACTGACACAAAATCATTCATTGATAAGGATGACAAAATTACATGTACCCATGGATATATCTGCATATTTATAAAATAGATGGAATGAATACTAGATTACTCGCCCTACGGGTACCTGCATACTCCTTAAAATATGTTTTCTATTAAATATGTTAAATACTAGGATTATTTTAATATGTTATGATAAGATAAATTTATTTTATATTATTTTGTAATGATATTTTTAATATATTAACACATAAATCTATAATATATTATAATATATTATGTGATATTTTCTCCTTTTTATATTGTTAAAATTTTTAATTGTTAATGACAAATATAAATATGGATATTGTACTACTCGCTCCAGACCCGACCCGCCCGACTGAATCCCTATTCATGGACTAATCTTTATAGTTCATATGAGGATTGCTAAGTACAACCACCAGTTTTTACTAAGTACACCACCCTCCCTTTTTTAAAAGGCAATTATTAAAATAGTCGTACTTTGTTTTCTTCCGGAATACAAGTTCCACCCTTTTTTTTAAATACTATTACTAATATACCCCTATTTTTTACTTTTGAAAATTCAATTTTTGAAATATAATTCAAAATTGTATTCCACTATTTTTTTAAATTTAGATATTAGAGATGAGTTTCTTTCTATATCTAAATTCTGTTTCTAAACAAAAAATGGAGATGAGATTGCAATTTAAATTGTCTCTAGTGTCTGCATTTATTCCCACAAAAAAAGTGTAATTTTTATTCCATAAATTAAATTTTTGGAATATAAATTTTCAAATAATGTATTTTAGAATAAGATTTTTGGAATTCAGTAACATATGTATTCCGAAAATTGAACTTTTCAAATACTTTGTATTTCAGAGATTGTATTTTCGGAATAAGAAAAAAGATGAGGGGTTTAGGGCTAATTTTCATTATTTTTTAAAAAAGGTGACATGGTTAGCAGAACTCAGAGGTGCGGATAGCAATTTCCAATTCGTCGTCCTATAAAACAAAAGAATCTGCTCAATTAGAGACTTAGAATTTTGTCATAGCTTAAGATAAAGGTCCAAAACATTTAGGATTTTAAAAAGGCCCAAATTTGATCTTTATTTTAGAGATTATTTTATAATCAGAAATAAATTTTCATTTGACTATAATTAATAAATATTTTCACATTGTTAAATAAATACTTTTACATTGTTAAAATGTCTTCTCTCTCTTCTATTTTAACTGTTTTTTTTTCAAAAAACAGCTCTGAGTTGCTTCTTAAAAAAGTAGAAAACTGATTATTTTCTGATTCTGCTTCTTGAAAAAAATTTAGACAAACATTTTAAAAGTTCATATAAGAAACAACAAACATTTTCAATCAAACGAATATAACTAATGTGTAATTTTGGTGTCTTAATTATTTTGAGTGAATTTAATCTTTAGTTCTATGATTGTTAAAATTAAATCTCCGGTCACTTTTTCTTATGTCAAATTTTCATTTTTAGTCCCTCTATTATAATTAAGAGTTTAATGAATGTACGTAGATGATTAGTGTTAAAAACTTTTTACACTATCATTTAATAATATGTTATTTTATTATTTAATAAATAAAACATCTCATTTGATTAGAATCAATAATAATAGTTCCAAATGTGTTAAAGACAATGCTTTTAAGAATTTTTTCACCATCATAGTAAATTTAGAGTGTGTTTGGTAAGTCATTTCAACTAGCTGAAAGTTTAAATTAGTAGCTGAAATCATTTTAGCTATGTTTGGTAAGGTAACTTTTTTTTGTAGCTATTAGTTTTTTCTTGAAAATGTACTTTAGGTAGCTTTTTTAAAAAAGCTCCAATTTTCAGCTAGTAGCTGAAAATTATTTACAAGTTTATCTCTCAACTACCCCCACTTATCATTATTTAATAATTAATGATGTCCTTATATGTCATTTTACACCATTTTTAGCTAGTTTTTCCAAACACATTCAATAACTTTTCAGCTTTCAGTTAGCTTTAAACTTTTAGCTAGCATTTCAGTTTTTAGCTAGCTTTAAGCTTTAAGCTAACTTTTCAGCTAGTTTTACCAAATACACTCTTATTTCATTGAAATCTAGATGTCAAAAAAATATACATCATTATTGAAATCCCCTAAACTTAGTAAGGCTCATCTAGGATTTAACGTGGCATCTAAGGGTGGAGAAAAATTAATTATTTAACTTAGAAAAGGGAAAAATGAATGAGTGTTTACCTAATGAGGTGGATAACACTTAAAAATAATGAGAAGATAAGAGATAAGTGATAGGTGTGATGAATGATGTGATAAGAAAAAAAATATAGATAGAAATAATAAGGAGGGTAAAGAATGAAATGTAAGAGAAAACTGAGTGTATGTATAATTGTTATATGATCACTTTAGGACGATTCTAGGCTGGACCAAACAAACTATCGATCCACCTAGTCCAACTTACATTTTTTTAGCTTACAAAAGGTGAATAATAATTTTTATTTTTCATTAAATAGTCTTTATATGAAAACTTTTGAGTTTAATTTTAGGAAAAATATAAATTTAACAATACAACCTATGGTAATTTCGTTAAGGATATATCATTTAAAGTTATTGGGAAAATTTTACATTTCATAATAATATCGATTTGAATTTTTATTATTTTCAAGTAATATTTCATAAAAATAACTTAAAACTATTTTAATATCAATCATTAATAAAATTAATGTTAAATTGATGGTAGGAATTTAAATTACTATAATTCTCCCACATTTTGGACCATATGAACTATAGCCACCCGTCAGACAAACCCTCACTTTTAATGTGAAACTTCCTTTAAAACTTTTCATTTACCTTAAAAAACACTCAACAATTTACAACACAAATAAGATTGTTCATGGCCAGAATAATGTGTGTATTTGGTTTAAGCGTTGAAGCTAGTTAAACTCAAGTTTGAATTTCCTAACTCAACTATTTCTTAGGTTGAAACGCAACTTTATCATATTTTAAAGCTAAAACAAACATTAATCATGTTTAACGCTAAAATAAACATGTGATCAATATTCCTAATTAATACATATATGATATTTTAGATTGTTTGGATAGTAGAAACTAATGCAGCTGAGCTGATATGCTGTTGGATTTTGACTATATGAGAAGCCAATTAAAGTCATTTTACAGTTGGAAAACTAATTGCAGAGTGGCAGATTTTTGAAAAAGTCCCGACTCTTGATAGGGATAGCTCAGCGAGCACTTTGTCGAAGAGAGAGACAAGCAGAATATTGGATCCTTGTGGTGGTGTGCTTGTTTGTGAATATATATATACATGAAAAGTTGAAAAACTACACAGCAAAACTACCTTGCAGTTTAGCTGAGACAAATCCTCTTTATATATATAGAATTGATCCGCATAGAAATTATGTATGGCCGATTGACGATTTAGCTGAGAAATTTTCCATGCCTCATTAAAATCCTGCACATACTATATATAATAATAACATTTACATATACCTGATGTGGAGTGGTTGCCAGAGTAAATTACAAATGGAATGTTTAATCAATTTTTTTAAAAAAGAAAAGGGGGATAAATATCTATTAGTTTGATTTATAATTGAGTAAAATTAATTTTTAAAAATTAATGGTTGAGGATAAATTATGTACGTTATACAAAATACATTGAGTGATTTAAATTCAATTCTACAAAATTATGATTTACGGGGTGATAACACAAATAATCGGGCACTCTATAGATTTGTCGTAGCCGCTGTTTTAGACTGCCCCAAGTATTTAGCATTAATCCATCAAAAATGCCTGCGCGAACCTGAATTTGAAGTGCTAGAATTCCTTATCAAATATAACTATGGCGAAAAGCATGCATATCAAATAGGATTAATGAAGTTGTAAGTCACATTCACCCAAGTTGGGGGATCGGACTATTTTCCTGTGTTGCAACAAATTAAAAGATTCCAACACCAGATATAATTAAGTAATTATAAATAGATTACTTTGGACGCTAACTCCTGATTAAGACATAACAAATCTCATTGTAGTGCTTTATCCACTTTGATGCCCGTATTAAAAAACACAAAGTTATAAATATCTGAACATATCATTTTAGCACTATAATTATTAAGTGATGGTCACAAGCTATAAAATATTGTTTACGCTTCCAAATTAGATTAATTAATAGTACTAATCCCCAGCTGTTAATGATTGAGTTTGGAATAAAAAACAAGTACGGAAGTTTAGTTAGCCACTAAACAACAATTTTTGGTTTAATTGCAAACCTAAAGTAAGAAAGGACCTTTATTCTGAAGTGGGAGCTGTCTATAGGGCTACAAAGTATATAAGATGAGACTAACTAGGAAATTAGTTCTTACATATTTCATGTGCAATTTAATCTTTGGGAGATTCAAAATTTTAAAATGGTCCGAAGCGTCATTGTTCCAAGGACTAATTTACATTATTTTTAATGTCTCGAGAACTAATTTGGCTTGTTTTACAAGGACCCATTTTTGCACTGCATGGACCATTTTGCAACGACGAATCAAAACTAACCTGCATGACCAGAAATTTCTCAGGAACCTAAACTGTACGACCAGAAATTTTTGATGGACTAATTTGCTAGTATAGTCATATGATATATGTCTCCCCAACAAATCAGATCGAGAGACTGTTTTTGGAAATATCTTAACCTCTTTTCATTCATGATTGTGTCTGTTATGGTAGTTTTCCTTGTGCCCAAGTTCAATTTGGCTAGCTATTGATGCGGTGGTTCTACCACTAGATTGAGCTTGTTTAGTGGATTTTTCCCTTTTTCTTTTGGCTAATAGTAGGGGTTTTTCCTAGTGGCTAAATGTACCCTTTTTAATTATGTGGAGTACTAGTGGTTAATACATGATTAAGAGCACAATCCAATAAAATAGGTTAAAAAAGAGAAAGAGATCTGAGATAGATTAGCCTATAAAGATGATTGAGTACATGTTAAAAGTACAGAATTTGAATGGTTTGTCAGCATGACCCATGAGTCAGTTGAAGTAAAAAAAGTGGCCTTAATTAGAAATTGAAGAATCATGTTTGAGAGCATTTCAACGCCGAGGGAGTGGGGCTTTTGTGGAATGGGCAAAGAATATATTTTTTATGTAACAAATCAGAATATATGAAGCATCAAGGTGGACATTACATAGATGCCAAAGGCAAAAGGTGTTCCCAAATTGATCTATTATTTTTCTACTATGTTTGCTATATGAAGAGAACGAAACAATTAAGGTGGATAGAATATATATGGAATCAGCTGCGTCACAAAGATTAAAGAATAATTAAACTTGTCATATCCTAAAAACAAAAAATTGAGGTTATGTAATTATATAATTGTATTATGTTAAAAATTAAATCTTCGCTTAACAAAGTCCAGGTGTCAATATGCTGAAAAGACTCAACTACTGAATTCCATAATGGATTAAAGAAAAAGATTATGTTCTTTGCGGATAGGAAGAGAAAAACTGTTCACAGAGCGTATGTTAGCAAGAAAGGCAGAAAGAATTTACATCAAATTGACATTAATCAGTAGACAAAAAAAAAATTGACATTAATCAGGGGATATGGAAAACACGTGCAATCCAATTGGAATAGTTTATAAGATTATAAGAAATTTTACCGGGGAGGGGGATATGAAAAAGTAATCACATGCAAAGGGTTTAAAATTTACAAGAGAAATTCTATATCTTACAAATTTGATAAAAATAGATATTAAATTAGTTAATAAATATAAAATGACATGTGTTATTTAATTGAATTTTATCATGTTAAAATCACTTCTTAAACAATAAAAAATAAAATGTATAATATTTAATATTTAAAATTTTAAAAGGTTAATAATTTACGTATTACTCCATCAAGTCCTATTTATAAGACAATTCAGACAAAAACACACATATTAAGAAAAGTAATCAATGCGTTGATTTTCAAGAAATTAATCTATAAGATTACAAGTTTACCCCTATTTAAAATTAGATGTCACTACCATGATAATTGTGTCACCTTGAAACATTTAATGGTTAACAATGGCAAACATGAGAAAAAACAATAAATGCTTCTATTTGTGTACTTTGTCTTATAAATAGGACCATTGAAAAGTGTCAAACTTTGTCTTATAAATAGGACCGGAGGGAGTATATCTTAATAAGTATAGTAAAGATATGTTTATTAACATTTACATAAAAACATGAAAGTGTGACGTTATTTATTTTAGTTCCTAAAAATTTATCTATGTACAAATTAGTTTCTCAAAGTTTAAAATTGGTTACTTATTAGTCCCTCTGTTAACCTTTGTTAGTTTAATGAGAAAACAAGCACTACAAGAATGCGCTGAATTAGACGCGAAACCGTAGCGACGCTCATCGCGTCGTCGCTATAATCATTAAATGTGCAGCTCAACGCGTAGCTGTGCAATTAATACCTGTGACGGCCAGACGATCAGGTCGTCGCTAACAACTAAAAAACTAATTTTTTTTTGAAAATTTAAAAAATAAATGTAGCGATGTTTTTAATTAAAAATTAAATTTGGCACGTCAAAACAATTTTTTAACGCAAGTCGTCGCAAGTTTAAAACTTACGCGCACAAAACGCTTACCCTCTCCCCTCTTCTTTTTCCCCCTTCCTCCTCCTCCTCCTCCCTCTCCTTTCCTCCTTTCCGGCCATCCTTGTTTCTCTCCCTCTCTCTCTTCATTTTCATTTTCAAAATCTCACCGATTAAACACTCTCCCTCCTTTATAGGTTCATTTTGAACCGATCAGAATCTCAAATAGTTGCCCCTAGGTCCCTCTGTCCTTCTTCCCTCTTCCTTCTTCGGCGTCCACAACCACTCGCCCGTCGTTCAGGTAATTATTTAATTAATTAATGTTTTTAATTAGAGTTATATAATTATTAGTTAGTTATTTAATTATATAGGTAGTTATTTTAGTTTATATGTATTTAAGTACATAGATAGTTCATTTCAGTACTATCGGTCGTTCTCTATTCTTCCTTCTTCACTCTTCGTCATTCCTTCTTTCTTCTTCGTCCTTCTGTCGTTCTTCCTTCGTCCTTCTGTGACCCTTCCTTCTTCCTTCTTCGGTTCTGTCGTATTCTTACTCTTTCCTTTCTCGCTATGTTTTTCCTCTTTCCTTTCCCCTGCTTCCCCTTCGGTCCTCTGCCCCGTCTGTGTGTATGCGGTGGCCGAAGTTCCCACCTCTTAGAGGGAGGTCCATCCCTCCTGAAGAGCTTGCTGCACAGGGCAGCTCACTTACGTCGAGATAGGACCAACCTCCCTCATCCTAAGCAGCTGCCAAAGCAACCTTTCTCGTCCGCCCCCGCACCGTACGTGGAGCCCCACCTCTACAGAGGTGGGCCAACCTGCTGCATCTGCTGGAGAGCAGATGAGGTTCATCCCTACCCCCGATATATCAGGAGGTTCCCCCCGAGGTAGGTCTTTCCGTAGCCAGAGGATGACTTGCCACATATTTTCGATTCGGAGGGTGAGGGGCGACCCTCGGGCTGACATTGATAGGGAGGCTGACGAGGAGCCTGATGTACAACAGCCTCCGCACCGAGGTGCCAGGTCCAGTGCCAATCACGAACGGGACCCTCAGTGCCGATCACGAGCAAGAGCCTATGTACAACAACCTTTGCACCGGGGTGCCAACTCCATCACTGATGGGTCCACCAAGCTATAAATCTGGAAGGATGTTGCTGGTGCAAGACTCAAGACTGCTATTATGGCACCCGGAGACTTGTCAACTAACATTCATCCAGGTATGACAGTCCCACTCAGGAGTCTCGGGCACACACCTACGCGGGAGCGACAGGTCCACGACATTCACTTGACAAAGGCGCTGCGCCAGGAAGTCATTGAAGCAAAGCTGCAGGCTAGCCGAGCTGAAGAGAGTGTTGATCACTGTCAGGCCCAATACCAACGGTTGGAGGAGGACTTCGCACGACTCCGGCAACAGTTGCAGTTAGTGCTCGATACACGCATGGCAGGTGGTTCTACAAGCTTCAGCCAGACTCAACACACACGCACTACGATGACGACCTGGATGACCAACTCGTGGATGAGGAATGAGGGATCGTGGTCCACCACCATAGCAGTGGTCATCGCCGTCAGTCGTGATTTTTTGTATTACATTTTTCTACTCTTTGTATAAATATTGTTTTTATATATATATTTTAATTTTCTATATGGGTGTTTTTATATTGGTCTTTATTGTTTTCTTTATAGTTTACATACATCGTTAACAAATATCATATAAAAGTTAAAAAATAAATAAAAAAATTATAATAATTCAATCGTAAATCTGTAAATTAATATAAATTCCTAATTCAATTAAAAAAATTAATATAATCATTAGCGACGACCATGGCCGCCACTAGTTATAATTTTTTTAAAAATAATATAAATGCTAGTGGCAGCCAACGTCCGTCGCTATGGTGGTGACGGCTTAAACGACGACCTTTGATCTTTTCTCCTAGCGACAACCTTTAGCATTGTGAAGGCTTTAACGATTGGCAAGCAGACGCTACTTATCGACGACTGTTTTTCTCATCGCTACGATATTAACGACAAACATTTTAACGATGTCCTTGTGGCTGTCGCTATTCGCATTGTAGCGAACGGTTTTCCCCTTGTAGGTCGTCACTAAAAGACCGAAATTCTTGTAGTGAGAAGTGTTGAGTTGGCAAGTTAATTGGACAATTGTACTGTTATGTAACACATAAGATGCCTACATGGAATAAAATTAGGGCTATAAAATTCCCCCATAATAAAATCCTAATTTTTTATTTCATCATTTCATTCAATCTCTTACAAATTTAATCCCCATCAACCTCTCATCTAAGTCTCCTATGCATAAACCCTAATAAATTCTCTTCCTCAATGTAAACTTCCATTAAAAGTATCTACAATCAAGATCATCCCTCTACACAAAATACATGAAAAATTGTAAGAAACCACTTTTAAAACCCAACTTAAATAGAAAAATAGCTTACCTCAAACAAATGACACCTCAAGAACCATCATTTTCCCCTTCTTGCACTCCATCAACCACAGCCTTCTGCGATATGCACATATGTTCATCACGCCACTTTCATCACCAGAGACACATCCACTTGCCTCCCCGTTTCATTGTAGTTCTCATTTGTCTCTTTGGGTTTGCTTGGGGGGTTGAGGGATAAGATTAGAGACAATAATGGAGATTATGGTTATAAAATTGGGGATAGAAGAATTGAGATTTGGGTTGTAAAATAGTTGTGCTATGGTCCTACTGTAAAGAGTGGAGATTGGGGTTGACAAATATTTTCCTCGTAGGGGGAGAAAAATGAATATCAATGAAGGATATAACTTTGGGGAATGAGTTAAAAATATGTCCAACATTAAAGACTGAACAACATAAGCTTCCATGTAGACATCACTTAACAGACCAATTGTGCATTTAATAGTCCAAGGTCAGCAATTTCATTTCACTCATGTAATTACAGAGGTTAAACGGGGACAAATAAGTAAATACATTTAGATTTTCAGAGACTGATTTGTACACATATGAACTTTTAGGGACTATATAAAAGTAACAACATGATACTTTTGAGTGATTAAATTGTATATTAACTCTTTATATAATTTTAAAATTTTAATTATATAATTTTTTAGCTATTAAATCAACTCTTAATATTATTATATAATATAATAATTTTGAGGCCTCATTCTAGAGAGTGAGACATTCACTTTCATTCTCTTTACTCTCTCAACTAAAAAATCACATGTTACTTTTAATGTTTTTCCACTATATTTCTTGGATAGTGTCTTTCATACACTTCCCTTGAAAATATTTTTCAACATTCCCTCAAATTGTTTTCTAGCATTTGAAAAAATTGATATTATGAAATCTAAATATAATGATTCTATTATTTAACTCCAGTTTTATATCAATCTTTTTTAATTTAAATTCAATTTTTTATGATTATCATTTAATAATATATATTCCTCAGTTAATATTTACAGTAAGACATGATAAAATTTAACATTTTGAATGATAAGTAATTTATTAGTATCTCAAAATTTAAACTATATTAAAAAGATATGATAAATTTAGAATTATATAAATAATATTGATTAAATAATGTGGTTTGGAATAATTGATTTTGCTAAATTAATAATTCAAAATATATACAATTATATTAAATCCCTAATACAAATCAATTATACTATAATATTTACATATCAAATTTAAATTATTTATTTTAAATACATCATATACCTATATTTTAATGCATTTATTTATTCATATATATATATATCATGAGTTTAATTATTATACATTGTAAATGTAAAAAAGATTTTAAATTGACATCCAATAATGAGTTGCCATTATCATTTAATGAAAATGACACCTCATACATTATTATATTTATTAAATGTTGTGGAAATAAATTATACTATAATATTTACATATCAAATTTAAATTATTTATTTTAAATCCAACATATACATATATTTTAATGCATTTATTTATTCATATATATATATATATATTAAGAGTTTAATCACTATACATTAAAAATGTACGTAAAAAAGATTTACATTGATATCCAATAATTAATTAAGTTTCCATTATTATTTAATGAATATGAAACCTCATATATTATTATAATATTTATTAAGTGATGTGATAATACATCATTAATTGTTAGTATAATACTCTTTGATCTACTTACAATGTATAGTTATTAAATTTATATTTTAATTATATAATACTATATACATTTTGTGTATTGCACTGGATAAATACTATTTATTTCATAAATGTAAAATGACAAAATTTATAAAACATCCTAGGAAATTAAAAAATTTAAATAAGAATAGAAACCAATTAAAATAAAACTTTAATTGTCTAAAAATATCTTTATTTAATTGAGTCTTGTTATGTTTTGAAATCACTTCTTAAACAGAAAAAAATATTTAATATTTAATATATTAAAATTTTAAAAGGTTAATTTTTTTATATCTTAATAAGTATAGTAAAGATATGTTCATTAACATTTACATAAAAAATAATTAAACTAATCTACAGATCCTTATAAGGTTATTATAATTTCTTAACTAAGTTCATATATATTACTTTGAAGTTTAATTAAATTTTTCGGATTTTAAAATTATGCAACTAAGTCTTACTCTTTAGTGATATGTTTGAATATAGGGAGAAGTAGGAAACAAATAAGTGGGAGAGAAGATAAAATGAATACAAAATGTGTAGATATTTAGATTTGGAGAAAATTAAATGAAGTAGGATAAAAAGAAGTAGGGCATTTTCTCTTTACTTTGTTTTTTATATATATACAAGGAAGTCAATTAGGTTTGAACATAGAATCTCATGTTAAACTACCAAACCGTTAACTATAAGACTGACGCTAATGAGTTTCTTTACTTTGTTTTGATTGAATAGAAAAAATGAGAAAAAAAAAATTATTTTTATGTAAAGAATTATTACTCATAAAATATAAAATGAATATATTCTTAGTGCTTATAAAATTCGATTTTATTTTAGTCCTTATGACTTTTTTTTTTGAATAGTTGTCCTTTCAAAATAAAATGTTAATCGTTGATACTACAAACGGGGATTCTTGTTCGTCCTAAGAGCAGCTCCAACGTATAAGTGAATGCATTGTAAGGTATTGTTCCTTATCAATTTCACTTATGGACATGCTGCTTCTGTAAGTTGTAGTGTCTTACACAAGCAACTCATTTAACTTTATTTATGGGCCAGCTCCAAGCAAAAGTAAAATATGCCGGTAAAAATTTATTCATTTAAAATGCTTAAAAAATCACCGTTGCGCACAATGGAAAAAACTGACCGCTGCAGGAAAAAAATTAATTATTGTTGTATCATTCAAGAGGGCTATATATTATGATGCAACTCGGAAGAAATTTCACAACCATAGTATCAAATTTATCTCATCTTGTCTACTTATACAATCTAAAATTCTCAACTTCTTCTTTCATTTATTTTTACCAAATGGATTCCAATCAATTTAACCTTAATTCATTACAAGAAAAACAATCATAAGCATACGTCAAAAGCCCACACTAAGTTGCAAAAATGGACGCTAAACAACATATTAGTGTCCGCCTACAGCATTGGTGTCGTGGTCCCCGCTAAAATCTTAGAAGCAAAAATTTGTGTCCAGACCGACGCTAATTAGCATAGGCCATCCCACGCTAAATGAGACACTAAGTAGAAGCCAACAAATTGCTAAAATGGCCGATCCTAAATGTAGCGTAGGTTTGGCGGACGTTACATTCAGCATTAGCTGGGGCCTAGCCTACGCTAATGTTGGCCAGACCTTCACTAATATCAGCTAAGGCTATATTAGCTTGGGTTGTCCTACGCTAAACGGTGAGTTAAAAAATTAGTTTTAGGTTCTATTATTCTCGTTAAACTCTTTCTCCGTTGTCTAACTTGATTTTGATTCTAGTCAGTAAGCTGGTGACCCGAAGCATTCAATGATATCTTCAATGCAAATAGTGCATCTCCTGAAATGAACAAAAAAAAATATGCATCTACTAGAGCTAAGACTAAGAATCCAAAAGCACTGCAACTATAACAAAACCAGAAAGGTATAGATGTCTCAAATCCATAAAAATTCAATGCAATCTAGGAAAAAATATGAGACATTCATTAAATTCTGTTCATATACAGTTGTATGTATCTATGTTATGAATTGGAAATTAAGGTTTGAGAAGCTGCGTTTCATCCCTATAATAAGAATATAAACGTATGTATGTCTAGCAATTAAGTTTTACATAGCCTACTTGCTTTTTGAATGAGTTGAATGTTATACAAACAGAAGACTGTACCTTGATCATCAGGCAACACAAAAGAAAACAAGCAACTCCATAGCAAAAGGTCATCCACGCTCAGCCAAATTATTTAAAAATAAAATAATCCTAGAACTAACTTGCAGGCTAATCCTAGAACTAACTTACAGGCTAATAATCCTAAAAGGTCATCCACACTTAGCCAAATTATTTTAAAAGCAAAAGGTCATCCACACTCAGCCAATTTGAAGGCTAATATTTAAAATGAAGCCAAAAGCAGATCAGCTAGTAAGATTATATGTAACCTGAAATGCCAGGAACAGACCACCGTTAGCGAATCTCAAGCTATCAATTGCCCCTTATTTGGTAAGCTCTACAGCATGAGCAAGAGCCTGTATGTCAACCTGGATTCCAGAGTCAAACATATAGCTTCAGCTTAAAATGATAAACATTCATAATACATAAAAAAAAAAGGATGCCATATGTGTCATTATACAAACACATGTGGAAGCAGATTCATCAATATGTTTTCACAAAATGATAACATTCAGTATTAACTTACACTTGATTTCTGGTTGACACCTTCCATAACTAAGGTCTACAATAGAGAAAAAGGAAAGAAAAGCAGAGAAGTAAGAACCCGGGTGTACATGTCTAGAAGGTGTGTGGTCAGCACAATGTGTTTGCATTATAACAACCAGCTTATGTGGCAGGTGGGGTAGAGGGCAAAATCAGTTAATGGGATTGGAATAAGAAGAAGAATGGGGTAATAAAGAAGAGAGATTCAGAGGAAGAGACACAAGGCATTTCAAATGCCTTGGGACTATCTTACATTTTCCCCAAATGTCTGTTCAACTTCAACATTGTCCCAGAAAATCCATGTACCGGTACTGATATCCCACAGATATCATATTATAAGTAGTTTGAGTGATAATAACACACATACCATTTCTTTCATTGATATGACCCAGTTTCTATCAATTTCCCTGTGAAGTTTTAGGATCATACAACATAGATATCTTACCTCATCAAATGGTGGTACTTCATATAAAATGTCGATCCTGTGAAGTTTTAGGATCATACAACATAAATATTTCTGGATGAGTTGCTGACGGCGACGCAGAGGTACATGGGAGAACAAACAGCGTCACGGTGTCTGATCGGTGCGGTCGTACGCGTTTGGTAGTTGTAGGTGGGACTGGAAGAGACGATGACCGATCTGAAACTGTAGAGAATGGGAGCGTGGTAGCTATGCTGGGGTTGCTGGGTGAAAGGTTCTGTAAACAGATGCGTAGAGAGAATGAGAATAGTGACACAGTGAATGGGATAGTGAAAACATGTTTCTTGAGCGAAACATCAAATAACTTTTCAACTAGCGTCCGCCAGCCTACGAAAATGAGTTTTTTATTTTTATTTTATTCGTAAAAAACCAAAATTGTATACTAGCGTAGGTTTTGAGTAGGCTGGCCTACGCTACAAACAAAAATTTAAGCATAAATCTCGTGACCTACACTATTTTTTTCAGCTAATTAGAGTTTTTCTTGTAGTAATTCTTTTTATTTTCATGCAAAATTATCTACCTCTCACTAATCCAAATTCTCAAAATCCTCCATTTTTCCCAAATTCCCAAAGTAACCTAAATGCCAGAAATTTTCAATTTCCTATGTTGTTATTCCTATATCAATTCCCCATGTTTTAACAACCACCAACTAATGTCGACATGTTTAATGATACTCCAATGATTTATAGTAGTGAACAATCTACTGATAATGAAAAGGAAACAACGATCAACAACATGTCTGAATCTCAAGTTCCACCAATTTTTACCGAGGTCAATTTGAAAAATATTACACTTGATGAATGAGAAGGACATGTTACCCAAAGAAAATCAAGCAAATGGAGAAAAATATATTTTTTATTCAAGCATAGCTAATCATTTCAAAAGATTCAATTGTTGTTCTTTTGGTTAAGGATCAAAGAAAATTACAACATGCATATATAGTGGCCGATTTACTAGTATTACTCCTTATACATAGTATTGAAGTATATTCCTCCTATTGTGCCACATGGGGATAGTGTTAATTAATTGCTGAATGGGACGAGTGAAAACAGCTACAAGAGGTCATGCCTGTGACGAACAAGTGTTGACTGTTAGAAGGCAATAGTGCACAGATCAGAATATGCACTGTTTATTTTCAGATCTCAGTTGGGCCAAGATAATTCTACATCGAATTAAAACCCTCCTTGTTTTAGCCGCTTAAGTTGACTCACGTCAGTGATACCAATCGTAGATACTTGTATGTGTCCAATATATATCCCGTTCCTAGATGAGAATGAATTTGCTTCTATCTATATCTTCTAAAAACAATTAATATAGTACAAGTGTATCATGATATGCACAGAAATTAGACAAGAAGGGGAAGTATATACCTCGCCATTTCACTTTTTTTCCATGTTGTGAAATTTATTATAAGATTTCATATTTTTACATTAAACTAAATCAATATTAAATTTATATTTAATTAATTAGTTTATAAAAAATGTACTTCTCTTAATTTTTAATACTATTGATTTTTTTAAATAACATTAAAATTAATAGTATATATACAAATTATTATTAAAATAATTTTCTATCAATCACATTATTTTTTATATTTTCTAAATATTCATATTCTAATTATTTTAATTTATTTTTTATTGCTATCAAAATATTTTCTATCAAATAATTACAAAATTTATGATTTTTTTATATTTTAAAACTATATCATATATAACAAAGTAGGGCTTAATAAGTCCTTTGTAAATATTTTTTGAGTTTTGAGAGGTTTTGTTTACCTTGAATTAAGGTATTATACCTTAAATCCCAAAAAAATTTATACAAACAAAGTAGTTGTGTAATACATAAAATATATGTTTTATCAGGAATTGATGATATTGTTACTTTCATAAATTATTTCCTGTTTTTTTAGTTTAAATTATAAAAAATATCAACTTTTTCTTTTTATTATATTTTATTTTCAAAGTTTATAAATAAACTAATTAATACAAAGTCATTTTCACTAATTTCCTATAAAATAACTTTAAAAATAAGAAATAAAATGAAAGTATTGTGATATTTTTATCATTAAAACTGAAAGTAATTTTCTAATTAAAATTAAAAATAAAAAATGAAAACATAAAACATATCCTTCAATATTAGTGATCGAATTAACATTTAACATTTGATTAAAATGAATTGAATGATGATAACATTATCATGAACCAATTATCCTCAAGATCCCTTCGTGTAAGAGTCCATTAATGAAATTGAAGCATGGACAATATACAAATTCATTTACCCTGTGTTTAAATTAACTTTTTTTTTAATAATGGGACATTATAAAGATTGAACTCTTGACTACTTGCTCGTAAAAACTTTAATGCCATGTTTTGAATCAACTATCCTAATTAAAATTAAGCACTCTTGAATGAAAGACACATGAATAGTTTTATTTAATTTTAACATTTTTATTTTCTCAAGATTTTGTGTCAAACATATATAGTGTTCAATTAATCATTCATCACATAAACCCATTGTTACACTCCTGCCCTTTTGCGGTGAGTGATCAAGTCCCCCATTACAAATGACCCAGCCAAAATTATTATGCAAACGAAAGAAAGAAAAACTGACAAACACGGAAGAATTATTCCTAGACATAACCAAGTACTGGGGTGGGGGCTTGCAAACAAGATGGCTGGTCGATTTTAAATAATGATTGCACACAATTTGGGTTCATATATGGCACCACTTGACGTACGTTATCTCCAACATATGATTGAGATTAGGACTACAGCGCTTGCGACTTGCGAGCATTTAACAAGCATATCCCCCATTATTAATCTTACTGAAAATTCTCTCCATTTTTATGAATAAACTCTCATCTTATTGAAAAATTTGGGTTAGTCATATTAATCTACAAAGATGAAAATTGCAGTTTCATATCTGAAAAATAAAAAATAATTTAATTTAGTATTTTTTAGAAATTAAATTGATATCAATAATTTTTAACTATTAAATTAATAATTTTTTAATGATTTTTTTTTATTTTAGGAATAGAAAATACAATTTCCATCTTTCAGAACTAATATAATCAACTCTAACGCTATGTTTGTTTGAGGGAGAATAGCAAAGAGAGAATTGAGGGAGAGATAGATAGATGAGAGATTCCATATCAACCTTGTTTGATTTCTCCAAAAGTTAGTGCAGCGAGTGAAAAAGTATGGTGGGGTCCCACAAAAAATGTAATCTCCTCAAATGAGAGAAATCATCAAGATGGTTGAAATTACTCTAACACCCTCCTTAACTCATAACACATTTCTTTCAATAAGGTTATTTTTGTCAACTTAAATAAAATTTCATTTCTCTTTTCCCTATTTCTCTTCTATTTTTTTCAAACCAAATAACCTCAAAATCTATCCAATTTCTCATTACTTTCTCTCTTCCCCTTTTCTCTCTTTCTCATTTCTCTCTTTAAACCAAACATATATAGGCTAAATCTTGGATGATATAAATGAGGGTTTAGTCAATTTCTTATCATACCTTTGATCTCTTCTCCTTTTATTTGAGTGAAACCCCAATTTGGTCCCTGAAAGATATGGGGTCGATTAGAGTGGTCCCTGAAAGAAAGGAAATTACAAAAAGGTCCCTCACAGATTGTAACCTCAATCAAAATGGTCCTTCTATTAGTCAAAATTTGTTAAAGTTAACAGAGTTGATGACGTGGCATGTTTTGTGCACAGTCAGCATCAAAAGACTGTAACTCTTCATCATGGTCCCTGCACAGTAACACAAAAAGATTGGAAACCCCATCAAATTAGTCCCCCTCCTCTCTCTCTCGGCTTAAACCTTCTTCTTCTTCCCAAACTCTGTTTTTCATTCTTCTTCCTTAACTCTATTTCCATCACCAACAAACTTCACAGTGGGTACCATGAACATATGTACTAATTCATAATGAAGTGGGTATACCCATCACTGTGGGTATACCCATCACCAACAAACTTCACATTTTATCCAAAAGAAGAAAAGACAACACACATCACTCATTACCAGGTGAGCCAAGGATTGCTTGCAAAAGGAAAATTAACTATGGAGGCAGAAAAGATTTAATTTCCTAGTTCATCTCCTATAATGTTTGTGAGGGAAGGTTCAGGGAGAAATGAAGAATAAAAAGGAAATGAAATAAGGACCTGGAGTTAAACAAATTGATGGCTCAGTGGTCTCTTGGAAACTTGCACAGAGTGCCTTGAGTACTGCTGGTCTTGACAACTTACCTAAAAGCAGTACAAAAATTATACAATAGAACAAATTTAAATAGCCAGCAAGATATCTATAAAGGTTGTTTCAAACCTCTGTATTGTCTGTTGTTTATAATAAGAGTAGGAAGTATAGTAACATCACCACGAGAACCCTTGCCAATCTGAAACCAAAGTAGAAACAAAATTCAATAAAACCATAAAAGAACAGAATGGCTTAGAGAAGAACAAGCTTAAAAAAATAGCATAAACAATTTTCGTTCTGGTTCTGTTCTATATAAACATCGAAGCTTCAGCATTTGAAAGACTATAAAACTCCTCTAGCAATGATAAGAAAACTAAAATCATAATTACATTATGCCAAAATAAAAGCGTTATATGACTTTTCTTGCTGCTTAAATTAAAGTTTTGTTAAACACTCAAATATCAAGCACCAAAAAAAAAAAGCAAGCTACTACAAAATGTATGCAAAGAAACATGAAGGATCCAACCTACCAAGCGATCTAATAACTTGAACTGAGCATTCTTCAGTGTACCTATTCTCTCTCATTGGGTAGCGGATTGAAAAGTCAGTCACATAGTCCCACCATTTCCAAGGCTTTCCACTTTCATTTGCCACTTTAAAGAAGCAAGCTTGACGTAAGGGAAGAAGAATGAAAAACAGAGTCTGGGAAGAAGAAGAAAGTTTAAGCCGAGAGAGAGGAGGGGGACTAAATACCTCCTTTAATAAAATGAAATCAAATCAATTCAATTTTTAACAAGTTTCAAACATATGATTTGATTGCTTAATCAATTCAAATTCTATTTCTATAATGGATCCCAAGGATAGAATCTGATTTCCAAGACAAATTAATCCAAATCATTCCCTGCTTTTACAAATTTCAAACACAATTTAAGTGATCACACTACTTTTTTTTTCTGATGTTGTAGAATCCGCACAGTATAAATTACATAATATTAATACGCCACTTACCAATATAGTTCAAAAACCAGTAAGTATATCTACTCCAAGCGCTTTTAGTGAGTTAGTCAAATTACTACGGATTTTTGAAGCCAGGTTATTAGCATGATCAGCAACTCCTTGTCTGTCATACCTCCTTTAATAAAATGAAATCAAATCAATTCATTATGAAGAGTTACAGTCTGCCAGAGTTAGGGAAGAAGAATGAAAAACAGAGTCCGGAAAGAAGAAGAAGGTTTAAAGCCGAGAGAGAGGATGGGGACTAATTTGATGGGGTTTCCAATCTTTTTGTGTTATTGTGCAGGGACCATTATGAAGAGTTACAGTCTTTTGATGTTGACTGTGCACAAAACATGCCACATCATCAACTCTGTTAACTTTAACAGAAGGACCGTTTTGATTGAGGTTACAATCTGTGAGAGACCTTTTTGCAATTTCCTTTCTTTTAGGGACCACTTTGATCGACCCCATATCTTTCAGGGACCAATTTGGGGTTTCACTCCCTTTTATTTCTTTGTAGTAAAAATTAAAGCTCCTCCGACGACTACACGCACAAAATGGGGATTTGGATTTGGTGTAGTCAACTGCACTGCGACGGCAAATCCAAACCGTTCGATGGAGATTGGAAGGCTCAGAAACCGAGATGTATAAAAACAAATATTGGCTTTTGAACCGTCCGATTTCCATTGGACGGTTTGGATTTGCCGACTGCAGTGACTGCGTGAAAAATTGACTACAGAAAATCCGGATCCCACGAAATGGTGTTGCCTTTCATATAGATTTTTTTTTTAATGGCAACCTTTCATATAGATTTTTAACTACTATTTACCATTGCCAAAGCAAAATAACTTGGCATGATGCTGAACTATTTATGCATAGTGGAAAGGACCTGAACCATTATCTGGGGGATTAATAGATATGGGATAATTGATCCGAATATACTCACTCAACCACATTCGTGCCGCATAATCAATTCCACCTAATCCCATCTCAATATATTTCCTTGTTTCGATCTGAAACAAAGAGTGAAATATGAACAGAAATATGGGATTCCCTGGGGGCTGATCAACAGTAAGAGCAATGGTGATAAAGACCCTTAATTTCATGATATAATTGAGACTGTATAAAGATCAATTCATCAAATCAGAATCCAAATGATGAAACAAAAGGAAAATCGCAACAGCTTTGTTTCCACTTTCCCCACATTACTTATTCCACTTTATCCTCCTGATTGCTACTTTCATTATATAGACATCGAATCAACAGTATATAGTGCGCTTTCACTGTGACCTTGGATGGGGACCCCAAGCCTACATCGGAAGGTGGCTCTCCTAAGCAGGATAAGAGTTTTCCTTTTATTCTTTTTTAAAAAAATGTGAAAATATGAAATTATTACATCATCCAGTTAGAGACATGCTTTTCTAAATTCTAGATGCATGATTTGTGGTCTAGTGGAGGAGATTTACTCAATCCCATTTTATTTAAACATTATATAAATTAAGAAAAATAATCAATATTTTTATTTAATTAAATTATATTTTAATTTTGTAATATGTGTTTATTTTGTTAATATATTATTTTTTAAAGAATTAGTCAATGAAAAAAAATATAATTAACAAAATAATAATTAATATTTTTAATTTTTAAAATGATAAGTAAAAACAAATTGTTCTTCTAACATTTGAAAAGAAACAGAAAAAATTACACTGTTATATCTCATATCTGATAAAGCAAGATCATCCATTACTATAGCTAACTATTTCTTAAACCCCACATTTTCAAAAGTGCAAATTGTCTCCAAATGACATCATCATGAATCCAGCGAGCACCAACAAATCCTGGATTAATGCATGCCCCTCCTCCCCCTCGATTTTTTTTCAGTATTATAGTAGGTCGTTAATTATATTAAAATGTAGAGCATTTGATTTTTTTTATCAATCTCGTGTAATATAATTTACTTTTTAAGTTATTAAAATAATGTAGATATAGCCTAAGGCTATATTTTGTAGGCAAATATAGCTTAAGACTATTTTTTAATTATTTAATATTTTTCACAGTATATATTCTATTAATAATTTTATATTGATAGAAAATTTATGGGACAATAAGAGTATCAAGATTCTATGGTGGACTTATGATAATTTTTTAATAAATTAAGATAAAAAATCAAATTTATTAAAATAATAAGGATAAAGATGGAAAAAAATTAATAGGTTGTATAAATTGTAAGTTTAAACACTACTTAAAGTTTTCACCTAAAAAACACATTACTTATAGTAGCATTTGAAAAAACGCTTTAAGTAAATTAATGAAATAAGCACATTTATCAGATAATCATAAGTTTGGTTAAATAAGTTATAAACTATCTTAAATGCCTTGTCAAATACACTTACATGAGGTAGCTTATAGTTTATAATATTGTAGCTCATTTTTCTATTTTTTTTATATTTTTCTTTATAATTTAATACAATTTTTCTATTGTCCTTTTTTTTTTCTTCTTTTTTCATGATTCACTCATGACTCATCCACCATTTCACTCTCATTTTTTATTAGCCTTATTTTCCATTACCATTATTTATTCTATATGTAGGTTATTTTATAAATAGTATATTTTTGGGAAAATTGATGACTTTTTGGGAAAATTTTTACATGGGAAATGTGGCAAGAGAGCTACAAATGTATCTTAAAATAATATAGTTAACAATGGTAATTAAAATCATTTAATTTTAAAAAATAGAATACTAAAACAAAGGAAAAATACACGAGGGAACAAAATCATATAACACAATATATTTTTAGAATAAAACACATATGTAACCCAATCTAAAACTATATTTACCTTTTTTTCAACAAAATTAGATTAAAATTTAACTTAATTGTATTTTTTATGCTTTCAGATTGTGATGTATGCAATTTTGGTTCCTCAAATGTTTTAAACAAATTAAGTTCCCAACTTTTAAAATTAAGCAAAATTGATTTCTGTGTCAATTGTCTCCTACTTAAAACTCTCAATTTTTACCTAAGATCTCCACAAATTAAAATTTTAAATCATTTTATATTTTATTAATCGTAAAATTCACCAATCAAAATATAAAATTTCAATTAAAATCGAAAATATATTTCCAACTTTTTGTCTTTTTTAAACCCTAATTTTACCTTCTACAAAATTCTTTAAAATTTATAATTTTTTCTATTAATTTTTTTTTACTTTTGAACCTTTAAATTTATTCCATATCTCAAATCTATCTTAAACTCCCATTATTTGAATTGAAAATGAGTATTTAAGAGAGGAAATAAATTTACTTAATTTTAAAAATTGAAGGACTTAATTTGCTCAAAAAAAAATTTTAAGAGATAAAAATTACATATAATCTAAATTTGATGAATAAAAAATGTAATTAAACATAAAAATTATTTATATAAAACATAATATATCCTTTTATATTTTTTTAGTTAATTTAACCGCTAATTTTAGCGGATATTTCTAATTCAATGGGTTTTAAATTTTAACTTTAGCTGGTTTTCCTAGACGTAGAAATCCGCACGACCAAACCCACGTAGGCATTGGTTACACTCGCACACACACCGCAACGCGAGTCCATTGTCCAAAGGTTACCCCTACCTTACTTCCATTGCCCTCTTGCAATGCAAGTTACTCTTTACTCATAACTTACAACAACAAAACAGGACCAAATCCGTGACACTATTCACTAAGCCAACAGTATTAAGAAATAAGAACCAACCCACTTTTCCCCTTCTTCATTTTTCGCCCTTATAAATACCCTCATACCCCTACTCATCCCTTTCAAGCTCACATTGTTAACCTTCTTTCTCTCAACCCAACACCTACTTCTTCAAGTAAATCAAGATGAGAACCATCTCCACCACCCCAACCACAACTTCATTAGCACCCACATCATTGACCAGTGCTGATCAGCGCTCGTCATGGCACTCTCCGGTTCCATACCTGTTTGGAGGACTCGCTGCTATGCTGGGTCTCATAGCTTTTGCGCTATTGATCTTGGCTTGCTCTTATTGGAAACTTGCAGGTCAATTGCAAAACGAAGATAGGGACTTGGAAAGCCAGAAAGAGGGTGACTCTGCAAAAAGGAATCTGTGAAGGTCTATGAGGAGAAGATTCTTGTCATTATGGCTGGAGATGAGAAACCCCACATTCTTGGCCACCCCTGCTTGCTCCAAGTTCTCATCTTTCGTTCATGGAGGTGGGAACCAACTTGACAAAAACCTCCCAAATCATGAAGCTTGTGAGAAATCAGAAAAAGAAACGGAGAACAATATTCAAACTACATCTCCACAACCACAAGAGACTCAACAACAACAAAGCCAGTGCCAGTGATTTGAGAAACAGGGAGTGTGTTTCCCTCTTTCTTTTTTTTTTTACTTTCCCCTTTTTCTTTTCCTTTTTCCTCTTTTATTCTTTCTTGGTTTTCGACCCTGTTGTGTTGATTTGTCTTCCATGACTCGGGAAGTGTAAATTTAAGCTGAGATGAATTAGAATTGAGGGAAATTGATTTTCTTCCAATCTAATGACAGCCAGGTTTTGCATAATCTTCAGTGTTATTGGCACAATTTGGGTTACTCAATCTAATTATGAGCAATGGGACATAGGATTCAAATAGTGAGACCCAAGTAATTGTGCTAATAACCACATCATTTGCTTGCACGAAAAAAAAAAACTCATTTTTATTTCCAGCCTTAACACAACAACGAATAAAGATCAGCAAGGACTAGAGTGGCTCGGAAAATAGGTTAAAAGTCTTGATTCATTTTTTTTAATAACTAGAGCCAGCAAGGACTAGCGGGTTTTTTTTTTTCAGTCTGGGCTAAAAAGCTTGAGAATTATTCAGACTTTCAAAATATATGTCCGAGCCCTACATTTTTTTGGGCAGCCAGAATTTTTTACGAGTTACCCAACCTTTTTGGTAATTTTTCCTGGTAGCGGGCTTTATCGGGCTAGACTAAAATGTTTTGGAGTTATTCAGGTTTCTAAAATAAGTGTCAAAGTCCTACATTTTTGCAAGTTTTTGCAGCCCGACCTGATCGGACCGGCCCATTTTGCTGGCTCTATTAATAACATGTATCCTCTATTCCAATTTGGAGTCACAATTAACTCCTCACCTATATTCAGTGAGAATTGAATTCGAGAGTTTTCCCAATTTGTATTGATAACTGAGTCAAATACAAATTATATACATGATTTTCTTCTATTCCAGAATTTGAACCATAACTAATTAAAGTCTGTCGGTTGTGATGGTCCACTTCTGTTATAACCAATTAACGGTTTTTTGGTGTTTTCATTCATATTTATTTAGTGTAATTGTGTAAATGATTATGTTGAAAAGAAACCAAAAAAATTATAAAATAAAATTTTAATAAAAATAACAACATTAATTATATTTTTTAATTTATATAATTATCTTAAAGCACACTTAAAAAGGAAGGTTGAATTTATTTTTTGAGGAAAGCTTGAAATTTACAATATAAAATATATTAAATTTTTTAATAAAAATTCACAAAGCTTCATTTAATCATCATTCATTATTGTATCTTTTTTAATTAATTACCTTAACATTCCTCGACAAATTTTGTAAAATTCTTGACACAAAAGTTTATTTACATATATTGTTTCTGTTTTTATAAATATTGTCCTTCTCGATTGTTCTTTAAGGCTTAAGGAGTAAACATCTCATATTCTCATGGCTTTTTGTAGAGGGAGTGAACAATTAGATACCCCAAGGACCTTTAATTTCTTACTTTATGAGGATATGAGAATGGCTTGAATGAGGTCAAAGCTTAACCATTTTCACGGGAAGCGACATGGAAGATACACGCGTACTTTTCTCGTTGGATGTGCTACGCGGCTACGCATGGCCGCATCCCTGCCTCCCTCTTAATTATGGTCAAATAGGTTGAGACTTAGAATCAATTTCATTTAATTTTATTATATAAATAAATTAAAGTATATTTAGCAAAACTATCTGAAAAATTAAATTAAATTTTTTTTATTGATTAAACAGATTTATCGCTTCCCTTTCATATATTTTATTGATAAAACATATTGAAAAAAGTTTAATTTATATTTATTTCCATTTTTTTTTTGTTACAAGGAGGCCAATCAGGCCAGAAAACTAAAGCAAAAAGCTATGATTATGAAAAATTCCTAATCTATCTCCTAACAGAAGATTAGAACAATCTCCTGGAGGATGCACCCACAAATGAATACCCAAAGACAATAAATGAGCCTTGATGGCCAGGAAATCAGCGACACTGTTGCACTCCCTAACGATGTGGGGAAAGACCAGTTGCCAAGGTTTATTTCTCCAACAAGCAATCTGACTAAGAATATAAGCATAAGGATGGTTATGAATAACCCCTTTAGAAATAAGCTCAACTGCAGTGAGAGAATCACTCTCAATCCAAACCTTCGAGTAACCCTTCTCCCAAGCAATATGGAAAGCAGTAGCAATCCCCCTAAGCTCGGCCATAAGAACACTCGACGAACCAATATTAAAGGAAAAGCCTCCCACCCAATTACCACAATGATCCCTTATGACACCACCACAACCCGCATTCCTAGAAGCATTCTTCACTTATCCATCCACGTTGAATTTAATCCAACCCAACTCTGGACTGCACCATCGCACGAACTTCACCCCATACTTAACAGTATCAATGCTTGGCAAGCAATGAACCTTATACAAATGAATGAACCTTTTTCTTCTACAAATGATTTTCATGACTTTATAGACTTGTGAGGGTCTCCTGATTTATATTTATTTTACTTCTTGGAAATCTCAGGAAGTCATGAACCTTATACAAATACTTCTTCTTCCCTTTTCTAAAAAATGAAACCTCCTTCTAAAGCAACTTTGTTCTTCTTCAAACTTAGGAATCTGATTAGAAGGTTTTTAGAGAATGGTGTTGTACTTTAAGTAATGCAATCTTTCATCTTGGAGTTATCTTAAGTACTTGTCTTGGTTCCTTCTGTGGAAGTGCTGGTTGTATCTTCTGGAAAACTTGTTAACTTCTGAAGTTAAGTTACAGAAGATTTCCTTTGATTGTCTCAACGGCTTTCTTGCTTTTATCCACTAATTTAACATTCTTAAATAGTTTGAAGCATCTTTCCAAGGTTGATATAGCAATTAAGACTAGCTTCTTTCTTCTGCACATGTCTTATGTCTTCTGCAGAAAGTCACCTGTATCTTCTTTGACACATTCTCAAGAGAAATGATCAGTTCCTCATAAATCAGAATTATGGCAAGTTAATTTTGATAGTTGTCATTATTAAAACCATTTTAGGAGGATTCTTGGGCCTTACAATCCCCCCCTTTTTGATGATGACAACCCTTCAAAATTAACATTGTTATAATTCTGATAAAAAAACTTTTATGAAACTCCCCCTGAATTTATGTTGTTATTTTGAGGGGATTTTTATTAATAATGTATGCAGTAAATTTTATGATTTATGCAGCAACAGATTGCAAATAAACAGATTTCATAATTCACAGAATATTAGACTGCATACCATTCAACTAACAGTTTTGTAGAATACATCATTCATTAAGTAAATGATTCATAATAAAAAAATTTAATCAAAGTTGCATCAAAATATTGTATCTCCAAACAATCTACTACTTATAACAATGAACTACTACTTATACTACTACTTATACTACTTCTCCCCCATTGTCATCAATCAAAAAGAAGCCATAAGCACAAGGAGAAGCAGAATCATCATCCTCTATTTGGAAGGAGAAGAGTGATCAGAGGATGAGGAGGTAGTAGGCGTGAGGATGTTTTGAGGAGGCTGGAAAGGTGCAAAAGGCATCTGAGGAGCCTGTGGTGCAATTATAGGGAGCACAAAGTTGTTAAACCAGAATTGGTGTTGAGTGAACCTCTCTATAATCTCATTCATAGTGTTCTGAAGGGTATTCACATTTGAGAATAGCTTCTTCATATCAGCCTTAATCTTCTTTACTTGCTTTTCCATTGAGTTTGAAGAAGATGGTGGGTCAGAAGCGGCAGCAGAGGTCTTCACAGCCTGATCATGTTTTTTCTGCAGGTTCAGAGGGAGGTGTTGGGATCTTTTCTGAACTTAGCTACTGAAGAAAGGTATTCATGGATGAAAGATGAGAAGATATGACAGGAATATTGTCCCTAATAGGAGCAGCAGTAGGAATACCAGAATCAATAATTGGAGAAGCAAGGAACTGATTTACCATATCAGTGCCAAAAGTTCCAGTAGAAGGAACTGACTGCACTGCTTTTGTATGAGGTTTTGTGCTAGTAGGAGATTGGTCTTGCAGGTGAGGATCCACATAAACACCTCAAGGAATTTCATATTGTCTGCACCACTATAAGACCACCTGGAGTTCCTGAGGATCATATTAAGCTGAAGGCATTTCCATTCTCCCTACAAGATACAGCAAAAGACTGGTTGTACTACCTTCCACCTGGATCCATTACTAGCTGGGATAATTTGAAGAGGTTGTTTCTGGAAAAGTTTTTCCCTGCATCCAGAGTGACATCAATTAGGAAGGAGATATGTGGTATAAGGCAGATGGACAGAGAGAGTCTGTATGAGTACTAGGAGAGGTTTAAGAGACTTTGTGCTAGATCTCCACATCATCAGATTCATGAGCAGCTACTCATCCAATATTTCTATGAGGGTCTGATAAACATGGACAGACAGATGATAGATGCAGCCAGTGGAGGAGCGCTTGTAGATAAAACTCCAGTTGTAGCAAGGCAATTAATTGAGAACATGGCTTCTAATAACCAGCAATTCAATACCAGAAGCAACTCAGTGGCCTTGACTAGAGGAGTTCATGAGATGGAGACCACTTATGCTACTGATCATAGGAAGTTGGAGAACAAGCTTGATTATTTGGCTTCCTTAGTCAAGCAGTTAGTAGTGTCTCAAAAGGTTGCTAAATTATGTGGGATTTGTACTTTTGTTGATCATCCCACTGATGCTTGTCCCACCTTACATGAGTCTGAAGGAGATGTTGTTGTTCCTCCTCAGGCTTATGATGCCAATATTTATGGTTCTGGTAGACCCCCTCAGCAACATCAGTATAATCAGAATCTTTCTTCCAACAGGTACAATCCGGGTTGGAGGAATCATCCAAATTTGAGATGGGGGAATTCTCAGCAGCAGCAGCCACAACAGCCTTATGTGCCTTATCAGTCTCATGTTGTTGGGCCTAGTAGACCTTACTAACCTCCACATGTGCAGCAGCAGCACCAGCCTACACCACCTGCTGCTGCACCTTCCAAGAGTGAACCCTTCTTGGAAGAATTAATGAGGCAGATATCGGTCAATAATCTGAATTTCCAGAAGAGGATAGAGGCAACTATTCAGAGCCTGGAGAATCAGATAGGTCAGATGGCGACTACTCTAAATCAGTTGCAGTCTCAGGGTTCAGACAAGCTTCCTGCTCAAACTGTTGTCAACCCGAAGAATGTTAGTGCAATCACTTTGAGGTCGGGTAAGAGTGTGCAAGCACCTGATAGGTAACAATGTGAGCAAGAAGATGAGATTCATACAGCTGTAGACCCTGTGCAGGAGAGAGCTATTCCTAGTCCCTTGAGTAGCCCCAGTTCTTCAAGCAGTGAGCAACCTTCTATTCCTCTTCCATTCCCTCAGAGAGTTGTGCAGAAGAGTAAAAAATGGAAGAGGCTGACAAGGAGATCTTGGAGACTTTTAGGAAAGTAGAGGTGAATATACCTCTACTTGAGTCCATAAAGCAAATTCCGAGATATGCCAAGTTGTTGAAGGATTTGTGCACCCATAGGAGGCGGCTAAAGGGCAATGAGAGGATTAGCATGGGAAGAAATGTCCCTGCACTCATTGAGAGACCTATGACTCTCATTCCAGAAAAATGCAAAGACCCAAGGACATTTACTATTCCTTGTATTATAGGCAGTAACAAGTTTGATAATGTTATGCTTGATTTAGGAGCATCTATTAATGTTATGCCTTTATCTGTTTTCACCTCTTTGTCTCTTGGTCCTTTGCAGGCTACATGTGTTGTCATTCAGTTGGCAAACAGGAGCACTGCCCACCTGCAGGCCTTATTGAGGATGTGCTGGTTCGAGTGAATGACCTCATCTTCCCTGCTGACTTTTACATATTGGATATGGAGGGAGGAGATTCACTCACTGGTGCAGCCCCTATCGTCTTGGGCAGGCCCTTCCTGAAGACAGCTCAGACTAAGATTAATGTTCATGCAGGCACACTTACCATGGAGTTTGGAGACAGTGTGGTTCAGTTTAATATTTTAGATGCCATGAGGCATCCTGTTGAGGATCATTTTGTATTCCATATTGATATGCTTGCTGAACTTGTAGATGATAGTTTGTCTGAGTTTGTAGGACATTTGGACTTTCCTGATTTTAGTGATGTCTACACTTGTGATTTATGTTCTGATTCATCTGTGTGTAGTATGTGTGCTGAGATAGATGAGTTCATATATGTTGATACTGTTGACTGTGTTGATTGTTCTGATTATCCTACAGGTTCTGGTATTGATGCACCAGTTGAGTCAATTGAGTCAAAATGCAGTGGCTTGATTACAGCAATTACAGATACATCTGACTTGATTGATTTTCAGGTTGCAGAGGTTTCTACCAGTACCAGATTTTTACCTTATGTTGTCCAACCCCATCATTGGAGCTGAAGCCACTTCCCTCTCACCTCAAGTATGCATATTTGGATGATGAGCAGAAGCTTCCAGTGATCATTTCTACTGCTCTCTCAGCTGATCAGGAGCAGAGGCTGTTGCATATGATTAGAGAGCACAGGAAAGCTTTAGGTTGGACTTTGGCAGATATTCCGGGTATTAGCCCCTCCTTGTGTATGCATCGGATTCTGTTAGAGGATGAGGTTAAACCTGTGAGGCAACCTCAGAGAAGGCCGAATCCCCAGATTCTTGACGTGGTCAAGAAGGAGGTCACCAAGCTGCTACAGGCCGATATCATATATCCCATATCAGATAGCACTTGGGTGAGCCCGGTACAGGTGGTACCGAAGAAATCTGGGATTACAGTTGTGAAGGATGAGAAGGATGAGCTGATTCCTACTAGGGTGCAGAACAGCTGGAGAGTCTGCATCGACTACAGGAGGCTCAACTAGGCGACTAGGAAGGATCACTTGCCACTTCCTTTCATTGATCAGATGCTGGAGCGCCTGGAAGGTAAATCACATTATTGTTTCTTAAATGGTTTCTATGGTTATTTTCATATTTGTATTGCACCAGAGGACCAGCAAAAGACCACATTTACCTGTCCTTTTGGTACCTTTGCTTATAGGAGGATGCCTTTTGGTCTATGCAATGCTCCTGGTACTTTCCAGAGATGCATGATGAGTATATTTGCTGATTTACTTGAGCATTGCATAGAGGTTTTCATGGATGATTTTAGTGTATATGGCTCCTCATTTGATGCATGTTTGGATAGCTTGACTAGAGTGCTTGATAGGTGCATAGAGACTAACCTTGTTCTGAATTATGAAAAGTGTCATTTTATGGTAGAGCATGGTACAGTCTTAGGCCATATTATCTCTAGGAAGGGCATAGAGGTAGATCCTGCAAAATTAGATGTTATTTCACACTTGCCTTACCTCTCTTGCGTGTGAGAGGTTCGATCTTTTCTTGGACATGCAGGTTCCTAACGCAGGTTTATTCAGGACTTTAGTCGGATAACCCTTCCGTTATCCAACTTGCTGCAGAAGGATGTTACCTTCGAGTTTGGAGAGCGGTGCAGAGAGGCATTTGATCGCCTCAAGAGAGCTTTCACCACCACCCCAATTATTCAGCCACCGGATTGTGTTAGAACCACAGGAAACACTAGAAGGGGGGTTGAATAGTGTTTTAAGCTTTTTGATTGATTTTGGAAATCTTTAATTTAGTTCATGAAGATGAACAATGTTCAAAACAAGTCTTAAGATTAAAACGTGCGGAAGATAAGAAAAATAGAGTTTCTTCTAAAGCTTAAGATTGTTTTAAACAGAGGCTTCTCAAAGTATCTTCTGAATATTATTACAAAGAGTATTTTCAGAACGGTTTCTGAAATACTTCAGATGACTAGATGTTGTCTAAAGTCTGTTTCTGATTTCTGAACCGAGCTCTTTCCAGACTCACTTCAGATAATTATTTCAGAAGTTCTTCAAGGTACATTCTTTGTAATGCTCCAAATGATATGAGATACATTTCATGTTTTGTTCATATGAAAGATCATTTTATTGAAATAGTTGTGTTAAGTTTATTATGAAAAATACTTTTCAATCCCCAACATAAATATGAAAACTGTAAATAAAGAGATTAAGGGAAAGAGAACTTAGGCACAAAATTTATCCTGGTTCACCCACAAACCCGTGAGCTACATCCAGTCCCAGAGGCAAACCACCACTGGATTTTCCACTATCTGAATCCACAGATACAAGTATTATTCACAGCCTCTTCAGGCCAACACAAGTATTACTTTGTTTTCAACTGCCTCTCCAGGCAACTCATTGCAGTATTCTTTTACAGACAAGCCTCTCCAGGCTCAACAAGTATTCTTTTACAGACAAGCCTCTCCAGGCTCAACAAGTATTCTTTGTTTTCAACTGCCTCTCCAGGCAACTCATTGCAGTATTCTTTTACAGACAAGCGTCTCCAGGCTCAACAAGTATTCTTTTACAGACAAGCCTCTCCAGGCTCAACAAGTATTCTTTTACAGACAAGCCTCTTCAGGCTCAACAACAAGTATTCTTTCTATCAAGCCTCTTCAGGCTCTACCACAAGTATTCTTTTCTGTCAAGCCTCTTCAGGCTCTACAACGAGTATTCTTTCTTCCACCAAGCCTCTCCAGGCTCTCAGACACTTATCCAAGTGTAGAGTATTCTTTCTTCCACCAAGCCTCTCCAGGCTCTCAGACACTTATCCAAGTGTAGAGTATTCTTTCTTCCACCAAGCCTCTCCAAGCTCTCAGACACATAAAGTGTTTACAAATTAAACTAAGTTTAAGTTTCCACGAAACATAAACTTAATCTTTTCCTGTACTAGAGGTTAACTGAGTACTACTCAGGATACAATGAATGAATTCTAAGTACAAGGTTAAGACAATGATACAAGTATATAAGTTTAATTGCAATCCCTGTCTCTGATATGAGGAATAACATCCTCTGAGAATTGGCTAGGTAGATACTGACTTTAAGCTCCCGCCTTGTTCTCCAGCCATTGGTTTCCATGGCTACATTCTCACCCGTATCATTGGATAAACCAAGGCATACTTGCGACTTCAAACCATTCTTGGTTCATTTGAGATTAAGCACAGCCTGGTTGGTTGTTCAACTGAACAACTACAACTTTGACTAACTGATCAATAGATCGGCAACATGGTTGTTTCTTTTTCAACTTTCTCAACATCTTCAAATTCAATCTTAAGGCTATTTATATGTTTTGTTGGAATATAATCGTTTGAAGATGATTCATAATACCGTTGAGATAATTGATGATGTGGCTCATATAGCCGTTGTGTAATAGTGTCTCAAATGGTTGCTTCTTCTTAAGCAAATAAGTGTTCAGACAGTCCTGTTCTGACACTTCTGTGGATGAGCTCTTTAGAGAGATTTTCTTGATATTATTTTGCATGTTCTCTCACTTGATTTCCTTTTGCTTTTCTTTAGCTGTCTTCTGATTTCTTCTGTGTTCCTCAGCTGACTTCTGATTTCTTCTGCTTTTCTTAGGAGTGTATATGAGGAGATATCCGTTGGATTTGTCCTTTTGCTTATTTTGTATATGCTCCTTTTCTATTTGCTTCCTGACACCATTTCTTCTTTCTTCTTTGAATAAGGTGTCTTGTCGAATAGTTGTTGTTGCAGTTTCTTCTTTGAATAAAGACATATGATATTATAGTCGTTGAATCATATAGTCTTAGCTTCTGTATTGATTTCTTCAATGTTGAAATCTGTTCCATGCACTTAGAGAGTTTATATGTTCAGACAATTAATTTCTTCACATATACTCATATTAATTCCAACTTTTCTTCTACTTCAGCTGATTGCTATTCTGTTCTTCTTTGCATTTTCTTCTTCTGAGATATAGATGAATAAAGATGTTGAATCAATTGTATTTTATTCAAACATCTTTCTAGTTGCTTTTTCTCAGTCTTCTGATCAGTTCTGGGCAGCCAGCAGGTGCAGGTGCAGGTGCAGGTGCAGTAGGTCTGCGCACACAAAAATGCCTTTTGTTGCAGGTGTACCAGGCGTTGCAGAAAGTCTTTGCAGAGTTTCCTTACTTGTGCAAGACTTTGATCGAGGCATAAAAGCATGTTTAGCTTTTATACTGAAATAAGTGTACTCCATTTTGGTAGAGTGTGCTTTACACTTTAGCAACGTCTTCAAGAGATAAATTCTTGATTCTGTTTGTAGGCTTCTTCAGATAGTCTTCACGTCTTCATACGGTCTTCACGTCTTCAGATGGTCTTCACTTCTTCAGACGGTCTTCACATCTTCAGATGGTCTTCACATCTTCAGATGGTCTTCACGTCTTTAGACGACTTGTGCACTTCAGACAGCTTGCGCACTTCAGACGGCTTGCGTTCTTCAGACAACTTCTATGCTTCAGACGAGTTGCGTTCTTCAGACAGCTTCTATGCTTCAGACGAGTTGCTTACTTCAGACAGCTTCTTTATATTAAATCCTGCATTTGTTCTTCTGATCCTGATCTTCTGATTCTGATTTTGTTCATCAAATCTTTTTCTTCTTCTAATGAATATTTCAACCTGAAACACAATCAACAAACCAATACCTTTCTCAGTAGAATCTGTTTATATAATCTTATTTGTTCTTATTATGTTCTTATATGTTCTTTATATACTCTTATTTGTTAATCATTAAAACTAAAGGATATTAAGTCTTTGAGTGAAGTTTGAATGCTCAAACTGATTAATAGATCTCACAATCTCCCCCTTTTTAATGATGACGAATAAGTTATGTGTAATTTACAAAATGTTTTAAGGAAAGATGGTTAAGTATATAGAAGGCTCCCCTATCTATAATACTCCCCCTGAGAAGAACATTTATTCTTTAGTTTGTTAAATGTTGCCAATTGTTATTATTCTAAATACCAACAAGATTAGATACATTTGTTATCTTATCCTTTAGAAACTAGATGTTAATCTTTAGATTCTAATTGTTAGTACTTCTTAGAAACTAGATGTTAATCTTTTAGATACCAATTATTAATGAGATGTTAATCTTTTTAGATACCAATTATTATTGTTTGTTATTATGACTTATCACAGATACCGGTTGTTATATATTTACACTTTTATAAGTTATTCTTACTGTTATGACAGTTGTTATTTTCTGACTTTCTAGTTACCTATTACATACATCATTTTATTATTTGTATATTTTCCCTTTATTTTTATATTTCTCCCCTTTTATATTTTTTCAGTACACACAATATTAACATCATTTTGTGAGTTTTATAATATTAACATCATTTTGTGAGTTTTATATTTCTCCCCCGTTTGTAATTAATTAAAAAGGTTCATAGTTTCATATATATCTTCCTATTTTAAGTTCATTTACTTTTATCAATTATGTTTAGCCGTATTTCTTTACTGATTATATTTCTCCCCCTTTTTATCTTACATTAAAGTTTTTAGACATTGTATGAATCTTGATATCAGTTGTTCTAATATTACAGAGACGTTATTACTCAAATTGTTATTATTATTATTATTCAGATACCAAAGATTAAGGAATAAATACCAACTGTTAATAAATGAAACAAGAGAAACTGAAATAAATACTAACTGTTAATGAATGAAACAACTTTTGATAAACAAAATAAACTGAAATAAAAACAGAAATACACAAGTTTAAATTTTCTCAAAACATTTGATAAAGGAATCTTTGAAAGAAAAACAAGTTACATTCCAAAATTAGAATGCATTTTTCATTGCTAACGCCGGAGATTCCTTCGAAGGCCTGAGGCACAGCCTTATCAGCCTTCATCTCTTTTAAAGCTATCACCACTCCTTCTGCTGCAAAAGCTTCAGGAGTTTCCTCAGAGCCCCAGACTTCATCCCAACCGTGCTTTGCTACACGCATTTTCCTTCTAGCTGCTGGGACGATGGAGGTGCATCATGTAAGATTGTGTCTCGATCATTAGCCACCACCTTACTTCCAAGAACCACTTTGTCATTAGTTCTCTTAATAAGATTGACTATTTTGGGATCTCCCAGTGATCTTCAAGTCCACCTGTGATGCAGCAAGATCACCATGGTCCAAGTATAGAGAAACGGGTTTTCAGATGAACCCTTTCCCTTACTCTTCATTCCATACATCATCCAAGATGACTTGATCTTTGCCTCATCATGTTCCAGAGGTCCTTCTTCTGTTTTCCTTTGCTTCTTCATCATCCTTATGGGAGCCACTTACTCAGAACCTTAGACAAAGCTATAGAGGAGCTTTGAAGATGTGAGTTTGTGTGAAGAGCTCTTGTGAATTTATAGGACTTTGAGGCAAGGTTAAAATAGAGAAGTAAGGAAAATGAATCCATTGGATTGTTGTTCACGCGATGTATATGGGCTCAGGTAGCTTTTCATGATGACAGTTTCAGACCTTGAAAGTATCGAAACGTACATGATTGATTGGTCATAGATGAAGCCCTATAGGAAACTGAGTCATTAGCATGGATAAAGTAAGTTTTGGAAAACGTTCTTGAAAAACAATTTAGAAGAGACATAAAAACATATTTGAAGATATTTTTGAAAATACTTTTTCGAAACACCTTTTTAGAAACAGAAAAGAAGGAAAAAAAGAAAAAAAAATAGAATAGAATATGTGAGAAAACATTTAAGAAGAAAATTTTTGAAAACAGATTTTTATGGTATCAGAGCAAAGGATTTTATGATTATTATTATCTGAGAAGCTTTTAATATGTTGAGTCTTTTAAGTTTTTAACCATTAATTAAAATTTTATTTGTTGATTAAAAATCTTTTACTAGAGAACAATTTTTCACAGATATTTAAGTTTTAAGGTGAAGTGATGTTACCATTAGATTTCCTTATTATTCTCTGGATGGAAGAAAGCTTTTCTGACATTGCACCTTTCTTTGAAGACTTTTCTTCTTCTGAGGTCGCTTGATGTCTGCAAATCTTCCTTTTAGTCTTTTGTCTTTTTGTGTTTCAGAGAATCTTTGAACAATCATCTTAACCTGTCCCTCAAGGATTGAAATAGACTTTCGTGACTTGTGTTTCCATTACTTTAACATTCCTGACCCACAATTTCAGGAGGTTCACTGAGAGCCTTCTGAACAGGTTCAGAAAGAAAAGAAGTTACTAAGTCAAAATTATCTTTTCAAGCGTAGCGGTAGGCTTAGTGCTTTGTGTATCAACCATCTTAACATTTCTGACCCACAATTTCAGTAAGTTCATTGTGAATTGTCTGAACAGGTTCAGACAATGGAGATGATATCACAATTAGACATTCTTTTAGATGATGTTGCCTTGATTCATCTTTTTACACATGGCATTTCCTCCGGTTGATCTTCTTTTAGCTTATTTTCAAAAACCTGTTTTTCTGAAACATAAACTAAAGATGCTTTTCAGTAGTATCTGATATTTCTTAATCATATTAGTTAATTATTAAAACAAATGTCTTAGATTAATTATTTTAATTTTATCAAATTTCAGCAAGTTAAATTATTAGAATATTTTTATAGTAAATGAATCTTAATTTTGTCTTTATCTTATTAAGTTAATTGAAGTTATCAAGTAGTTGTACCAAGAAAAAGTTGTGTTGAGTTAAACATTCATTCGAGCATTCAAAGATAAAAGATACACTGTTTAAACATACACAAACAAGAAGAGATTTGATAATCAAATAAAAGATATTTATAAAATTTAAGATGTAAAACAAAAATAATAACAAAAAGACATGACACTTGAAATGGATTCAATGGTCATCAGATGGGTTCTCAGTGGCGTTGGCAGTCTCTTTCTCAGTTTTAAGCTCTTGCAGCTCTTTCTCAGCCACTCTCAGCCTCTTTGCAAGCCGATTCACCTTGTCATTCACCCTCTTCAGATTGTATGCACCCAACACCATCCTTTTTCTTTTATGAGTACCCAGATGAGTAAAAACCCTTTTTCCTTTGTTGCGTGGAGAAACCAAGGGAGGAATGATAACCTGATTCTCTGGAGCTCCTTCTTTCTCAATTAGAGTCCGATCTAACTGATCATACATTCCCGGAGTAAAGAAGTGAGGAGGCGGTTGGTCAAAGTGACTTTCCACTGGAAAGCCCTTGTGCATCAGTATTTTCATTATCAGGGTGTTGTGAGGATAGAGATCTTCATTGCTCATATCTTGTCTGAAGATCATCTGATACATCAGCACCCGGGGAAGACTGATTCTCTTCTTTGTCAGCAAGTGTCCCAATACGAACCTTTCCAGCTGATTTACTTCTAACTTGTTGCGTCCTTTTGGAAGGATGCTGCAGTTTAGCACAGCAAGAAGTGCTCTGGGAATCTTCAAAAGTTGAGAAGGTCGGTAGGGTGCTAGACGTCTTCCTCCAAAGAGAACTTCATCAAAGATGAAAGTTCCACCATGCAAGGATTCCCACCTCTGAAAGTACTGTTCTCCTCTAGCAGGCACACCAATCACTTCAGCAATCAATTTGTAGTCCACACAAATTGGTCTTCCCATTACCTCTGTTTTAATCCCGGTCCAATCATCATTTGACACAATGTTGGATTTGTTCCAGAATTCTAATACACTTTCTTCATGCCACGGTGAGGAGATATTGCTGAAGTAAGGAGTCCACCCCACAACGTCAAAGTACTATGTGATATTATACCCAGCCTCATCAAAGTCAGAGAGTTTTACCATTTTAGAGGATATGATCCTCTCATCAAACACGAGATGATTTGAGTCATTTGATGATGCAGACATGTTGGCCATTGAGTACTATTGAACTGTTGAACTTTTTGAGACTAGGTGCTTTGAGGAAGCTTTGACCTTTTTAAGAAAATGATTGAATGAAGTGTAATTTCCGTTGTTATCATCCAAACTCCTTTTAAATAGGCAGTGATCATTGCTTCGTTCAATGAGGAGTGACAGTTACATGCACCAAGCGGTTGTTGAGAGTTGTGCATCGTGCCAATTATGAGAAATCGTTTGATGATCCATTATCCCACAAAGTGTCGTTTCATATTAAATGATAAACATACATGACTCTTCATTTACACACATATATTCACGCATGCAATGCTGATAATTTACACACATAACAAGTAATATGCATACATATACAGGACAGTTATTATGCAATAATTTATTTTCACACAAGTACAATTATGTAATAACAATTTCAATAAAACAAAACATTTAGAAGATAAGCAGTTATACTCAAATTTAGATTTAAACAAAGATAGGAAAGGTGTTACCCGTATGTGATCTAGAGATAGATACACTTTCCTTTTCCAGCTATATCCTTCTGAAAGATGCCTTGTATAAATAATGAGTTTTAAGAAAAATGATTTTCTTTTCTCATTATCATTCTTCAGAGTTGCTTCAGCTTGGTGAGATTTCCATCTTCTGAGGATCTACTCCTTCTGCATTTGTTAGATGCTCAACCCGAAGGTGAGCTCTGATACCAATTGTTAGAACCACAGGAAACACTAGAAGGGGGGTTGAATAGTGTTTTAAGCTTTTTGATTGATTTTGGAAATCTTTAATTTAATTCATAAAGATGAACAATGTTCAAAACAAGTCTTAAGATTAAAACGTGCGGAAGATAAGAAAAATAGAGTTTCTTCTAAAGCTTAAGATTGTTTTAAACAGAGGCTTCTCAAAGTATCTTCTGAAGATTATTACAAAGAGTATTTTTAGAACGGTTTCTGAAATACTTCAGATGACTAGATGTTGTCTGAAGTCTGTTTCTGATTTCTGAACCGAGCTCTTTCCAGACTCACTTCAGATAATTATTTCAGAAGTTCTTCAAGGTACATTCTTTGTAATGCGTGAAATGATATGAAATACATTTCATGTTTTGTTCATATGAAAGATCATTTTATTGAAATAGTTGTGTTAAGTTTATTATGAAAAATACTTTTCAATCCCCAACATAAATATGAAAACTGTAAATAAAGAGATTAAGGGAAAGAGAACTTAGGCACAAAATTTATCCTGGTTCACCCACAAACTCGTGAGCTACATCCAGTCCCAGAGGCAAACCACCACTGGATTTTCCACTATCTGAATCCACAGATACAAGTATTATTCACAGCCTCTTCAGGCCAACACAAGTATTACTTTGTTTTCAACTGCCTCTCCAGGCAACTCATTGCAGTATTCTTTTACAGACAAGCCTCTCCATACTCAACAAGTATTCTTTTACAGACAAGCCTCTCCAGGCTCAACAAGTATTCTTTGTTTTCAACTGCCTCTCCAGGCAACTCTTGCAGTATTCTTTTACAGACAAGCCTCTCCAGGCTCAACAACAAGTATTCTTTTCTATCAAGCCTCTTCAGGATCTACCACAAGTATTCTTTTCTGTCAAGCCTCTTCAGGCTCTACAACGAGTATTCTTTCTTCCACCAAGCCTCTCCAGGCTCTCAGAAACTTATCCAAGTTTAGAGTATTCTTTCTTCCACCAAGCCTCTCCAGGCTCTCAGACACTTATCCAAGTGTAGAGTATTCTTTCTTCCACCAAGCCTCTCCAGGCTCTCAGACACTTATCCAAGTGTAGAGTATTCTTTCTTCCACCAAGCCTCTCCAAGCTCTCAGACACATAAAGTGTTTACAAATTAAACCAAGTTTAAGTTTCCACGAAACATAAACTTAATCTTTTCCTGTACTAGAGGTTAACTGAGTACTACTCAGGATACAATGAATGAATTCTAAGTACAAGGTTAAGACAATGATACAAGTATATAAGTTTAATTGCAATCCCTGTCTCTGATGTGAGGAATAACATCCTCTGAGAATTGGCTAGGTAGATACTGACTTTAAGCTCCCGCCTTGTTCTCCAGCCATTGGTTTCCATGGGCTACATTCTCACCTGTATCATTGGAAAAACCTAGGCATACTTGCGGCTTCAAACCATTCTTGGTTCATTTGAGATTAAGCACACCCTAGTTGGTTGTTCAACTGAACAACAACAACTTTGACTAACTGATCAATAGATCAGCAGCATGGTTGATTCTTTTTCAACTTTCTCAACATCTTCAAATTCAATCTTGAGGCTATTTATATGTTCTGTTGGAATATAGCCGTTTGAAGATGATTCATAATACCGTTGAGATAATTGATGATGTGGCTTATATAGCCATTGTGTAATAGTGTCTCAAACGGTTGCTTCTTCTTAAGCAAATAAGTGTTCAGACGGTCCTGTTCTGACACTTCTGTGGATGAGCTCTTTAGAGAGATTTTCTTGATATTATTTTGCATATTCTCTCTCTTGATTTCCTTTTGCTTTTCTTCAGCTGTCTTCTGATTTCTTCTGCGTTCCTCAGCTGACTTCTGATTTCTTCTGCTTTTCTTAGGAGTGTATATGAGGAGATATCCATTGGATTTGTCCTTTTGCTTATTTTGTATATGCTCCTTTTCTGTTTGCTTCCTGACACCATTTCTTCTTTCTTCTTTGAATGAGGTGTCTTGTCGAATAGCTGTTGTTGAAGTTTCTTCTTTGAATAAAGACATATGATATTATAGTCGTTGAATCATATAGTCTTAGCTTTTGTATTGATTTCTTCAATGTTGAAATTTGTTCCATGCACTTAGAGAGTTTACATGTTCAGACAATTAATTTCTTCACATATACTCAAATGCTTGCTTTTATCTCATCGTGATGTACTTTAACTTGTGCTCATCATATTAATTCAGGCTTTTCTCAATTCTTCAGCTTGAATATTATATCATATTAATTCCAACTTTTCTTCTACTTCAGCTGATTGCTATTCTGTTCTTCTTTGCATTTTCTTCTTCTGAGATATAGATGAATAAAGATGTTGAATCAATTGTATTTTATTCAAACATCTTTCTAGTTGCTTTTTCTCAGTCTTCTGATCAGTTCTGGGCAGCCAGCAGGTGCAGGTGCAGGTGCAGGTGCAGTAGGTCTGCGCACACAAAAATGCCTTTTGTTGCAGGTGTACCAGGCGTTGCAGAAAGTCTTTGCAGAGTTTCCTTACTTGTGCAAGACTTTGATCGAGCCATAAAAGCATGTTTAGCTTTTATACTGAAATAACTATACTCCATTTTGGTAGAGTGTGCTTTACACTTTAGCAACGTCTTCAAGAGATAAAATCTTGATTCTGTTTGTAGGCTTCTTCAGATAGTCTTCACATCTTCATACGGTCTTCACGTCTTCAGATGGTCTTCACGTCTTCAGATGGTCTTCACGTCTTTAGACGGTCTTCACATCTTCAGATGGTCTTCACGTCTTCAGACGGCTTGCGCACTTCAGACAGCTTCAGCACTTCAGACGGCTTGCGCACTTCAGATAGCTTTAGCACTTCAGACGGCTTGCGTTCTTCAGATAGCTTCTATGCTTCAGACGAGTTGCGTTCTTCAGACAACTTCTATGCTTCAGACGAGTTGCTTACTTCAGACAGCTTCTTTATATTAAATCCTGAATTTGTTCTTCTGATCCTGATCTTCTGATTATGATTTTGTTCATAAAATCTTCTTCTTATTTTAATGAATATTTCAACCTGTAACACAATCAACAAACCAATACCTTTCTCAGTAGAATCTGTTTATATAATCTTATTTGTTCTTATTATGTTCTTATATGTTCTTTATATACTCTTATTTGTTAATCATTAAAACTAAAGGATATTAAGTCTTTGAGTCAAGTTTGAATGCTCAAACTGATTAATAGACTTCACAGATTGGGCATTTGCATTCGAGTTGATGTGTGATGCATCAAACTATGCATTAGTAGCTGTTTTGGCACAGAGGGTTGGTAAGTTATCTCATGTGATATATTATGCATCTAGGGCTTTGGATGCAGCACAGGTAAATTACACTACCACTAAGAAAGAGTTGTTAGCAATTGTTTTTTGCATTGGATAAGTTTAGATCATATTTGCTAGGCTCTAGGGTAGTGGTTTTTACTGATCATGTTGCTCTTAAGTTTCTTTTGAAAAAGACAGATTTCAAACCCAGGCTGATCAGGTGGATGCTACTGCTCCAGGAGTTTGACTTGGACATCCAGGATATGAGTGGTGCGCATAATCTTGTAGTAGACCATTTGAGTCGCATTGAGAAAGCGGAGGATGCGTTTCCTATTCGGGATGACTTCCCGGATGAGCAGCTTATGGCTTTGCATGATTCCCATCCCCCTCCCATTACCCCTTGGTTTGCTGGTATTGTAAATTATCTTGTTGCATCTATTTTTCCACCCTTGGCATCTAGGGCTCAGAGAGATAGACTTAAGAGTGATGCCAAGTATTATGTATGGGATGACCCTTATTTATGGCGTTTTTGCAGTGACCAGGTTATTCATAGGTGCATTCCAGATCATGAGATCCAAGTTGTACTTCAGTTCTGTTATGCCTCACCTGTTGGATCTTGGACCCCAGAGGACAGGACGGAAGGTGTTGGATTGTGTATTCTATTAGCCTATGATTTTCAGAGACGTCTGGAGAGTCTCCTCTACATGCGAGCAGTGTCAGAGAGGAGGAGCGGCCATTTCTAGCAGGCAGCAGATGCCCCAGCAGCCTATGTTGTTTTGTGAGATTTTTTATGTGTGGGGTATTGATTTTATGGGTCCCTTTCCTGTTTCTTTTGGTTTTATGTATATATTGCTTGCTGTGGATTATGTCTCCAAGTGGGTGGAGGCTATAGCCACAAGGACTAATGATGCTCGAGTTGTTGTGGATTTTGTCAGGTCTCACATCTTTTGCAGGTTTGGAGTGCCTCGAGCCATTGTTAGTGATCAGGGGACCCACTTCTGTAACCGGTCCATGGGGTGGTGCACAGAGTTTCTACACCATACCACCCCCAGACTAATGGACAGGCTGAGATTTCAAATAGAGAGATGGAGAGGATTTTGGAGAAGATGGTGCAACTTAACAGGAAAGATTGGAGCCGCCGCCTTGATGATGCTCTTTGGGCTCATAGGACCGCCTACAAAGCACCTCTTGGGATGTCTCCCTTTATAGTTGTTTTTGGTAAGGCGTGCCACTTACCTGTGGAGATTGAGCATCGGGCGTACTGGGCAGTTAGGGCTTGCAATTTGGACAGTGACCAGGCAGGAGAGCAGAGGAAGCTTCAGCTGCAGGAGCTTGATGAGATCCGCCTGGAGGCCTATGAGAACTCTAAGTTCTACAAGGAGAAGACTGAGAAATTTCATGATCAATGTATTGCTAGAAAAGAGTTTGTAGTAGGCCAAAAGGTGTTGTTGTTTAATTCTAGACTTAAGCTCATGCCTGGTAAACTTCGTTCCCGTTGGATTGGACCTTTTATTGTTAATGTTGAGTCTCAAAGGATTAAATATATGAAATTAAAAATATTGTGAGTCTCACTCTCTTAAGTTTTAATGAACAACAAATATAAAATATAAAAGGCATTTATATGATACTATGCTCTCACAGGATGTTGCACTGTTTCAGATCATATTGTCTGTGTAAAAGATCATCTGAAAGATCAACTTGATCTGAAGAGTGTTTATCATCTGAAGACTTGAAGATCATCTGAAGCACTCCTTGCATCTGAAGGCTAAAGGTATCAAGTTTAAGGTTTGACCCGTGAAGACGTTACTATGCAAGAAGAACGTTCATCCCAATGGTCTAACCCTTTTCAGCATAAGAATCAGAGCTGCTTTCTCTCCTCATTCAAATGTTTAGCATTTTTAAGGAAAGTCTGCAAAGCTGCTGTACCTGCTCAAAAGCATTGTGTGCACAGACCTGTTGCACCTATGACTGCTCAGAACGTGTTGCACAGAGTGTGTCTCAACGTCTCCTGAAGCATTTAATGCTATTTGACAACGGGCAACATTTTTCTCGAAGACTATAAATATGCCCATGCAGATTGAAGAAAAGTGAAGCAAAGTTATCAAAGAAATCTTACTCTGCGTAAACGCTGCAAAAATACTCTGATATTTTCTTTACATGTGCTTATTTGCTTATCTTGAGTAAATCTCAGTTACTTGTACACTTCTGATAAGTTCAATCTATCATCTGAAGATAGTTGATTGAACTTTATCTATTTTTATCTTAAAACAGTTTGGATTACAAGCCTAGAGAGGCTTATTGTCTAAAAGAATACTTGGGTTACACTTGGATAAGTGTCTGAGAGCCTGAAGAGGCTTGGTGAAAGAAACAATACTTGTGGTAGAGCCTGAAGAGGCTTGATAGAAAAGAATACTTGTAATCTTGCAAGATTAATGGAAATCCAGTGGTGGTTTGCCCTGGGACTGGACGTAGCTCACAAGTGGTAGTGAGTGAACCAGGATAAATTCTTGGCTGAGTTTTCTTTCCCTTAAACTCTTTCAATTCAGTTTTTAAACTAACAAAGGGGTTTTGAAAAGTTTTCAAGAGCAAAAATCTTAACATCAAACAAAACTATTTATCAAAACTGTCTTTGTGTCCGAACCAAGGTTCAGAAGGTAGTAACTAACTTCAGACGATCTTTCATCATCTGAAGTTTCAACAGAAACTTTTTAAAGTATTTTCTAAAATCAAAAGGTTTCCATTGAAACACTATTCAACCCCCCTTCTAGTGTTTCCCTGTTTTTCTTACAGTTAATCATGTTTATCCTTATGTTGTTGTAGAGTTGAAGAGTTAGTCCACCAAGAAGACCTTCAAGGTCAATGGCCACCGTCTCATGCTATTTCATGAGAATCCCGCTTCGGTTGAGGAGACGGTTGAGGAGATGAGGTTGGAGCTTCCCATATTCCCTCAAGTGCAAATTTTTCCACCTTGATTAGGGAGTCTCTTTCCCCACTATTTTATTGCATTATGTCCTTTGTTCTCTAATTTGATTATTTTTACATTGAGGACAATGTGTGATTTAAGTGTGGGGGAGGAGATTTGTAGTTTTAGGACTTTATGATTGATTTTAGGAATTAGTATGTGGTTAGGATTATATTGATTGTTTGTTAGTAATTTTTAGGATTGTATATAAAAAATAAAAAAAACTGTTTGTTGTTTTACTGCAAAAAAATTGTTGTTTTACTGTATTTTGGTGTTTTTTGTAGGAAATTTGCTGTTTTTGAGTTGCTGTCAGCATTTTCATAGCTATTTTGTAGCTGCTGTTACTGTTTTATGCTGTCTGTAATTACTATAAACTGTCTGTTTTGATGTTTTGCTGTTTTTGCATTACTGTAGGCTGCTGTACATTTTTACTGTTGCTGTTTACAGTAGAATTTTATATAGCAGTCTTTTTACACAGAATTTTGACAGTTATCCAAATTTTACAGCAAAAACAGAATTTTTGACAGTAGAAAAATAATACATTTGACATGTTTTTCATTGGATTTTAGGATTTGTGTTGGTAGTTGGCATTTTCATCATTTTTGGATAATTGGTTTCTTGATTTATGTTGTTTGGATTCCTTATAATTTAGTGAATAAGTTGGTTTTGATAATTATTGGGTTAAATCTTTTGTGATAGAGTTATCCTTGTGAGATTTTGAGCCTTATTGATGGATGGACCATTCTATGCCCTTCTCTCTTTTTCTTGTGTGACTTCACTCTTGTTTGTTTGTGCTCTAGAATTTGGCTTGACTCTTTGATTTGCAACTTTGTTCACATGCATGTATTGAGATGATTGAGGCATTTTTGTTGATAATTGAGCTACTAGCCATATTAACCTACCTTGATGATTTTCTACTTGCTAGCCCCTTTGAGCCTATGGATCCCATTTCTTGTTTTTGAAAGCTCATTACAAGCCTTGAAAGTGAAAAACCATGATTGTCCTTGCCTTAGAGGATAAAGGAGCTTTGGAATTGTTTTGGGAATAGGTTCTTGAATGAGTGTGGGGGTGTACTTGAATTTCTTATCTTATCTCCTCATGTGGATATCATATTGTTGACCTTTGGCTAGTTACAAAAAAAATTGAAAAGAAAAAAAAGAATAAAGAAAAGCTCAAAAGAAAAGTATTAAAAAAAAGCAAAGAAATAAAGTGTTCTTGAAATTAAAAAATGGGTCAAAAGGTAGAAAAGAGGAGTTCAATTTAATCTTGAGATCTATGCTACTTGCATTTCTTCTTGGATTTATTCCCCATTGCTCCTCTATTCTCTTTGGTTTTTAACTTCTTATCCTTCATTTTCCCTACCTTTACCTTGGCCCCATTACATCCTATTTGAAGTCCTCTTGATCTTTGCTTGCATGTGTTTCAATTGTTGTGGATATTAGAGTCTTGCCAAGCCTATGGTAGTGCTTGCTTTCATGAGTGCTTTGAGTGTATATACACAAAAGCCTAAACACTTGAGAGTTGGAAAGTTTGTCTTGTGAGGATTCTATCACTCTTGATTCACCCCTTTGATTTGATTCACCCTCTTGTTTGCTAAATTGTAAGGAATTCCATTCATAATTTTCTTGACTCCATGATTCCTTTGATGATGTATTTTGCCTACTCCTATGCATTCCTTGGATCTTTTGTTAATTATGCCACTTTTATTTGCATTGTGCTCCCTAATTGATTTTTAGCTTCATGTGGTGTTTTGCCCGGAGTGCAAAAGGGCAAGTGTGGGGGAATTTGATGATCACATTTTTATTCACACTTTGTATAATTAATCTTAGCTTTCTTGGGTTCTAGTTGTGATTAAATCCACTATTTTAATTGGAATTTACCAAATTGGGCTTAATTGGGCTTTAACTGTAAATGTTTAAATTCGGATTTTAAGCCTACTGACCTACCTGTCTTGTTTTGATGATATCTGGAGCTAGAGGTGTCCGATTTGAGTGATTCCAATGGCATTGGAAAGCTAACTTCTGGGGGTTTAATTTGATATGCTATATAACCATATTCCCATGAAGCAATTAGGAGCAGTTGCTATTTCAAAATTGCCTACTGTTGCTGTCTGTTGCAAATCCGATTTTGCTTAGTTTTGTGATTAGTTTGTGGGTCTGTTTTAATTAATTTCGGCCCAATTAAGGTCTAATCAGATTGTTAGTGATTTAGGATTTATAAATAGGTGTGTTGCTGAGTAGTTTGAACACTTTTCCTTCATTTTTCAGATTTTAGAAAAAAGACTCTTCACTTTCCCTCTCCTTTTCTCTCTTCATCGAATTTCGGTTTTCTATCTTCTTCTTCTTCCTCTTCTTGCAATTTCGGATTTCACCTCCATGGAAATAGAAGGCTAACTTCTCAAGGTTATTTCTCTGTATCAATGCTAGCTTGGATCTTGAGGTTTGGTTGTAATTCGGATTCTATCTTTCACATCAATTCCAATTCCGATTTTGTTCTTCTTCCTACATGAATTTCGGTTTTGCTTAAAACTGTGAATTTAGGGATTGTAGAATTGAATTCAAGTATGCTTTACGCTTGAGGATTGGAAATTCGAATTAAATTCAAATTCAATTAGAATTAGGGATACTTAATCACTAACCTAATTGATGAACATTGCATGCTTAATGCAAGAACTTGAATCATGAGTTGTTGATTGTTATTAATTAATTCATGGTGAAATTCGGATTCATATATGTTTGATAGAATTGCCTCTTGATTTCCAATGATATATCCAGGTTATGCATGTGCAGAGGACTGATCTTAATCTCCAATTGGTTAATTTCGAATTTAAGTTTCTGTTGTTTAGAATCATAAAATTGAAAAATCCAAACAATCTCCCCCTGAGTGTGTGTGTGTTACTTTGATCTTGAATTTCTAGTTTTACCCTTATTTAATGTCATCAACTAACTCCACTACTATTTGATAAGCTGGAAAGACATTAAAGTTAACAAGGGTAAATGAGTAAAATGGTAATAAATGATGATTTGAAATTTTAATGTGCCTTATAAAAAGGACAACAAAAACTTGTAAGGAGTGTCTTATAAAAGACCGAAGGGAGTAATATTTTATTCCGCCCCCAAGATAAATTCTTGGCTACGCCTTTGCTTAGAGGTAAGGGTGTAAAAAAAACCCGCGCCTGTGGGTATCCGCGGGTAAAACCCGTTGCGGGTCGGGTTCGGGATCTTAAATGGGTATCAGCGGGTGACTCTTAACTGGTTTTTGAAATACCGGCGTATAAACGGGACGGGGCGGGTTCTGAGGTACCTGTGCCCGCGGGTACTCGTATATGTGAAATTACATATATATCCTTATATATATATTAATATATAAACATTTTAAAAACCTAACTCATCTGAAGGTGTTTCAAAACCCTATTACTACTGTCCAGTGTTCTTTTTTCCAACGGGTGCCTCTTCCTTGAATCTCAGCCCTTTTCCTTCACGGTCATCGGCGTTCTCCTTCAGCTCTCTGCTTCTGCGTCGTTCTGTTCATCGTTCGTGTTGTGCTTGGTTGCGTTTGCGTCTCCAGCCCGTGCTCTGCTACGTCTGTGTCTCTGTGTCGCGCTTCGCTGCTGCTGCGTCTCTGATCAGTGCTTCTACTCTCTGCATCTTCATCTTCGGCCTGTGCTGCTGCTTGCAGCTTGATCCTCGCATTCCATCAAGGTATATATCCTGCTGGAGGCTTCAAATTTGGTTTTACTGCTGGCGATGTTCCTACTGGTTTTACTCTGTTGCTGGTGCTGCTTTTTCTTTGATAATTGCCACAATATTTTACACAGCACATGGTCTTCATTTCTTGGTCTTTGTTGGTTGTTCGTTGCTTGACCACGTTTTTTTTACTTTGATTTAACATAGATTGTTGGTTCTGAAATTACACATTATATTGAGTTTAAGATCGGATAAGCACGAAATTAGGAATGCACGCTTTGTCATTTTCTTTAGAAATTCTTCATTTATTAAAATTTTATGGAAATTTATTCTCTCTAAAATTTGTGTGCATATATGAGCTGAGCAGTCTCCCATAGTGCAAGGTCAAGAGATGGTTGTCGAATACTTTTCTTTTAATTTCTTTTAACCAATTAAAGACTTAAAAGAAAAGACAAATTAGTGTTAAAACAAAATTAGTCAGTTCCTTAATGTACAGACACCACTTGTGATGAAATATCCTTTGCAAGTTGATACCATTCTAACTAATTTCGTTTCATTTTCAAAAACAGGGAGAGTGAGAGAATGAAGCTAAGTACATGTTGGAATGAAGCTAAAGTAGATGCGAAGAGGTGGCAGAATTTTCGAGCATTCTTGTTCCAATGAAGCTTCCTTTACATAATATTAATTTTTATTTGGAATGACAATTTGATGATGGAAAAATAATGGGGTTTTAGAAGAAGAGAAGGAAAGCCTCTGAAAATTAAATCAAGATATATATAATTTTTATTTAGATTTTGGGGACTAAATGTAGTAATTTTATTTTTAAGTTTGTTTTTGTTAGATGTATTGAATTAATGTTTTTTAAGTTATTTGAATTATTCGGAGTTTTTAAATTTTTTGAAGATTTCTGATTTTTTTTATATTTTTATCAAGTACCCATGGATACCCATGGGTATCCGCGAGTATCTAATACCCGTTTAAAACCCGTTAAATGTGTACCTATGACGGGTATGGGGCGGGTAAGTGGCACATTTTTTCCCGCGGGTGCGAGTAGCGGTTGTAACATCCTAAATTTTATTAGGATAAATATGGAATATTAATTAAATTAAATAGATTAATTAAGGAAATAATTAATTAAATAGGAAATAAATAATAGGAGTATTGCTATTATTAGTTTTATTTCGTAAAGATAGTTTTAATTGAAAATAGAATAAATGGGGTGAGAGTGGGCCTAAGCCCAATTAGTTATTCCTGTAAGGATGGGTAACAGCGCACTCTAATCCTTATTCGTATCATTTGTCAGTAAGCGAAACGCTAAGGAGGGGAGAAACGGAGTCTCAAGAGAGAGCTACTGTGGAGTGAACGCCAAGAATCCAAGAAAGGACTTCCTTGCTGTGATCAAGCTTCACTTAAGGTACGGTGGGGGAGAGGGTATTGCCTGTATATGCATGTAGGGGGTACTTGGGTAGTAATCTAAGATGTATAATTCGAATTTATGAATGAATAACTGAGAATGATGATATAATCTGGTGATTGATGATTTATTGTATGTGTATTGACGAATTATTGAATGAGAGTAAAGATGATATTGAAGATAATTGAAAAAGGGGTGATTAGGGATTGAGAAATTGGGGTTTTGATGAATTGATGGTATAATCTGTAATAGATTGATGATTTATTGAGTATTTGATGTTATTAATGAGTATGAATGATGTTTAGACGAAAAAGACTGATTAGGGATTGATTGGATGGGTTTAGAGGGGTGAGAAATCGTGAAATCTGCAATCTGCGTTGCGGGTAATCGATTACCAAATGTGGTAATCGATTACCAGAGTGTTCTGGGCAACCCAGAAGCACTGTTTGCTTGCGGGTAATCGATTACAGGGGTGCTGTAATCGATTACCAGAGAGTTTGCTTGCGGGTAATCGATTACAGGGGTGTTGTAATCGATTACCAGAGACCTTGTTTGCAGGTAATCGATTACTGGAGGTTGGTAATCGATTACCAGAGTGGATTTTGAGATCCTGACTGTTTGATGATGATTGATGTTGTTTGAGAGTACTTTATAATGAGTATGGTGTTGATGATTAATGATGTTTGATGAGGATTGCGATGCTTATGATGATGAATAATGATGATATTTGATGATGGGTGTGATGATGTATTATGATGATAATTGATGGTGAGTGTGATGATGATAATGATGTCGGTGTATATCACCTTATTATGATGATGTTTAATGATGGGCATATTGATATATGATGATGATGATAAGTGTATATCACTTTATAATGATGATGTTTGATGATGAGCATGTTAATGCATGATAATGATGATTTATGATGATGGTGTATATCACCTTTTGATGATGATGTTATCTAAGTTGTGCGGGCCCATAGAGGGGGTACAACTTAGGAGAGATGCCTTGAGCATATGTGATGAGACCTGAATTATGCGGGCCCATAGAGGGGGTACAATTCGAGAGGTGAACTGAGTGGTGCGGGCCCATAGAGGGGGTACAACTCAGGGGATCAAGATGAGGCGTTCGATGCACGGGCCCATAGAGGGGGTGCAACCTAGGAGTGATTGTACGGGCCCATAGAGGGGGTACAACCTAGGGTCGAATGTCGTTGTGTGGACCCATAGAGGGGGTAAAACCTATCGGATAGTGTGTGGTAACACCCGTAGACCACCTTGGTACTAACTAGAGTGATTGACGAGGTGCACCAATTGTGTGGAGTTCCAAGTCATGATTTTTGGGTAGACGATGAGAGGAGTATTGGTGTGTGATATTTCATGATGAAATGGTGTTATTAAATGATGTTATGAATATTGATGATGATGAGTATCATGTGTGAGAATAGAATATATGATTAATTGGGTGAATGATGGTATGAGAACTATATGATGATATATGAATGAGGTTATGATGATGATGAGCTTGATGAATGTATAAAGGATATATTTAGGTGTTATGAATAGGAATGATGGTATGACACATATATGTTGATATAGATGATTAAATATATGTTGAGTTAGATGAATGTTATTTATTGGTGATTTAATGTATTGATGGCATGATGTAATGATGTTGTGGGTGAGGATGGGTATTCTCTATGTGTATGTATAGGTAGTATTCCTTTTCCTCACCGTATTATGTGGATATATTTTACAGGTGTTGATGAGGACACAACTGGTGTCGATTATGAATAAAAGGGTATGCTCTGGTAGAGGTGACATCAGGGTGTGCTTGGGGGTTTTACCATGTTCCTAGATTAGGAGTATTTTTATGAACCTCTGGATGCCTTGTATGGCAGGAGATTATTAATTGCTTTTATTCCTATGGAGATTTCCGCTGTTTATAATTGATTTATATTTGGAGTTTGAGTTCATTTAATAAATTCGTTTTCGAACTATGAGATTTATTAAGAGTGTTTGTGGACCTTTTTACCCATCGAGGGACTTTACATTTTCTAAACTTCTATTTACGAAACGTATAATAGTATGGGGTAGAAGGGTGTCACAGCGGGTAGCTACTACCCGTACACGCCCCGTCCCATTGACATCCCTACTTAGAGGTGTGGGAGATGAGGGAAAGGTAGGGTCTTGGGAGCGTGTGGGAGATGAGGGAAAGGGTGGGGGCATGAGAGAAGAGAAAAGGTTGGGGATTGGGATAAGAGAGGGAGTTTGGGCGTGAGAAGAAAGAAGGTTAGAGGAGTGGGAAGGGTAGGGGAGTGAGAAGGTTGAAAGAGTCTAGAACATTGGATGAATGGAATTGATAATTTAAAAAAATATATAAATAAAAATAAAATGTAACTATTGAACGAGCAAAAATTGTGTCGTTGTAATATATAATCGTTAACTCACAATGGTAGAATAATTTTACACTATATATTTTTAAATTGAGCACATTGTAATAAGTCACAAATTTGTCTCAAACCTGAAATTTCTCCTCCTGATTCTTGTCCAACTTTCCTTTTATGCCTTCCAATAATTTTTTGTTTTCCTTCTCAAATTCTTATTGTTTGATTTGTCTTTCAATTGATCCCAATCAATTCAATTTGAATGCTTTTTGAAATTTCATAAAAATTACCAACCTCCTACCAATCAAAATTACGAACCCCCTACCAATAAAAATTCTCAATATCATCCTCCTTTTTCCAAACTTTGAAAATAAACAAATTTCTCAATTTCCATATCAATCTCACTTGTTTCCAAGTAACCCCACTGTATGTTATGAAGCTCCAATGGGTACTAGTAGTGCCCAAACCACATATAAGGAAAAAAGTACGCCTAGAGAGTCATTTTCCGAGTCTCAAGTCCCTCCATTTTCCATCCAAATAGGTTTGGAAAATCTCACTTCATGAAGAGGAAGGTGATGCTATTGAAAAAAAAGAAATGAGTGGCTTTTTCGACAAATAGAATAAACTTCTTATTTAATCGTGGCTCAACATTTAAAGGATGCTATTGTTGGAGTCGATCAAAAAGCTAATGGATTTTGCTTGAGGATCACCAACACTTATAATGAGCACCACATCTCTTTACAAGAAAGAAAAGTGGGACAATTAAAAACTTGGTGGCAAAAATTGAATGTTGTTGTGCAAAAGGTTTTTGGATGCTACAGGAAAGCATACAATGTGAAGCAAAATGTCTCTTCAGAAAATGATATCACGTCAGCCGCATACGAGATATACATGAAGGACGAAGGTAAAAAAATTAAATTAGAGTATGCGTGGCAACTGTTGAAGGATGAACCAAAATGGATGACGAAATCAACTTAATGTTCTTGGAAAAGGATAAAGATTTCTTCCTTTGTGGTGTACTCATCGTCTAACTCGGATGCATCGACTTGCGTGTACAACCCAACATCACCTACTTTTATTCGTCCAATGGGTAAAATTATTACAAAAAGGAAGGGAACAGAAAAAGTAGGTGAAACATCCTTTGAGAATCTAGAGTTATTTTATCTTGAAGGAGATGGTGTAACCCACATAAAAAATAAAAAAAAGAGTATATTTTGAGCAACTATGGTGGGATGCTCCATTAAAGATATTCTAAACCTCTTTGTTTGTTATTGATATTAGGCACATCAATATATAGGTCATATTTTCATTGTTTGTTTAGTTAGTTTTATCCTTGTTTGTTCGAATGTATCTTTTTATTCTGGTGTAATGTGTACTCATCAAGCCATTTAGCAGTTTAGTTTTTTTGGATATCTTAATATGTGTGGGATGTCAAGATGAAAGAAGAGCCCATGGATTTCTGGCTATTAATGGAGGTAATCACCTCATATTTGTCAGAGGTAGGTGATTGTACGTACTTGTAACGGACAATCCTATGCTCCAGTGGACTAGACCTATAAAGCCCCCTCACTATAAAACCCACAGGGCCAAAAGGCCCACAAAGCCCTGTGGACTAGAGCTAGCCCTTGGGCCAAAATTTTAGAAAAATTTGCTCTTTTTAAAAACTTTTTAGATTGGCCCACAGAGTGGGCTGACCCACTCTAAGGGCTGCCTAGCCCACTACAGGCGACACATATATATTATTTTTCTAAATTTCATCCAAAAATACTATTTTATTAAATTATTAACTAATTAATATAAATAAATAAATAAAAGGTGCATATAAAAAGACTAAAGAAAACCCTTTTGTGAAAGCACAAGTCCTTACCAGTTAATATAAAAACCTGAGAAAAGCATAGTGGTTTGCTTGTGGGACTAGGAATCGATATTCATATTCCAAAAAAATCCTTTTTGTAAAGGAGAGCTCAACTTCTGACTATTTAATTTAGAAACCTAAGAGAAGTAGTGTGGTTTACAATTCCTATTGTGTATAATCCCCTTTAAACAATTCCTATTGTGTATAATCCCCTTTAAACAATTCCTATTGGTACATCATGAAAAGACCTACATTTTCACCATCTATCACCGCTTCTAAAGGTCCATAGTAGTCAATCCATTTCTACGATTCTCAGTTTCAATAGGATCAAGATCAATAGTGAGCAAGTGCACCCCACAGGAACATCATTTACACACACCATCACCGTTATGAAGAAACATACTTGAAAACTATATGAATAATTGTATATAACTGAGAGAAAAGGACAAAAGTAGAACAACTTAAGATGATAATAGAACATCATCAACATTTATAAATCCTGAAAAATTGTCTTTTTTAGAATATGAATGAAAATTTCAAGAACAGACTTAAGTACATGACTGTATGTTGTTCAAATAAATAGAAGGTATATATAAAAAAACTAAAAACAGAAGCTTCATTAACCAGTTTTCTTTAATAAAATTAGTAAGACCCTGCAAATAAAGAAACAAAATTATAAACAAGCAATTGAAAAACTATTCATTGTTCGGAAAAATATTTATTCAAAATATAATATGGCTCCAAATAATATTAAAAGCTCAAGTCTTACCATCATTCTTCAACATCTAGAGGCACATTGGACTCTCCTATTGCAGCCTTTTGATCAAAAGTATTGCTAAGGGTGTAAGCGGGTCAGACACAACTCGCGAACTCGATGGACCCAACCCAACCTGAAGGATATCTAACGGTTCGGTTCGGTTCAGGCATTTTTTTTTTCAAACCCAATCTGGTTCAGTTTGTGTTTGAAAGAAAAAGAAGCCCTAATCTTATTTCATTTTCCTGCCCAGAGAGAACAAAAATAGGCGCAACGGCAACACAAATAGTGGTGGTTCCCCAAACCCTATTTCATCTGCTCCCCTCATTTTATTTTTCCCTATTTATTTTCTTGTTTTCATTTTATATTTTGATTTCATTTCATCTTCCACATTTTTTTAAAAAAGGAAAAATGCTCATGACCTGATGACTCAACTCAACCTAACACGGACATATTCGGGTTGGTTTGGGCTGGGTTACTCACCCAAGAAATACAAAACCTGAACCACCCCAACCCGTCACCATTCTATCGGTTCTAAAACTCAATCAATTAAAACACAAATTGTCACAAATGATATCTCCTAAAATAACTAAATAAGATTACGATACAAAGTATTACCATTGGGATTTTGAGCAAAACAATACAGCCAATTCCTTGTGCAAATCAACATTTGCACATTTTTAGGAAGAGTAGAGCTTATGTATTTGGTAACACGTCCACCAATACTAATATTAGACTTCGATGCCACAGTGGTAATCGAAATATTAAACACATCCCATGCCATGATAGAGAGTATAGGAAACCTCTTCTCATTAGTCTTCCAATAAAGGAGTACATCAAACTCCTGGCTGTCATCATTATCCAATTGGGATTCCTCCAAATAATCTTCTAACTCACTCTTACCAGCAATGAATTTCATTTCATCATTACATTTTTAATAGTCCTGTAACATAAAATGTATAATAAGTATACAAACACAAGAAAAAAGAAAGAAAATTATGAAAATGACAACACATAAAACTTACAACAAGTACTTTTAATCTCTTGGGCCTATTCCCCTCTTCATGTGACTCAGTAAACAAATTGTCTTGAGATGATTGAGAAAGAGAAATACTCGTAGCAGAAAAATTGTCTACATATTCCCCATAAAGCTTCTTAAGCTTTTCCATCACAATAGTAAACCTTGTCCTCGCCAAAGGGGTTGCCGGATATAGAGCTCTCTAGTCCGATGGCGTTGCTTCACTTGCTTGAGCTCGGAGAAAAAGGATCGAAATGGTGCAGAGATGTTACTAGGGTTCAATTTCGGTGTAGTGCAGAGGCGTTGAAAATGGGGATTAAGGTTTAGAATTTTTCAAAATTAAGTAAAATGTAAAAATTGTAAAGTGTGGGCAGACCCACCTATCAACCCTTTCCTAGCCCACATTATGCGCGAGCTGTGTGGGTTGGGGCTTTGAAAGCCCCCTCTAGTTAGTGGGCTGTAAGGGTTCAGGTTATAAAATAGGGCTAAGTGGGTGGGGATTGGGGATGTTTTGACAGTACTAATCCCACCATGGTCCCATCACTGTCACAATATTTTTTCTACACAATTTTTCCGTAAAATCATGTACTGGAAATCTAATTTTCGGTATACAATTATACACCCGAAATTGGGTTTTCGGTACATTTTTTCTGCAAAATTATGTATAAAAAATCTAATTTCTGATCTACAATTGTACATCTTTAATTAGATTTCTGGTGATATATAAAAAATCAAAAAGTGTAATATTTTCCGGAAATTGTATACAATTATATACAATTCACCATTTTCAACAAAACAACTGCATATAGTTTATAATAATAAATTATATCTTATAAATTGAATAACTATAATAATTTATAAAATCATAAAATTGTATATAATAAAATTAATTATGTTTTATATCATATAATATATAACATATATATTAACATTGTATAGTAAAATATTTATAAGTTATAAAATATACTAGTATAAGATAAATTATAAAATTATATATATAAAGTTATTATATATAAAATATATAATTTTTAAGATATAATTAATATACCAAAATTTTATTGTAAAATTTATAAAATTATAAATGTAAATATATTCCATAATAAAATTATAAATCCATATATAATAAAGTATACATAATATATATAATTCATATTATATATATTATATAATTTTATATTATATATATGTTATATGTTATATAAATTAATAAATATATATATATACAAAATATAATTTTATTGTGGAATATATACAAATTTTATAAAAAATATATATTATAAAAATGTAAATGTTATATTATATATATGATATAAAATTAAATATTTATATAATTTTATATATTATATAATAAATTTATATATAAAAAGTAAATATAATTTTATTTTATATCATTTTATAATTTTACCATTTTATCATATATAGTTTTATAATTTTATTACGGAATTCATAAAATTTATATTAAAATAAATAATAATTTTATATTATATATAATAAAATATGAATAACTTTTATTTTATATAATTATCTTATTATTATAAATTATTATATTTAATCAATTTATAAATTATAATTTATTTTATTATTGTTATCAATTAGTATTATAAATTATATGCAATTGTTTTGTTTAAAATGGTGAATTGTATACAATTTCCGGAAATTTAATTTATAATGTATATGAAATTTAATTTCTGTTATATAGTTTTTCAAAATAAGAATTGTATACCGGAAATTAGATTTTCGATATACAACTCTACACTGAAAATCTAATTTCTGGAGTATAGTACTATAATTATATACCGAAAATTAGATTTTTAATACATAATTTTTCAAAAAACATATATACCAAAAATCAATTTTTTGGTACACTATTATATATGGAAAATTAGATTTCTAGTATATAATTTGAAAGAAAAAAGAATTATGTACGGGAAATATAATTTTCAATATACAATTATGTGTTGAAAATACATAATTTCACCTAAAAAGTTGTGTAGAAATAAAAAAACTTGTGACAACAATAGGACGTGATGGGAAAGGGACGAGAGAAAGAGAAAAAAAGTTCGGAGGTGGGAGGGTTTAGGGGAGTGTAATTTAGGAATGGTATTAAATAAAAATATTGGGGTGGTGTGAAAAGTAAAAGTATTGTGTGAATAATAATACCCTATTAGGCATTTTGTTGTAAAAAAAAGTGGAACAAACAAAAAACCGGCCCCAACACTGAAGACCCAATTATGGGGAACTTTCCATGACATTGTGTCACAGACCAAAGACCATAGTGCCACTATATTTTCTTTTTCTGGGTCGAACACACTTCTACTATCTGCTTAGTCCATAAGCAAGCTCGAGGCTTGTAAGAAGTCATGGACCAAAAAAAAAAAAACTTATGAGAAGTGTTTTTTTCTTTTCTGGTCAAGAGGCTTGTAAGAACTAAGTGATCATTTGGGGTGACTTATTTTGGACTTTACTTCTCCTTAAAAGGAGAAGTTATGCCAAACAATATTTTTAAAAAGCTCTAAAATATAAAAGCAGCTTTTTTATATATAAGGAAAATGAGTTGAGTAAAAAGCTAAATTTTTTAACTTCTGCGAAGCTTATTTTAAAGGTATCCACTTTCGATTCTCACGTTCCTATATTGTTAACCTTTCTTTTTTTTATTTTGTCATTGTGATTTTTTATCTCCAATTTGCACACATCGCTATGCAGGAGCAACATTCCTTCCCCTCAAATCATTGTATTGCGTCACCACCACCACACTCTGCCATCTGCGTCCTGTTATCGCGTTGTCTGTGTAACACAACCATTCACTTTCGTCTGCAAATTCTTCATATTAAAGTTTACTGGAGTTAAAAAAAACAACCTTTCCACTAAACTTCTTCTCCAACTTTCCCACAAGGCGGAGATGAATTTTGCGGAATGTCTTCCTCAATTTGTAAAGCATGTAGATGACTACAAACTTGTGATTCCTAATCACAATCGATTTGATTACATGAAAAGAGTTTTGTTTTCATGATGATTACGAGGAAAAATTGTACCCATTTTCTAATTTAGTTTCTTTAGAACTTGCGACAAAATTCTGCAAGTCACATACATGATTGCATGATTATTTTTATTTTATTTATGAATTATTTATTAAAAATTTATTAATATAATTTATGATATTATTGGTTTTTATTGAAAAAAATATTTTATATCTTTTAAATTTTTATTGATTAGAAATATTTAAAATTTTATAATTAGATTATCTTTATGTTAATTTTAAAGAAAATAAAATAATTTTAATAAAATATTTTACCAAATAACTTTTAACTTAAAAATAATTTTGAAGTTAAAAAATTGAAACTATCAAACAACTTTTACTTTTTTTTAAAAAGCTCTTATTTTTTACTTTAACTTAAAAGCAACTTATAAGTTAAAAAAAAGCTAGGCCAAACGAACCCTAAGGAGTTCAATAAGCTTAATATGCGTTTTCCTTTTCCCCATCTTTTTTGAATTCGAGGCATAGTGGCTGGACGATGAAAACTGCAAAACAAGCTTTTTTTGTCATGTTTGTCCTAAGATTTTGTCCAAACAAATGTATCTCAGAGCAATCTAGGACGAGACACGTGTCCTTAAAGGTATGGGTTCTCTAAGTGTGAAATCTAAGATTAGAACAAGAAAAAAAAATGCCAAAGTGAATGACAAGAGGCCCCAAAGATGGGCCTGATTTTATATTGAAGTTAATCACAGTGAAGAAACAGTAGATGAAAAGACTAATACAACTCAAGAAGACATAAAGGAAATGCGTAAAAACAAAGATAAAAGGCTGGTCAGCATGATCCCTACTTCCTCTTCGCGAACTGGGTGCATGTGATCTCTGAGGTGGATGCTATGGCTTTAAGGGTGCTATGAGTGTTCAAGTTGCGGACCTTTGCCTCTTCTCTCTTCTCCCTATTTATAGGTGCTCCAAATAACTGCCTCTGATTAGCATAACTGCCAGGCACGTCTTCACGTAACTCCCATAAACCCACGTCCTTGCTAAGCTCTCAATAGTGCACTTCTGATAATTGCTCCTGATGATGTGGAAAATATCCATAGTCCTTCAAATTGATAAGGGGAAATGATCCTCCTCGAGCCATGACAAGAGACTTGCTTTTCGAATCCTGATATGCTTCGACCTCATCTGAATCCCTTTCGACCCTTTTCTTTCACCAAGGGGTTCGATCTTCTTGCCGTTTTCTCCTCACTTTCAAAGCATAGAGCACCTGTCGGCCAACTTAAATACCCTTGACCACCGTCCACCTTGGTCAAAGTGATTAAGACCTCTCAACATTGGCTTGTTTGAGTGGCACTTTTAATACCTTCATGACCTTCAACCCTATAAAAGGATGAATCTCCATTTCTAGTTTATCATTTTCCTTCTGACTATGGAGAGATCCCTGATATTGGCTGCCCTGTACGACCTAATTCTTCCATTGCCTTTGGATTCCAGGTCGACAAGGTGTCCAACATTAGTGGTCACTTCAACATGGATCCTGACCTCAGGTCGAACAACGCAGCCAACTTACAAGGCCATTGCATTATGTGTGGCCTTGTATTACTTTCACTTCCTTGGTGCCAGTCTCAAGTCTAAGGCAGTGGGTATACTCAACGCCCAAAGCCACTCCTTCTGACTTTTGGAAAAGGAAGAGGGAGAGGGGGATGAGGAAGATGAGGATGACGAAGAGGAAGAATAAGAGGATGAAAAGTTTATGCTCTTAGGGATATTTGGAAGATCCAAGCTTCGAGCTCATCCCACCTCGAAGAACATAATACACCAACATTCACCCTCCGAAGACATGACACTGGCTAGAGGAACTAAACACCTGCAAAGGAAATTTCAGCAAAGGAGGACTTCAGGCTCGAAGAAAGACACTCTTAGATTAGTTTACCCTTTCTTGTAATTTTGTTCGAACATTAATAAAACTTATTTCTCTTTTACTTCCTTTGTTCGAACCATAATTTAAAATTTGTGTGTAACAGATGCCCCCCAAAATGCATAGCTTCGAATTCTTAGAAGCTTTGCATTTTACACGTGGCAGATTGCTACTACTTTTGATATCATCCACGTATTTCTTTCTCTCTCCCATGATCACCAGGACTACGATCTTGGGCCTTCCCACTAGCATCAAATGGGCTTGTAACTGCCAATGACCCTTTGGTTTCCCTCTCTTAGTCTCGTAACGGGATTAAAAACTCATCAGCTTCCTCTTGGCATTTTACCTTCCTCCCTACGTCTCTTCCATTTCCACTGGAAACTCTGCTCTTCTTCTTCCTTCTGTTGCTTTGCTTCTTAAATCCATCGGCTCATTGCAAATGGAACCACATTAACCAACCTGCTCTTCTCCAGCGATAAGTATCAGGTAGTTTGCCCTACTCCTCTCGCAGCTGTAGATGGTCAAACCATTGCCAGAGATGATGACACCTTTGTGCTGGAGCCAGAAGCTACTGAGGAGAACCTTAAAGTGTGGGGTAACAACATTATCATCCCCACCAACATCAATGGCGTACGCATGGCCTTCCTTGGTCCTTACGAGTTCCCTCCTAGGACTTTTCAGTTCAAGGATTTCCAAGCATTATACTCTATGGAGAATGTGTTGGCATTTGGCAACCCTGTCAGAGCTGATATTGCTGAACTAGAGAAGAAAGTTTTCAGGGCTGCCCCTATGGTTCTCAAGAAGACTTATTTGGCTTGGCTTGACAAAGTTCAATTGAAGAATAAAGACTTTTGGCAGAGGATGGGGCTCTTCGATCTGATCCAGCTGTCTCGTGAGCATCTTCAATACAACAACGACCTCTTGCTTGCTGCACTGGACTTTTGGGATCGAGGTACTTGTACTTTTTTACTTTCCTTGTGGGATGATCACTCCCACTTTACTTGACGTTTGTGTCATCACAGGCCTCGACCCTTGTGGTGAGACCTTCCTTCCCAGTACTTCACCCTCGAACAATGGGTACGAGGTTAACACAAGCCAAAATGACCTTTTAGGCCTTTATTGGCAATAATCATGACCAAACCTCTTCTGATGTCTCTGAAGCTGAGCACATTGCCTTTCTTTGGCTCTGGTTAGCCAATTTTGTATTCTGCACTCGATCTCTCCAAGTCCCTCATGGCCTATATCCTTTGGTTGTCTGCCTTCATGAAGGCAGAAGAATAAACTTGGCCAAATTGCTCCTTGGCCATTTGTACTTATGTATTTCTGATATTCTGAGCCAATACAACGTGCTCAAGCCTTTGGGTGGCTTCTATGGTCCCTTTTGGCTTCTCGACTTCTGGCTTCGAGCCACCTTTCCAAAGGATGCCAAACTACAAAAAAAAAAGTGTCTCTAATGCCTTCGAACCCACAACCAAGAGCCTTACCTATACCTACCTTTTCCCCAACAGGGTCAAAGCACTCGATGGTTTAAGATCATTTATGGCATACTTCTTCGACCATCAGAACTATGAGGATACTCTCAGCCTTACTCCAAAAGAACCTTGGTCCTCGATGGGTTCAGAAACCTATCGTCAGTGAGAATCCAAATGAGAAGGCTGAGCAAGATCGAATATGGAGTGAAATCCTTCGAAATCAATTCATTTTCCCTCATTATGACCAATCAATTCCCTGCCTCATGCACTATCAGCCAACACTTGTGGCTAGGCAATTTGTACTTTGTCAAGACATCCCAATACCTTTCGTCAAAGGGCAAGACATTGCTCCCCGCACCTCAGTTGAAGAAGTTGAGCAAAGGATCAAGGAGTTTGAAGCCACTCAACCTACTTATGTGCCTACTGACTTCACTCCCTCGAACTATTGCACTGTGGCCTACGACCATTGGTGGCGTAGCTCTTATAAGGAAATGGCATGCTCCAAAGAAGAGTGCTTCAGCCGCATCACTGCTACTATGCAGTATCCAGAGGTCGAAGGGAAAAAGAAACAAGGTACTTAGATAAATCTCAATATTTTGAATTACCTTTATTACCTATTCTAAGAAACTTTCTAACCTTTCCTTTGATTTAAACAACTTCTAAAGATGCCGGTGAGGCCTCTAAGCCCAAGAAACAAAAGGCTGCAAAAGAAGATAAGGTATTTCTTAAAAGAATATTGTTTTCTTTTGTATTTGCACTCTTTTAACCTTTGCATGCTTTGAACTCTTGTAGAAGACTTAACCTTTTAAGGTCCAAGAATCCCTTAAAGAATGTTTTAATGATGACAACCAATCAAAGTTTACTTGGAATAATTCTGAACTTTAAGGACTAATGATTTTGTTCAAGTGAATGTTCAGAAGATACAGGTAAGCATCTGCAGAAGGAACAATTGAGCAACAAAAGAAGGAAATGAATGTCACTTATTTATGAAGATAAGTCTCAGATTTGACAAGAATGACAAATCTGTAAAAAAAAAAGATAGAATGCATACTGAAAAGCAATAAGAGGCACACTGTCATTGTCCAGAAGATCAGAACATCTTTCTAAGAGAAGAAATCATAATAAAATTGTGTTAGAAGGAAGATTCATTTTGAGACAGTAAAAGAAAAGCTCATTACTGACTTTCTAGCATCAAGATATGCCTTCTTTGTTATATGAAAGTAATTACCAAAAGATGGATGGTTGCTTCTTACAAGAACCTAAGATTACTAATTCTGCAGAAGGAACAAAATATGTCTTAAACCAAAGAACAGATTGAATTCCTTGTCTTCTAAGAACACAGTTGTACAATAAAAATAAAGATATTCTCAATCAAGCAAAGGATGAATATTAAAAGGATCTGCAAGAGAAGTGAAGCTCCAGAAGCCTTGCAGAAGGAATGCATTGCTGCAGAAGATACAAATAAGGCTAAATTCATGATAATCTTCTTCTACTCATCTTCTCATGATTCCAATGGATCAATTAACTCAAGAATAAGTGAAAATACTATACTGGAAGGTTTCAGCTTATTTGAAGAAGAAATGCCTTGAGAAACAACCCAAAAACAGCCTGTAGAAGGAACCCTGCAGAAGGAAGAGCTGGTCAAACTTGACAGCTGTAAAGTTGTACTTGTTGCAGCAGAGAAAGGGACATCTCCTTGGACCCAGCTGGCTGCCCAACGGCTATTTTGCTCCAGCCCTCTATAAAAGGAGAGTTCCTCCACACTTGGAACTCACCTCACTCCAGAAGAAACATATAAATTTGTTGTTTCATTGCTCCTATCTTCTGGAAAATTTCCCTCTCCTTCATAAGAGTGTTTTCTGGTCTGAAAAGCTTTGGAGAGGGTCTTGGCTCATCAATTTGCTTCTGCTGTGCAAGTATTGTAATAGTTTGAGCCTTGTTTGTTTTTATTCTTTCTCATATTGATTGTAAAAGTCTCAAAAGAGGTGTGCAGGTGCATAGCCTTCTTCTGAGTAGTAAAGGAAAGGTTTTCCTGTGAGGTTTACTGAGATTAGGTGATCTCAATGAGGTTACAGAATCTGCAGAAGGTACTTGCAGTATTCTGGGTAGTGAATCTTCTGCAGAAGGTTCTGCAGTTGATATTCAGTTGTAAGACTGAGTTGGTTAGGTTGTTGTTGACCTGAAGAGGCAGGTAAAGAATACTAGTGGTAAGGTTACCCAAGAAGATTGTAAGTTGCTTGAAAGAGTGAGAAAATCCTACAGGTGTAGGGACTGGAGGTAGCCTCAGGTTGGAAGAGGTGAACCAGTATAAATTTCTGTGTGTCATCATCTTCTTTACTCTCCCTCTTTATTATTATTGCACATTACCTAACTTGAGATATATATTCTAAATAATTAAAACAAGCTAACCATTACCTTCTGGAAGTTTATTTCTTTATACTTAGCCAAGGCAAACCCTTGAGCAGAAGAAGTATGAAAAGAAATCAGAAATACAACAAGATGATCCTCAACCAAAAGCCAGAGAAGATTGGACCTCAGAAGATATGCAGAAGTATCTTCTGAACTCCAAAGCCAAATTCTTCCTTCTCTGTGCACTAAGCAGGGAGAATATGACAAAGTTGCTTGTTGTTCAACATCCAAAGAAATATGGGATACACTTAAAATAGCCCATGAAGGAACTGACCAGGTTAAAGAATCTAAAATCAATATATTGATTCATCAATATGAAATGTTCAGCAAGGTTGAACATGAGTCTATTGATGAAATGTTCAGTAGATTCACTATCATTATCAATGACCTAAATTCTCTTGGAAAAAGTTATTCAAACCAAGAGCAAGTGAGAAAGATCCTTAGAAGTCTTCCCAAAATATGGAGACCTAAGGTAACAGCAATCCAAGAAGCTAAGGATCTTGCTGTTCTAAAGCTAGATGAACTGCTTGGTTCACTGAAAGTTCATGAGCAAGAACTCATGGATGAACTGCCAAGTAAAGGAAAGTCCATTGCTTTGAAAGCAAGCACTTCCAGAAGAAACAGCTTGACTCCTACTGAAGTTAATGCTTCTGAAGAAGATGAAACATCATCAGAAAGGGATGATGAACTTTCCTTCATCTCAAGAAAAATCCAGAAGCTAATAAGGAGAAAAGGCAAAGGAAAGAAAAGTTTCAACTTCAAGAAGGAAGGACAGAAAGCTGAAAACTCAAAGGCACAAGTCATCTGCTATGAATGCAACAAGCCAAGACATTTCAAATCAGAATGTCCTCAGCTAAAGAAAGATTCAAAGACTTTCAAGAGAAGGAAAGCTATGATGGCAACTTGGGATGACTCAGACAGCTCTTCAGAAGAAGAAGATACTGGAGAAGAAGAAGCAAACTTATGCCTCATGGCTGGAAGTGATGATGAAGAAAATGAGGTAATTACTTATACTCCTACTGCATACAAAGAATTAGAAGATGCATTTGAGAATATATTATCTGATTCACACAAACTTGCACAAAAATGTGCACTTCTAAAAGAACAACTAGTTAAAACTAATGAGGAAAATGAAAAGTTAAAAGAAGATAATGATAGACTAAGTAAAACTAATCAATATCTTCAACAATCAAACTTTAAGCTATTAGAACAAGTAAGGATGATAAAAGAGAACTCTACAGAAGATACAAATTCTGCAGCACTGCAGAAGGAAAACTATCTTCTGCAGAAAAAGGTTGATGAACTGCAAATAGATTTAAGTAAATTTGTTAGTAGCACACATAATTTGAATAAATTAATAGGAAGTGGCAGAGAAACAACAGATAAAAGTGGATTAGGATTTCATGAGGCAGGAACATCAAAATTCAAGAAAACTGTTTTCATTCCTGCTAAAAGGCAACCTCCTAAATGTTCTTGGTGTAACAAAATTGGACATATTGCTCAAAATTGTTACAAAAGAAAAAGAAGCTGGAAAAGAAAGGTATCTAACCCTTCAGGACCCAAAAGCATTTGGGTACCTAAATCTTTGCTCTATTCTGATGTAGGAAAAAGGAGGATCCCTCAAGAAGAAAGAGCTATAGTTCTTGGACAGTGGCTGCTCAAGACATATGACCGGAGACAAAATCAAATTCATACTTCTCCACAAAATGGAAGGTGGAACAGTTACCTTTGGAGACAACAATAAAGCTCACATCAAAGGTATTGGAAAGATAGGTATGAAAAATTCTACCCAAACTAATAATGTATATTATGTAAAAGGGTTAAAACATAATCTTCTTAGCATAAGTCAACTATGTGACAGTGGCTATGAAGTTATGTTTCAACCAACATTTTGTGAAATTAGAGAAGCATCTACAAAGAAGGTCCTATTTTCTGGTCTTAGAAGCAAAAACCTATACAACATTTGTCTAGAAGAACTATCTAATCATACATGCTTTGCTTCTTTTGAAAATGACAAATGGACATGGCATAGGAAAGTAGGGCACCTAAATATGAAAAGCATTTCCAAATTATCTAAGCTAGACCTAGTTAGAGGATTGCCAAAAATCAAATTTGAAAAGGATAGAATGTGTGATGCATGTGTAAAAGGAAAACATATGAAATCAAGTTTTCATCCTAAAAATGTCATCACTACTAAAAGAATATTGGAATTGCTGCATATAGATTTGTTTGGACCTTCCAAAACACCAAGTCTAGGAGGAAAGAAATATGGACTTGTTATTGTAGATGACTACTCTAGATTCACCTGGGTTTTATTTCTTACATCTAAGGATGAATCCTTTGATGCTTTCAAAATCTTCTCAAAGAGTATACAGAATAAAAGTAGCCATTTAATAGCTTCTGTAAGAAGTGATCATGGAGGAGAATTTGAAAATCATTCCTTTAAAAACTTCTTTGATGAAAATGGAATTTCACACAATTTCTCCTGTCCTAGAACTCCACAACAAAATGGAGTTTTAGAAAGGAAAAATAGAATCCTCCAAGAAATGGCTAGAACCATGTTAAGTGATAGTGACATTAAAAAATACTTTTGGGCTGAAGCTGTGTCAACTGCCTGCTATATACTTAACAGGGTTTCCATCAGAAGCATCTTGAACAAAACTCCATATGAAATATGGAAAGGAAGAAAACCCAGTGTTGGATATTTTCATGTATTTGGATGTGAATGTTTCATTTTAAATAATAAAGAAAATCTTGAAAAGTTTGATGCAAAATCTGAACAAGGAATCTTTCTTGGATATTCTACAACTTCAAAAGCTTATAGAATTTATAATGTCAAGAATCAAACCATAGAAGAAAGCATGCATGTTGTTTTCAATGACACTAATCCCTCTTGTCAAGAGAAATATACAAAAGAATTAGATGATGAAGGGGAGCTACTACAGAAGCAATCTTCTGACAGAAAGGGCTCTCGAGAAGATACAGTAGAACAGGGATCTCCTGCAGAAGGTTCTGCAGAAGATACTGATAAAGCTGAAGAAAGTATTCCCAAGAGCTGGAAGCTAATCACCAATCATCCTCATGAACAAATCATTGGAAGCACTGCAGAAGGAGTCAGAACTAGATCACAACTCAGAAACAATGGAAATAATTCAGCACTCCTTTCTCAAATTGAACCGAGAAATATAAATGAAGCCTTAGAAGATGAATCATGGGTAAATGCAATGAAAGAAGAATTGGATCAATTTGAAAAGAACAAAGTGTGGACACTAGTACCTTCTCCAGAAAATCACTCCATTATTGGCACTAAATGGGTTTTCAGAAACAAAATGGATGAAGAAGGTAAAGTTATCAGAAATAAAGCAAGGTTAGTGGCTCAAGGATACAATCAACAGGAAGGTATTGATTTTGATGAAACTTTTGCACCTGTTGCTAGACTAGAAGCTATTAGAATTCTACTTGCTTTTGCTGCTCACAAAATTTTCAAACTTTACCAAATGGATGTTAAAAGTGCCTTTTTAAATGGTTACATAAGTGAGGAAGTGTTTGTGCACCAACCTCCTGGTTTTGAAAATCCAAAACATCCAACTTATGTTTTCAAACTCACAAAAGCATTATATGGATTGAAGCAAGCTTCTAGAGCTTGGTATGAGAGATTAAGTAGTTTCCTTCTTAACAATGAGTTTTCTAGAGGAAAGATTGACACAACCTTATTTAAGAAAATTATTAAGAATGATCTACTAATTGTGCAAATTTATGTAGATGACATCATTTTTGGATCAACAAATACAAAAATGTGTCAAGATTTCTCTAATCTAATGAAAGGAGAATTTGAAATGAGTCTTATGGGAAACTTAAATACTTTCTTGGATTACAAATAAAGCAAGAAAATATGGAAATTTCATATACCAAGAAAAGTATATTAAGGATTTTCTCAGAAGATACATAATGGAAGGATCAAAATCCATGGGAACTCCCATGCATCCTTTTATAGTTCTAGACCGGGATGAAAATGGAAAATCTGTATCTGAGAAAGAGTATAGAGGAATGATAGGATCTCTATTATATTTAACTGCTAGTAGACCAGACATTCTATTTTCAGTAGGACTATGTGCTAGATTTCAATCTTCTCCAAAAGAATCGCATGTTGCTGCTGTGAAAAGAATACTCAGATATCTTGTTGGAAACACTGATCTTGGTCTTTGGTACAAGAAGGTACAAAATTTGACTTGACAGGATATTGTGATGCTGATTATGCTGGAGATAGACTAGATAGAAAGAGCATAAGTGGTGGATGTCAATCTCTTGGAGAAGCACTGGTATCTTGGTCATGCAAAAAGCAACCTACCATAACTTTATCTACTGCAGAAGCAAATATGTATCTGCTGCAAGCTACTGCTCTCAAATGTTATGGATAAAGCATCAAATGGAGGATTATTGCTTAAGGTACACAAAAATTCCTATATTCTGTGACAATACAAGTAACATAAACTTGTCCAAGAATCCTATACAACATTCTAGGTCTAAACACATTGATATAAAGCATCATTTCATTAGGGATCATGTGCAGAAAAATGAAATTGAACTTAAATTCATTGAAACCAAGCTTCAAGTTGCTGACATTTTCACTAAACCCCTTGTAGAAGATAGGTTTGTATTTATTAGAGAAAAATTGAATATGTGCAGATTATTAAATTGATGAATTGGTTAGTTTGATTGAAATTTAATTCTTTCATGAACACAAAAGATGTTCGTATCTTCTACAGAAGGTATAATATCAATTAGGAACTGTTCCTTCTGCAAAAATATGAAGAACTTCTTCCTTCTGTTCAAGAAGAAGAATGTTCTTCTCCAAAGTCTGAACCTCATCTGACATATCCTCATCGTTCTTCAGAAAGACTGAACATCAATACTAGGAAAAGTCACTATCAACTTCTCATAATTCTCTCTCCTAGGTCAACTCTGAAAATGACACTACATGAGCAGCTGGGTGCTTAGCTCTCCAAGTGTTATAGATAAAAAGGTTCCTTTTGTCCCTTCAATTCGAAAAAAAAGATAGTTACACAAATTAGGTAATTAAATTTCTGACCGTTTGAAACAACAAATTGTAGAAATGCGCGCTATTCTCTCTCCCTCTCTTCTACTATCATGTTCTCTCTCCTATCAAACGGCTAGTTAGAATAGCTATATCTCAGCTAAGGAACTCAGTCCCTTCCTCTCCTAACCCTTTCTGCACTCTAAAACAAAACTGCTTATCCTCTTCACCATACTCTGTTTTTCTGCTAAAAATGAGAATGAAGTCCATTGCGTGCAAAAAATGCCTCTACCCTCTTCACCCCTCTCAGAGGAAGATAATCCAGAACCATTTGAAATTACAGGGATGGAGATGATTCCATACTCAGAACCCATTCGTGCTGAACCTTTATCCACAGAACCTCCCATGGCAGAACCTGTCTCAACTGCAGCAAAACACTCATCCGCTTCACCTACTTCACCCATAGATAAATCACCAACTGAAGAACCAGCACCAATATCAACTGATGAAACTGCTCCTGAACCATCCAAATCAATACCAGAACCTTCTCCTGCCTTCACCAAAACCAAACCTGTCTCAGCTCCTTCCTCCTCAAATATTCCCTCTGATATCCCTATTGTTAGAGTTAGAAGGTCTGAAAGGAATAAGGCCTCTTTCCATACCATTGGAAATGATCCAAACAATCCCATTGGGATTGATTCTCCACCCAAACCCTCATCTCCTACTGGCACTCACAAATCCAGTTCTCAAACCTGTACAGAAGATGAGAAAAATGCTTCAGAAGGAGGAAGCAAAGAAGAAAATGATCCTTCTGAGGATCCTGAAGATAGTGATTTGGACCTTTTTGAGAATTCTGAGATGCTCAAGGCATTCTCTAAGAAATGGAAATGGAAAAACATCTTTCCTGGTAGAGTATTCATGATAAGAGAAATAAGAAGAGGAGGATGGGATATTAGTCACTTTCTCCAGAAGCAAGGATGGGGAGATTTCCTTGTCTTTAAGGAACCAATATATCCCAGGATTATAAAAGCTTTCTATGCTTCTGCAAGCAACTATAAGAGTGATGAGAACTCTTTTGTTGTTGATGTCAAAGGTTCAACTATCATCCTCACCCCGAGCATTATTGAAGAAGTTCTCAATTTGCCTTCATGTCAAAATCATCTCTATGAAGACACTTGGTATGCTTCTGTAGGCATTTCCAACGAAGAAGTTGTCAGAAAAGTCCTCAGAAAACCCAACCTACCTCTTGTCTCTAGTAAACTAGAGACAGTTTGTAGGTTATTCCATAAAATGTGTTGTTACTCCATTCTTCCTAGATCTGGAACCCTTGAAAGGGTTACAGACCAAGACCTACTAGTTTTGTACCATTTGCTGATTGAAAAAACCACTTTCCCTATCCTACCCGCTTCTTAGAAGCATGATTTACTCAGCCAATCCACAGAGAGCTTATGCCAGCCTACCATATGGCATGTTGTTAACCAAAATCTTCAGATTGTACAATGTGTCTCTTGAGGATGAAGAATGTGAAGACAGCTGCACCTTCTTTAACAGAAAGAACATTAAGAAAATGAAGATGGTACATCCCACTAATTCTGAGCTATTTTCCAGCAGTAGCAGTGGAGAAGAAGAAACTTCTGAAGAAGAAAGGGCTCCAAGGACTAAGAAGAAGAAGGAGGTACTTAAGACCTTCTCCAGAAAAAGGAAAGGTCCAACAGTACCTGCTGGAGATGGAGAGCCCAGTAAAGCTCAAAAGGTTTCTTCTTCTGGAGCTGAAAAGGACTGTCCAACTCCTTCTTCCTCACATGACAGCATGGACACCTCACCCTTTGAGGAAGATAAAGTTGTTTCTCCAGTAGAGCATGCTTTTATAGAAGAGGAGTCTGCAGAAGAAGAAAGGGAGCAATCGCTTGCTTCTGCAGAGGGATTAGCTGTCAATACCCTAGCTATTCTTTACACTACCCAGCCTACCTCTCCCACCATTCCACTCCCAACACCCCCACTACTGCAGCTGCTCCAGATGAAGTAGCTACTAAGGAAGCAGTGCAGAAGGAAGAAACTTCATCAGGTCCTTCTGCAGGAACCTTTGGCTTTGATCTGGTGAATCAATTCCTTGCTTCTCCCATTCCTGCTACTATGCCCCTCAAAGATTCTATTCCTGTTGTGTCTGCTCATCTCTCATCTATGGAGACATTTCTCCATCAACTAAGTGTTGAGAAGGAAGAAATGCCCTCTGCTCCTCTGCAGAAGGATGAGGCTGCTGAACCTGAAGCTGCTGCATCTGAAGATGCTTCTCCCACTGCCCCGGCTGAACCTACTCCTTCCTCCCAAACACTTGAGAGACAAGTGAGGAAGATAAAGGCAGACATCAAGAAACTATTTTCTAATATCAATGTTCTGCAAAATTCTGCAAATGAGATGATTGAAAGGTTCACACAGCACCAGTTCTGGTTCAACACCTTTGTTCTACCTGTCATTGCTCCTCAAGCACCACAAATGCCATTTAATCAATACCAGCCTCCTCAGAATATCCTCCAACCAACTACCTCATCATCCTCTGACCATTTTTCACCCTCTAAGTAGAAGAAGATGATGATTCTGCTTCTCCTAGGGCTTATTAGATTCTTTTTGATAGATGACAAAGGGGGAGAAGTAGTATGTAGTAGGAATCTGATAGGAGAGATCTTATTTGGCTTATTGTGTATGACATTGGTCATGTCTTTTTGGATGATCTTGGATGATTTTTTTTATTAATGAATGTTCAAATTAAATTATGCTTTTTCCTGCTGATATAAATTGCTCTACAACCTGATCAATTGATTAACTATAACAATAAAGTTATGTGTGTGCATTCTTGAAACTTACATGAAATTTACAATAAACTGAGTGATATAAAAGGAAATGATAAAGGTACATGCATACACTCAGGGGGAGTACCTTCAGAATTAAAACAATGTAAAACTTGATAGGTTGTCATCATCAAAAAGGGGGAGATTGTAAGGTCCAAGAATCCCTTAAAGAATGTTTTAATGATGACAACCAATCAAAGTTTACTTGGAATAATTCTGAACTTTAAGGACTAATGATTTTGTTCAAGTGAATGTTCAGAAGATACAGGTAAGCATTTGCAGAAGGAACAATTGAGCAACAAAAGAAGGAAATGAATGACACTTATTTATGAAGATAAGTCTCATATTTGACAAGAATGACAAATCTGTACAAAAAAAAGTTAGAATGCATACTGAAAAGCAATAAGAGGCACACTGTCATTGTCCAGAAGATCAGAACAGCTTTCTAAGAGAAGAAATCATAATAAAATTGTGTTAGAAGGAAGATTCATTTTGAGACAGTAAAAGAAAAGCTCATTACTGACTTTCTAGCATCAAGATATGCTATCTTTATTATATGAAAGTAATTACCAGAAGATGGAAGGCTGCTTCTTAGAAGAACCTAAGATTACTAATTCTGCAGAAGGAACAGAATATGTCTTAAACCAAAGAACAGATTGAATTCCTTGTCTTTTAAGAACACAACTGTACAATAAAAATAAAAATATTCTCAATCAAGCAAAGGATGAATATTAAAAGGATCTGCAAGAGAAGTGAAGCTCCAGAAGCCCTGCAGAAGGAATGCATTGCTGCAGAAGATACAAATAAGGCTAAATTCATGATAATCTTCTTATACTCATCTTCTCATGATTCCAGTGGAACAATTAACTCAAGAATAAGTAAAAATACTATACTGGAAGGTTTCAGCTTATTTGAAGAAGAATTGCCTTGAGAAACAGCCCAAAAACAGCCCGCAGAAGGAACCCCACAGAAGGAAGAGCTGGTCAAACTTGACAGCTGTAAAGCTGTACTTGTTGCAGCAGAGAAAGGGACATCTCCTTGGACCCAGCTGGCTGCCCAACGGCTATTTTGCTCCAGCTCTCTATAAAAGGAGAGTTCCTCCACACTTGGAACTCACCTCACTCCAGAAGAAACATATAAATCTATTGTTTCATTGCTCCTATCTTCTGGAAAATTTCTCTCTCCTTCATAAGAGTGCTTTCTGGTCTGAAAAGCTTTGGAGAGGGTCTTGGCTCAACAATTTGCTTCTGCTATGCAGGTATTGTAATAGTTTGAGCCTTGTTTGTTTTTATTCTTTCTCATATTGATTGTAAAAGTCTCAAAAGAGGTGTGCAGGTGCATAGCCTTCTTCTGAGCAGTAAAGGAAAGGTTTTCCTGTGAGGTTTACTGAGATTAGGTGATCTCAGTGAGGTTACAGAATCTGCAGAAGGTACTTGCAGTATTCTGGGTAGTGAATCTTCTGCAGAAGGTTCTGCAGTTGATATTCAGTTGTAAGACTGAGTTGGTTAGGTTGTTGTTGGCCTGAAGAGGCAGGTAAAGAATACTAGTGGTAAGGTTACCAAAGAAGATTGTAAGTTGCTTGAAAGAGTGAGAAAATCCTACAGGTGTAGGGACTGGAGGTAGCCTCAGGTTGGAAGAGGTGAACCAGTATAAATTTTTGTGTGTCATCTTCTTTACTCTCCCTCTTTATTATTATTGCACATTACCTAACTTGAGATATATATTCTAAATAATTAAAACAAGCTAACCATTACCTTCTGGAAGTTTATTTCTTTATACTTAACCAAGGCAAACCCTTGAGCAGAAGAAGTATGAAAAGAAATTACAGATAAAATTTATTCAATCACAATTCAACCCCCCTTCTTGTGATTGAAGCCAAAACTTCAAACCTAAGAAGAAACTAGCACCTCGTCCCCTTGCCAAGAAAGGTGTAACCACTTCGAGGAAGAGAAAAGCAACTACTGCTGCTTCCTCTGAACAACAGGCTACCGCCACTCAAACTAAAGCTCTTTTTGCTGGATCCCAAGAAGAGGATCCTTTAGGGACAAAACAGCCTGAAGGTCAAGTTGCTGCCTCTTATTCAGAAGCAACCCCTTCAAATCTAGTGAAGACCATTGGTGGTGATGAGGCTGAAAATGAGTCTTCAACAGACCCTAAGGCTACTGAGGTTTGTGTCTTCAAAGTTATCTCTCAACCTTTCTAACTTTTATTTTGGATCTCTGACTCACTCTTCGAACGTGCAGGGCCTTACTCCAAGGAAAAGGATCAAACATGTAGTACCAACTGCTCAACATACTTGGAAAGCAAACATAGTGGTTAGTGATATTCTACCTTCATCTTTTATTTCCTTATGATTTGACCTGTTCTAATTCGAACCTTCATTCTTCAGATACTTTCTTCAGATGACACCAATCAAGAAAGCACTACAGGTTCGAGTTCCTCGAGCATTGGCTCCTTCTTAAATTCTATTCCTCTTGATGTTCAATATCCTGCGTCGAACAGAATTATAAGATTTCAACCTGCAGGGGATCAAACTATGACTGAGGAGCTTGAGGTTAATTCCCCTATTCACTCTGATGACCCCATTATCGAAGAGACGCAAGAAGGAAACCAAGGAACTTCTGAACATGTTCAGAATGAAGAAACCACTGGACTCGACCTGGGGATGACACCATAAATCTTGAGCAGAATGAGACTGAGGCTCAACCTGAAGATGTGGTCCCAAACTCTGAGCAAGGTGTGTCTGGGGCCTAAATTGATGAAGTTGTTCGAGATCCTCAACTAGACGAGCCTTCGAAGATCCAACAAGCCTCGGACAACCAAGGGTTAGATGTTTCGACTCAGGGTCAGGCTCGAACTCAACCAGATGAAAATGAGCCAACTACTCAAGATGATCTTACTTCTACCCATTCCTTTACCGTCCCAGGGGGAGATGCTGAAGGCCATGGGCAAACTCCTCCTGAAGATACCCTTATGCAATTGCCTTCAAACGAGCCTGTGGTCCAAGCAATTATTCCCTCCTCGACCCAGATGCAAGAAGTTCCTCGAACTCAATCTCCACCTCTAGCTCCTGCACCTGCTATCGACTTGGACGCCTTAAGAAAGCAACTCGAGGATGACCCCTTCTCAATCATAAACGGTCTGCTAGCAGGAACCCTTCCTTCTGTTATGGTGATTCGAAGTGCTAAGACTTCCGAATCAAGCACTCACCAACAAGTCCAAGTCTTGGTGAGCAGACTTCACCACTTAGTGTTTTCACAGGACTTGATGGAGTCTCTGAATGATGATATCAATATGCAAATTCGAGAGGTGCTTGCTGAACTGAAGAAGATACCAGAGAGTATTCCATTTGAGTTAGATGAAGCTCTGGGGGTCTTTTGTGCTTGGTATGATTCCCTAACCATTACTTTGAACCGGATCCATGAAAATGAAACTTTGCAAGACCAAATCCAAGGCAAAGAAGGGGTCTTGAAGAATCGACTTTTGGAGAACAATACCTAGTTCAATGCAGCCTCTGAAACCTTAGAGAAAAGAGCAACTCAAGTTGCAGTTCTAGACAAAGAAATCGAGGAGTTGCAAAGGCAATTAAACTTGAAGACTGAGGAACACAATGTTCTTACTGCTGTAATGACTCAGGGTCGAAAATGACAAGACCAACTGAAAGAGACCCTGAGGAATGACTCTGTCGAACTCCTCAACTACCTTAGAAACATATAAAAGGCTCAAAGCCATCATGCTACACTCAAAGCAACAATGACTAAGATCAAGGAGGAATACATCGAGTTTGAGGCCAAAAATTTGTTTTAGAACTTTTCTTTAGGCCACTTTTCCTTTCCTTTCATCATTATTTGTAATAGTCATTTTTGGCTTAGACCTTTATTTTAAAGGAAGTTTAACTTCATGCATGGTTGGTGTATATTTCTTTAAATGTTTACCATTTATAGCTCAAATCAAGCAATTAGAAGCAGTGTCTCGAATAGTGTCCGCATTCTTTGAGAGAACTTTTTCCACTTCGAATGGCCCCTCCCAAATGTGGGTCCACTTACCGAACTTTGGGGACTTTTTGCCTAAAGGCAACTGTACTTTCCACACTAAGTCTCCTTCTCGAAACGCTTTATCACTAACCCTTCGATTATAGAAACGAGTCACTCTCTCCTTTTGCTTAACCATATTTTCCAACGCAATAAGCCTCTCTTCATCTAAATTCTCAAGCTCATCGAACATCAGGCTGAGATAGTCTTGTGTAGGCAATTCATTTTGCCTTAGAATTTGAAGAGATTGAAGATTAATTTCCAAAGGTAAGACGACTTCATGCCCATATACCAACTTATATGGAGATGCTGCAATGACATCTTTGGGCAAATTTCTATAGGCCCATAACACTTGGCTAAGTGTTTCATGCCAGTTTCGAGGCCTTTGCCCTATGTGTTTCTTTATCAGGCCTATGAGAATCTTATTAATGGCCTCAACTTGGCCATTGGCATGAGCATAGTAGGGAGTAGAAGTAAGTAACTTAATCTTTCTAGACTCTGCATACTGCGTGACTTTTCTTCCTATGAACATAGTTCCTTGATCTGTTGTTATTGTTTCAGGAATACCAAACCTATGAACTATGTGCTCCTCTACAAAATCAATTACTTCTTTCTGGCCTACATCCTTTAGGGGAATAGCCTCAACCCATTTAGTAAAATAATCTACCCCTACCAAGATAAACTTGTTCCCATTCGAGGAAGGAGGACGGATCATACCTATTAGGTCGAGGGACCATCCACGAAACGACCAGGGCTTGATGATCGAATGCAATTCTGCTGCAGGTGCATGATGTATGTGTCCATGTCTTTGACATTCCTCACAACTCTTAGCATATTCATGACAATCTTTCAGCATGGTTGGCCAAAAATAACAATACCTCAACAGAGTCCGTTTCATTTTCTCCCCTGCTTGGTGTGCTCCACAAATTCCTTCCTGCACTTCAGCTAGTGCTAGGTATGCTTCTGCTTCTCCTAAGCATCTTAACAAATGCCCCCCACTTGACTTTTTATATAATTCATCCCCAAGGATGGTATAATTCAAGGCTCTGAACTTGACTTTTTTGTCAGTAGGCTTCGAAGGGTCTCTTAGATATTCTACTAGAGGTTTCCCTCAGTCTGAGGGCATTAGTGCATCTATATTTAAAGCCATTTTTTCTTCTATGGTTAGAAGGGTTTTGGCTTCGATCAAGCTTTCGAACTGTTCTGGCTTTACTTTGTAATCAGAGGCTATTTGAGCCAATTCATTTGCTACTTCGTTCTCCATTCGAGGTACGTGTTCTAACACTATTTCCTTAAAATGGTTCATCAAGCTTTTGGCCCTGGCAAAGTATTTTGCCAGTTTTAAGCTACAACACTTGTAGATTTCTTTCGATTGGTTGATAACCAACTGGGAATCACCTTTCACATGCACGCGCGTTGCTTCGAAACTTAACAAGAGTTCGAGCCCTGCAATCAGTGCTTCATACTCTATCTCGTTATTCGAACAATCTCCTTTAATCTTAAACATGACTTTAGTTATGACTTCATTAGGAGATATTATCAGCATTCCTATGTCGTTTCCTTTACCATGTTTAGAACCATTGAAGAATAGTTTCCAAGGTTTTATTCCAACGAAATTAACCTCTTTAATTTGAACCGTAGGTTGTTCGGCTAAAAAATCAGCAAGGGCTTGACCCTTTACTGCCTTTAAAGGCATGTACTTTAATGAAAATTCAGTTAATGCAATAGCCCATTTTCCAATCCTGCCATGAAGTATTGACTTGATTAACATGTACTTAATTACATCGAAATACGAACTTACAAAAACTTCAGAAGGTTTCAAATAATACTTAAGCTTCATACAAGAGAAATACAAACACAAACATAATTTCTCTAAATCCGTGTATCTCTTTTCTACATCATTCAGGCTTCTACTTAGATAATAAATCACTCTTTCGAAGCCATTTTATCCTCTTGGGCTAACATACTGCCCAAAGTCTCTTCAAACGCAGAAATATATAACCTTAAAGGCCTTCAATGTACTGGTGGAGCTATTACTGGGGGATTGGCCAAGTATCTTTTAATTGCTTCAAAAGCCATTTGATGCTCCTCGGACCACTCGAACTCCTCTTCTTTCTTCAACCTGATTAGTGGGGAAAATACTCTTGTTTTTCCTGACAGGTTCGAGATGAACCTCATTAGGTAATTGATCTTCCCCAACAAGCATTGTAATTGTTTCTTGTTCTTTGGAGGATTTGCTTCGATGATGGCTTGTGCTTTATTTCTATCCACCTCGATCCCTTGTTACTGCACTAAGAACCCTAAGAAGTTGCCTGCAGAGACTCCAAAGGCACATTTTAAAGGGTTCATTTTAAGTCCATGCACCCTCATCCTTTCGAATGAATGCCTCAAGTGTTCCAAATGTTGTGTTTGGTCTTTGATTTGACCATGACATCATATATATATACCTGCATGAACTCACCAATGAAATCATGAAAGATTGAGTTCATGGACCTTTGATATGTGGCCCCAACGTTTTTTAAGCCAAAAGGCATCATTACCCACTCGAAGGTACCCAATGCCCCAAGACAACGAAAGACTATTTTCGAAATATCTTCTTCTGCAATAAAAATCTGGTTGTAGCCAGAATAGCCATCAAGAAGGCTTAGCACTTCGTTCCCTGCTGCTGAATCAATTAGCATATCAACAATGGGCATTGGGTACTCATCCTTTGGTGTTGCCTTATTCAGATTTCGAAAATCAATGCTTACCCTCAGTTTACCATTCTTTTTTATAACTGGCATAATGTTAGAAAGCCAATCTACATACCTGGTGGTTCGAATGAACTTGACCTTGAGGAGCCTCTCTATCTCTTCCTTGATCTTCGAAACCACCTCTGGAGCAAACCTTCAAGGGTGTTGTTTCACTGGTTTCTTCCCAGATAAAATGGGCAATCTGTGCTCGACCAAGCCTCGGTCCAGGCCCGACATCTCATCACAATCCCAAGCAAAGCAACCTTTGTATTGTCTTAGCAACTCGATCAATTCTTGCATGGTTTATGAATCCACTTTAGTGCTGATGAAGGTGGGTCTCTTGTCTTTGGTCGTTCCCAATTTCACTTCTTTGAGTTGGTCTTGTGCCTCGAACCTTGGAATCTTCTCTTGGCCGTTTCCCACACTTAGTGGCTCATCATCATAAATGCAATCCAACTTATCTGAGTTTTCATTTGATTTAATCTCTCGAGCTCGAGCTAAATCATGTTGGTCTTTTTCCTCTTCTAACACTCCTTCAACTGGTGTCGAAGATAGCTCAGACCTTCTTTCGGCCACGTAGGCCGTTATCCTTCCCATGAGTTTTTCTATGATTTCCATGAGGCCCTAAGCATTTCTAGGGTCATATCAAGATCGACCTCTCTCTTCAGTGTGAAACCCTTAATGGGATCCAGCTTTACTGAGTATGGAACCTTTGTTGAGTGTAAAGCTGATTTAGAGTCCAACTCATAAGGGCTGATGTGAGCAAGATTCTTATCGAAGTCCATCTCTACCAAACCCTGTTCAGTAGTGTATATTCCTTGATCAGCCTTGACCACTACTGGATTACCTTCCTGGTCCCATAGGAACAACTTCTGATGCACAGTTGATGGGACAACTCCAATTCCATGGATCCATTCCCTTCCTAGCAACATGTTGAAACTAGATTTGGTTTGGACCACACAAAGATAATGGTTCGAACTTGACCCCCTACTACCAAGTCAAGGGCTACAACTCCTTCTGATCCTGATGACTTCCCAGAAAAATTAGTAATAACAATGTTATGAGGAAGTAGGTCCCTATTGGTCTTCCCAAGTCTATCAAAAGTTGTCTTTGGTAGTAAATTAATTGATGCACCATCGTAAATAATCACCCTGTTAATAGGATTACCTTCGACCACTTCTTTGATGTACAATGGCTTCATATGGGCCATGTCTCCTAGAGTTGGCTTTGTTAAATTGACAACTTCATTCCTGATGTCCCCTTCTGTTTGGTTCAACATGACAGTGCTGTGAAGATTATCATCTTCAAAATCTTCCTCATTCTCCAACCTTTGTACCTGCTGGGCAAACTCAGCTGGTAAGATTGAAATAATGCCACAAATCTCTTGGATTGAATTAGGAAATCCTGATTCGAACTCCTCAGAAAGGAGGTCATCTTCTTCCATTTCTTTTACCTTGGCAGCATTGATTTGCTCGCGCAAATCACATTGAGACTTTGATGAAGAGGCCTCAAATCTCCTTTTAGGCCTTTGTTGCAAGTTGACATTCTCTGCCTGGATCTGCTCCATTCTAGCCCTATACATTCTTTGGGCCCTACACCATTGAGTCCTTGTCATCGATCCCTTGGCCTTAGAATATTGGTTAAAGTGATACCAACTTTCACGAGGAGGTCTCACTTCTTTGGAAGGTTTTACAATCACTTCTTTACCCTTAGCAGAATCTGAGGTCTCTTGAAGGGGCATGCCCCTTCCTACACCCTTCAAGGCCCTATACATCTTCTGGTCTTCTTCATACTTCTGATGGCTCAACACCTTCTTTAGTTGCTGCTTCCTGTTCGAAGTCTCTTCGAACGCCTTGGCTGAATCAGCGTTGAAGACAGTATTGCATCTTGGGCACATCATTACATTTCTATCTTCCCCTTGTTTTCTGGTTAGGTACTCGAGGATGCTCTCATCAGCAGAAGGATAGATATCCTTCACCTCCTTCTCGAACTCATCAATGGCCATGTTAGTGGCCCTGGCATCAACTAGTTTCACTTCGACCATGTTAATCTCGAAGGGTTCAGCGTAGTGAATGTTGTTATCGAACGGGTTGGTGTCGACCTTCATTGTGCTCTTCATCTTTTCTTCGAACTTGAGTCTTCCCTTAGAAATTGCTTTCTGAATTAAGTCCCTGAAACGAACACAATGGTTAGTTAGATGACCATAAACATTATGATACTTGCAATATTTTCTCCCCTTCCTCTGTTCGAGTGTGGGGATTTTATGATCATCACTCAAGATAATCTGCTTATCTTTTAGCAAAATATCAAAAATTTGGTCAGCCTTTGTCACATCGAAACCATAAGATGGTTTCTTAAACTTTTCTTTGTTAGAGGAACTCGAATCCTCTTTTATAGGCCTCAACAGAGAACAAACATAAGAAGGCCCGGGTTTTAACTTATCCACATTAACTTCGTTTTCTTCTTCATCACTATTTGAATCATTGCCATTTTCTATGGCATCAACATAGGCTACCTTATCTCTTTTACCTATTCTATCAAATTCTTAAACTTGGCCTTCTCTGCTTTAATTTGTTCTATTTGCCTAACCCTGTCTGCTAATTGGGCCATATCTCAAACTGGGAGGTTAATAAGCTTCTTCCTAATGTAAAACTCGAGACCCCCAGTAGCTATAATTCATGTTCAGGGACAGGAGTAAAACATCTAGCCTTGGATTGTCTAAACCTATTCAAGTAATCCTCAATGGTTTCATTGGGCACTCTCCTAATACCCATAAGGTCGACCAAACTCATTTTACTCTCACCCCTAAAGAACTGTTCATGGAACGTTCTTTCTAACTTAACCCAATTATGGATCGAATTTGGGGGTAAGGTGGTGAACCAAGTAAATGCATTCTTGGTTAATGAACTAGGGAAGTATTTCATTTTTAATGACTCATTGTTGGCTAAGTCTCCACATTCGATCTGATACCTAGCCACATGCTCTACTGTTGGCTCCCCTATTTCTCCTGCAAACTTAGAGAATTTTGGGACTTTTAACCCTTTAGGTAATTGAGCCTGTAATACATCTTGGGGAAAGGTCGAAACAAAGTAAGGCTGATTGGCGTACCCTACATTAAAACCATGCCTATTCAGCACTTGTTCCACAATATTGGTAACATTATGTTGCCCCCCAAGGTTCATTTGTCTTACCCTCTCAACTACTAAGTCAAGGTCCTGATTTCGAGCCACAATCATTGGGGCTACTCTCTCTGGCCCATTTAGACCAAGTTCAGGTCGAAGCTCTCTTCTGAGTGCTTCTTGCCCTTCGAGACCAGTCATGTCTGGTCCAGCCCCAAAAACATCAACAAGCCTTCCCATCTGTCTTGCTAACACCTGATAATTCTAATTTGTGGTTGCTACCAAGGGAGTTATCACTGTGGCCATTTGGTGAGTCAACATGTTAACCATGTCATGGTTACTCTCGTCCATTTGTTGTCTCGTGGACTGTAAAGCCACATTGGTAAAGGCACTTGGTCCTAATTGGTTAGACCACATTTCTGGAGAATTCTTGTTGTTCCTAGGTGGAACAAGAACTGCTAGTGGGTTTGTATAAACATTTTGAGGCATACCTAAAGTAGCCACAATACCCTGAGTGTGAAAACCTGGATGAGGTCCCTCGGCCCTAAGAGGCTCGTATGGCCTTACTTGGCTAACCACTGGTTCTTCTGGTTGAGGAAGTGTACCTGTTGGTATTTCATCTTCCTTATATCTCCCAACTCCACTTGGGGAGTTCTGACTGCCATTATGGCTGCCATGGGAAGTTTCATTGGTTGAGGAATTTCCAGAGGAAGTCCCTGTACCATTCTTGTTCCTATTTATCATGGTTTTCCTACCACTTCTTAGATTCATGCAACACTACAAAGGAAAAGTGTCCCACCAGGCGTGCCAATTTGTTTGTCCTAAGATTTTGTCCAAACGAATGTATCTCAGAGCAATCTAGGACAAGATACGTGTCCTTAATGGTATGGGTTCTCTAAGTGTGAAATCTAAGATTAGAACAAGAAAAAAATGCCAAAATGAGTGACAAAAGGCCCCAAAGATGGGTCTGAATTTATATTGAAGTTAATCAAAGTGAAGAAACAATAGATGAAAAGACTAATACAACAATACATAAAGGAAATACATAAAAACAAAGATAAAAGGCTGGTCTGCATGATCCCTACTTCCTCTTCGCGAACTGGGTGCCTGTGATCTCTGAGGTGGATGCTATGACTTTCAGGGTACTATGAGTGTTTAGGTTGCAGACCTTTGCCTCTTCTCTCTTCTCCCTATTTATAGGTTCTCCAAATAACTGCCAGGCATGTCTTCACGTAACTCCCATGAACCCACGTTCTTGCTAAGCTCTCAATAGTGCACTTCTGATAACTGCTCCTGATGACGTGGAAAATATCCATAATCCTTCGAATTGATAAGGGGAAATGATATTGGCTATGGAGAGATCCCTGATATTGGCTGCAATGTACGACTTGATTCTTCCATTGCCTTTGGATTCCAGGTCGACAGGGTATCCAACATTAGTGGTCACTTCAACATGGATCCTGAGCTCAGGTCGAACAGCACAGCCAACTTACAAGGCCATTGCATTATGTGTGGCCTTGTATTACTTCCACTTCCTTGGTGCCAACCTCAAGTCTAAGGCAGTGGGTATACTCAACGCCCAACGCCACTCCTTCTGACTTTTGGAAGAGGAAGAGGGAGAGGGGTAGGAGGAAGATGAGGATGACGAAGAGGAAGAATAAGAGGATGAAGAGTTTATGCTCTTAGGGATATTTAGAAGATCCAAGGCTTCGAGCTAATCCCACCTCGAAGAACATAATACACCAACACTCACCCTCCGAAGACATGACACTGGCTCGAGGAACTGAACACCTGCAAAGGCAATTTCAACAAAGGAGGACTTCAGACTCGAAAAAAGACACTTTTAGCTTAGTTTACCCTTTCTTGTAATTCTGTTTGAACATTAATAAAACTTATTTCTCTTTTACTTTTTTTTTCGAACCATAATGTAAAATTTGTGTGTAACAGGTCAAAAATTGCAAAACAAGCTTAACATGCGTTAACTTGTCACTTTCACGAATTTTCCGGGCCTTGTCTTTGTTTTTTTTTTACGTTCGGGCCTTGTCTAATAAGGGAGGAGAGACATTAGAAGTTCTGATCTGAAATAGTTTTGACAAAGCCATCTCGATGCTTCGACCAAAAAAAAGCCATCTCGAGGCTATTATAAGATGCAAATTTCACTGCTTAATATTTTAGTTTTTATTATAATATAATTAAAAAGTATGAAAGGCTATGAGTAAGTCTGGATAAATTCACACTCTTCAAATTTTTTTTATATATATAATTTATTCTCCAGAAATTATTTTTACCTTTTGAAAAAACACCAAAATTTTTTACTTTTTTTAGTAAATTTATGTAACTATCATAAATTTTTAAATATATTTAACTAAAAAATATTGTGTGAGAATATATGGCAAATAAATATATAAACATATTTAATCTAATATCTAATATGATCATATAAAATATATTTTATAAATGTCTTATCTTACGTGTCACTTCAAATTATGAGTCTGCATATAAATATACAAGTTGCATTCCATAATCATAGCAACGTGCATTTACAAGGAGCTATAATATAGTTTGTATTAACTTTTAATTCATATGAGTTTTTAAATTTAGATAAGTGCTTGAATTTGAATTTATAATTTTTTTTTATAATTTTATATGTGTTTATAGAGAAGTAAAATAAGAGAATTTCTAAAAAAAATTAGTTATAAAGATTATTTTAAATAAGTATTTAATTGTATATATAACTGATTTAATAACATAAGAAAAAAAATCAAGAGTATGTGCTAGTGTATATTATAAAATGATTTTTAAGTAATTCTTTTCACATACAACAGTGTAAGTTACACCAAGTGTTACACCGCTGAATAATTTTTTAATAGATCATTGTATGAAATCATCCACCATTGGATTGAAAGTTACTATCATATAGATCATACATATAAAATTTTACATTAATCCAAAATTATTTGAAATATATAAAAAATCCAACCATTTGATTATCAAGTTATTAGTGTCAAAATTTTACGAAATTTGACACATATAATCATGATGATGAATAAACATAATTCAACGGTTGGGTTATTAAAAAACATATTCGATTTGTAGTTATTAACGGTGTAATACTTGATGTAACTTACACAGGTGTAATTTGAACCATGTTCATTTGTATCTTTTCTTTTTGTTTTCATCATAGGCCCTTTGGGCCTGTTTGATTTGAGGAAACATTTTTTGTTTTCATTTTCTGTTTTCATTCTGTTTCCTGTTTTCTGAAATTTTACAAAGGAAAAACTGGAAATGCTTAAAATAGCAAATTTTTGTTTCCAGCATTTCCAGTTTTTCCTTTGTAAAATTTCAGAAAACAGGAAACAGAAAATGGAAACAGGAAATGAAAATGCAAACCAAACAGACTCAAAGCTTCCCAATCTTCACAATTCATTTGTATTTATGTAGGTATATAGGTATTTTGGATTTGGATTCTCTTAAGTAAAAAATTTCACATGACCATCTCATGTGAAAATTGTGTTTATCTCTCTTAAAAAATGTTAAGCATTTATGAAGAGAAAAATATTTATGAGGAAAGAAATAGAGTACAAAATTTTTCACATGATATGGTGATGTAAAATATTCATTTGAGTGTATCCAAATATATATGTATCCTAACGCATGTTTAATGATTGAATTTATTTTTGATTTTATAAAAATTGATTCTTTCCATATGCAATATGTAATCAAACAGAACAATAATAAAGGATGTGATATGATAAAAAAAATATAGAAAAATATAAGAAATATTAAATGATTATATGAAATAATGAAATAAATTGATATCAAATTATCAATGTAACATTATTATTTTCAAAAGTCGTATTAAAATGGTAAAACGTCAGTACTTGACTACTTTCCATTCCAGCCTATCTTTATAGAGCGACAGGTGTAGGGGAACATCAATAATAATATAAAGATGCCAAAAAAAGGTTACAGGTAGGACGATAAGTGTGTCAGTCAGAGACATGAAGTGGGGTCCAAATGTAAAAAGAGACAATACACGGAAGGTGTTCGAATATGGCACCGCTGGGACCTAAAACTAAAAAGCCTCCTCTTCCTTCACCGTCACGGCTTCCCTCACCCCACCCACCAACGTCAAGCCCTTCAATCCCCCACCCCTAGATTTTATATTTGGGTAAGCCTCATCCACGTGGCAGTTTTCCATTCGCCAATCATCAGATCTCTCTGGTCCCACCAGATAGACTTTTGGACTATGACTTGCCTTGTTTCACATAATCACGCTTTCTTCCCAAGCAGTGTTTTTGTTTCGTTCATATCCAAACAAGTCCCACCCCAAATTTGGAGCTGAGCCATCAACCATGGCCTCTAAGCTCTGCGATTACTGCAAGTCCGCCACAGCCACGCTCTACTGCCGCCCTGACTCCGCCTTTCTCTGCGGCGCCTGTGACTCCAAGGTCCACGCCGCCAACAAACTCGCCTCCCGTCATCCACGTGTCTCTCTCTGTGAAGTCTGTGAACAAGCCCCTGCTCACGTCACCTGTAAGGCTGACGCCGCTTCCCTCTGCCTCGCCTGTGACCAAGACATCCACTCTGCTAACCCTCTCGCTAGCCGCCACGAGCGTTTCCCTGTCACTCCAATCTTCGAATCCGTCCACTCCGTCAAGTCATCCTCCACCGCTAACTTCCTCGATCACCACCACTTCTTCTCCGATGATGCAGATGCAGATGCAGAAGAAGCCGAGGCTGCTTCCTGGTTGCTTCCAGCACCTAAGACAGATCTGTTCTCCGAAAACGAACCTCTTACCTTCATAGATCTGGATTACGGTCTTGATCCCAAAGCTGAACAGAAAAGCGACGGAGTGGTTCCTGTACAGAGCAACTTCGCTTATGGCTACAATCACAATTTCCAGTCACATTCACAGTCACAATCTCAGTCTCAGATGAGCCATAGTGTAAGAGCGATCTGAGCCTGAATCTCAGGTTCTGTTTTACTTTAATTTGCTTGGGAATCGAATGGAACTGAGTGGTTTTTGTTGTTTTGAATGTTCAGGTATCATCTTCGTCGATGGAGGTTGGGGTTGTGCCGGATGGGAGCACCGCATCGGAGATATCGAACTGCAGCTATGGCAAGGCGGCGGATAGGGAAGCGAGGGTGTTGAGGTACAGGGAGAAGAGGAAGAATCGAAGGTTCGAGAAGACTATTCGTTACGCTTCACGGAAAGCCTATGCGGAAACCAGACCTAGAATCAAAGGCAGGTTCGCCAAACGCTCTGATGCCGTCGTCGACCATCTTGGTGGATACGGCGTCGTTCCAACCTGTTGATTTTGTCTCTTTCCCTGCTTGCTTTGCCTTTATATAATTTCCTTTTTGGTAGTTTCAATTATGCAATGTAAAGTTGCAAACTCTTGTCAGATTTTGCATGTTTTTGGATGAGCTTTTGTATGAAAATGGGAAGCGAAATGAACTTTGATGGCAATAGCACTTGCTTTTCGGCTATGCTCAGAGTTGTCTGTGGATTAGCGTATCAAAATCTGGCATGCTATTGGTGCAGGACAATGATTACATAGTTTTTTAATCACAAGTCATATTTTAATCCCATCTCTAATCTGTTTAATTTTATTATTATTATTATTATAAGCCCCTTAATGCGTTCTTACTGCTGACATATCTGGATATCCCCTTGTTAGTACGCTGTATGATATTTGTATGATATTTTAAGGGAATGCACAAGATAGTAATGTCTCCTCTCCCCATCAAGACATCAACAAGATCAAGGAGAGTCTACTTTAGAATTTTAAAACTAAAAGCTGAAGAGTCTGGGTTTGAGATAACGATCTCATTGTTTGGTATGGATTAAGAAAACATTTTTTTTTTGTTTTATTAGTAACTATAAAAGGTTATTTTTTATTTTAGTTTTTGTTTTTAAATATTTTATAATAAATTAAGAATATAATATTTTGTATTTTTATCGTTTCTTTGGAAATATAAAATAAAATAAAATATTTTTATAATTATTAGTAAAATTAAAAATAAAATAGAAAAACCAAACAGTCTTTTAAAATTTGAAAATGAAATTTTACCTCATCTTAATTTGATTTGTTCTTAAATTGGTTCCTTGGATTTTTATTCCAAAAGAAGCGCCCCAGCACCTTCTAATAGCACTAGAACCAACAAATTTTCAGTATTAATAGCACCACTACTTAGTAATCCCCTCTACTAATTAACAGTTTTCTTCTTTTTATTTTTTTTTTAAAATTAAAAATAAATAACTAATCACATGAAATGTTTGATTTTAAATGAAATGAATATCTAATATCGGAGTATTGTAGATTTTTCCCATTAGAACATTCTTCAAAGTTCAAACTTTCTTAAACAATTATTTGTTTGTTTGTCGCTTATGCTAACGTTTTTGGTGATGTTATTAAACCCGAACCGGTGATCGACTCGGCATGTCACTAGGTTAACGAGTCAATGGTTGAACAAGTGGGTTACTAGTTGAACCGGTAACATTGGTTTTTGGTTGAATGGAAACACAATGATTTGTGTTTAAGATTAATCGGCGAAATACCCTATGTAGTTCATCCTCTACACTATCATCATCATCATCATCATCAAAAGAGGATTCATTATAAAAAAATTCCACCTCCTCACTATCATCATAATCATTATTAAATTCTACACCTGATTCCCTTCCTTTCTCAAATTCTTACCCCTTTCCATCATTCCTACTCCTCCTAGATCACTTGAGGTTCTAATATAGGGTGCACAAAGTAAATTTCAATTTGGTTCCTAAAGGAGTATTATTGAGAAAGACTAAAGCCCAAAAGTTGTTTTCGTTAAATGTTGGACTAAAAACAACTAAAATTTTAAGAAAGACCAAAATCAAATTTTACTAATTTTTTAGGGACTAAAAATATACTTAACTCTTGTTAGATTAAGTGTAATACATTTGAATTATATATGTGAAATTCAGGTAATTTTGTCATTATCTATATCATATATATGACAGTTAATTTTTTGTAATACATTTGAATTATATTTAATCTTCTTGATAATAAGTACCCCCGACCTATTATAAATATATTTTTCAGTGTATATATCTACCACGCTATATCTCACGACATATACGAGACTTTCTCAGCTCTCTTATTTTAAATTGTCATGGATACTTCTATACTGTTCAACTTCCTTCTAAGTGACCCTGATGGTCCCGTTCCTTCTCCTTGGAAACGAGTTTGTGATATTCAGGTAATTTTGTCATTATCTATATCATATATATGAAAGTTAATTTTTTGTAATACATTTGAAATATATTTAATCTTCTTGATAATAAGTACCCCTGACCTATTATAAATATCCTTTTCAGTGTATATATCTACCACGCTATATCTCATGACATATACGAGACTTTCTCAGCTCTCTTATTTTACTTTGTCATGGATACTTCTACACTGTTCAACTTTCTTCTGAGTGACCCTGATGGTCCCGTTCCTTCTCCTTGGAAACGAGTTTATGATATTCTGGTAATTTTGTCATTATCTATATCATATATATGACAGTTAATTTTTTGTAATATATTTGAATTATATTTAATCTTCTTGATAATAAGTACCCCCTGTAAGGATCAAAATCCTCCATGAATGTTTTAATAATGACAACCTCTCAAATTTCAGCTAGTATAAATTCTGATTTGATGTACTAATGATTTCATTTGAGCATGTGTTAAGAAAGTACAGATTTATGGACACTCCAGAAGATGTCAATTATGAAATTCTAAGAACAGAAGAAACAAATCAGTGTTTCATACCTGAAGCATGACAAAAGATACAACTTACTTCAAAAAACTTTGTAAATCATTACAGAAAGCAAGAAAACTGTTGAGAAGAAAGAACAGTGACAATAACATCTATTCAGAAGAAACACAGTTTTATCAGAAGATGCATATTGTTGATTATGAAGAAAAAATAACAAATCAAGTGATCTGAGATTATTTAATGAGGAAAATATGTCCAGAAAAAAGGGATAATACAGAGTTATGATATTAGAAGGAAGATATTGGAAACTCTGCAGAAGAATGCATTCCCTAATAATTCACATTTCCCAGTTTTATTCTTCTGCAAAATATCAGAACTCTGCTGAAATTAATTTCTCCATGCCAACGTGTTTAAATGGATCTTCTCCATGAGAATGAAAGACACATTGCAGAAGGAATTAACTCCAACAATGAAAATGTCTCCAGAAGATAAGTCTCAGTCAAGAGACATCTGTCCTAGACTGTAAACAGCCTGCAACCTGCAGTGTTTCAATCTATACTTGATAGAGACAGCTCCTCCCTCACAGCTGGAAATGACTCAGCCTCTCCAAGGATTTCCAACGGCTATATCTCTCAATAAGCCTATAAAAGGAGCTCATTTCCTCATGAAAATGCAAGACAGACAGTCCAGAAGAAGCACCTGACTGCATAATTACCATCTCTACCTTCTGGAAAAATTCTCTCTTTCATAAATCTCTGATATTTTGTTCCCAATAGTTCAAGCAAAAAGAGTTGGCTCAAAAACCTTCTGTTGTTCCTTAAAGATTATTTATTTTGAGCTTTGTAATTTATTTTTCACTACATATTTCTTCTGTAATCTCTCAAGGAGGCTTAAGAGTGTTAGTGCCTCTCGAGAAAGTATACAGTGACTGTAAGTGGATAGTTCCACAAGATTGTAGTGAAGAAAACAGTCTGCAGATAGCTTTCTGTAGCTGTTTACTGTTTGTTCCTTCTGCAGAAGAAGTTGCAGTTGGCTGGAAGCCCTAAGTGGCTGAAAACGAAACTTGTTTGTGATCCTGAAGAGGCTATAGAAGAATACTAGTGGTAAGGTGTACCCAAGGTAATTGTCAAGTGAAAGATTAGTAAGAAAATCCTACCGAAGGTAGGGACTAGACGTAGCCTCAGGTTGGAAGAGGTGAACCAGTATAAAAATCTGCTTGTGCAATCTTCTCATCCCTTCACTCTCATTTCAGATTTTAGCTATATTATCATTTGAATAAAACTATTTTGAAAACTATTTAATACCTAAGTAAGTGATACTATCAAGTGTTTCTTCAAAGAAACCTTAATTTCTTCATATAGCATATAAATAACATTCTTCTTATTGAGTTGTATCTTCTAATACTCAGCCAATAATAACTTGAGCAGAAATAGTATTAGAAGAACTTGCAGAAATTTTAATTAATCACAATTCAACCCCCATTCTTGTGATTAAAACTTCAACTTCAATTGGTATCAGAGCTTGCCTCTAGGGTTGAACTCACTTAACTGTGAGAGAGGAAAAGATCAAGGGGAGATGGAAAACCATGAAGCTGCAACGTTCATACTAGAAGGATCATAAAAAAATAGACCTCCTGCATTCAATGGGAAAGACTACTATTATTGGAAAGATAGAATGAAGCTATTTCTAGAATCCCAAGACATTGACCTTTGGGATATCATAGAAAATGGAAACTACATCCCTATGACTAGAAGAACAAGAATTCTGACTCCTCCCAGAGAAGGAGAATCTGAAGTTCAAGAAGAACCTCCAAAACCCAAGCCTAGAAAAGAATGGACTCCAGAAGATAAGCAGAGATATCTTCTCAACTACAAAGCAAAATTCTTTCTTCTCTGTGCCTTAAGTTGAGGAGAATATGACAAAGTAGCTGGCTGCACCACTGCAAAAGAAGTATGGGACACACTCAAAATTGCCCATGAAGGAACTGATCAAGTGAAAGAATCAAAGATCAACATTATGATTCATCAATATGAAATGTTCAATATGATTGAACATGAAACCATTGATGAAATGTTCAGCAGATTCACTATCATTGTTAATGATCTCAAATCTCTTGGTAAGATCTACTCTAATCAAGAGCAAGTCAGAAAAATTCTTAGAAGTCTTCCAAAAATATGGAGACCAAAAGTAACATCAATTCAAGAAGCAAAAGACCTTGCTATTCTAAAATTAGATGAACTTCTTGGTTCTCTAAAAGTTCATGAGCAAGAACTTATGGATGAGTTACCAAGGAAAGATAAATCAATTGCTCTCAAAGCCAGCACATCAAAGAAAAGCAACTCTGCATCAACAGAAGACAAAGCTGCTGAAGAAGAATCATCCTCTGAAAATGATGATGAGATTGCCTTCATATCCAAAAGGATCCAGAGGTTGATCAGAAGAAAGGGCAGAGGAAAAAGGTAATTCAATCTCAAAAAGGATGGACAAAAGAATGAAGGATTCAAAGGACCAATCATCTGCTATGAATGCAACAAGCCAGGACACATCAAAGCAAAATGTCCTCAACTAAAAAGGGATCCAAAAGCCCTCCAGAAGAAGAAAGCCATGATGGCAACCTGGGATGATTCAGAAAGCTCTTTAGAAGAAGATGCAGAAGATGAGACAGCAAACCTATGTCTCATGGCAGGAAAAGAAGATAAGGTAATCACTTACAATCCTACTGCATATAAATATTTAGAAGATGCATTTGAAAACTTACTGTCAGACTCTCACACCCTAGCTCAAAAATGTGCACTTCTTAAAGAACAACTTATTAAAACCAAAGAAGAAAATGAAAAATATAAAGAAGATAATGAGAGATTAATTAAAACCAATCAATTTCTTCAACAATCTCACTTTAAGCTATCAGAACAAATAAAACAAATGAAATCTGATACTGCAGAAGATCCAAAATCTGTATCACTACAAAAAGAAAACAATCTTCTGCAGAAAAAGATTGATGAACTGCAAAATGATTTAAGTAAATTTGTAAATAGTACAAATAACTTAAATAAACTAATTGGAAACAGTAGAGAAAGCTCTGATAAAAGAGGATTAGGGTATAACCAAGTTCAATTATAAAAAATTCTTAAAACTGTTTTTGTTCCTGCCAAAAGGCAGTCTCCCAAATGTTCTTGGTGTAATAGAATTGGACACATCTCTCACAACTGTTACAGAATAAAAAGGAGCTTCAGAAGAAAGGTATCTAACCACTCAGGACCCAACAGAATTTGGGTACCTAAATCATTATTATCTTCTTATGTAGGAACAAACAAGAACTGTCAAGAAGAAATGGCAATGGTTCTTGGACAGTGGTTGCTCAAGACATATGACTGGAGACAAAAACAAATTCATCTAGTTACACAAAATAGAAGGTGGAACAGTAACCTTTGGAGACAACAAGAAGACACACATCAAAGGGTTAAAACATAATCTTCTTAGCATAAGTCAACTTTATGACAGTGTATATGAAGTTATGTTTCAACCAACATTTTTTGAAATTAGGGAATCATCTACTAAGCAAGTTTTATTCTCAGGGATAAGAAACAAAAACTTATATAGTATAAGTCTAGAAGAACTACCTGATCATACATGTCTTGCTTCCTTTGAAAATGACAAATGGATTTGGCATAGAAAAGTAGGTCATCTAAATATGAAAAGTATTTCAAAACTCTCTAAACTAGATTAAGTTAGAGGATTACCAAAAATCAAGTTTGAAAAGGATAAAGTTTGTGATGCATGTGCTAAAGGAAAACAAACTCAATCTAGCTTTCATCCCAAAAATGTAATCACCACTAAAAGAATTCTGGAATTACTACACATTGACTTATTTGGGCCTACTAAAACACCTAGTTTAGGGGGTAAAAAGTATGGTCTTGTCATAGTAGATTATTACTCTAGATTCACATGGGTTTTATTTCTCACTACCAAATATGAATAATTTGATGCCTTCAAAATCTTCTCCAAGAAGATACAAAATGAAAGTGGTCAATTGATTCCTTCTGTAAGAAGTGACCATGGTGGAGAGTTTGAAAATTTCTCTTTCAAAAGATTTTTTGATGAAAATGGAATCTCCCATAACTTTTCATGTCCTAGAACTCCACAACAAAATGGAGTTGTTGAAAGAAGAAATAGAAGTCTCCAAGAGATGGCTAGAACTATGTTAAGTGATAGTGGAATTCAAAAATACTTTTGGGCAGAAGTTGTTTCTACATCTTGCTATATACTTAATAGAGTTTCCATCAGAAGCACACTCAACAAAACTCCATATGAGATATGGAGAAAACCCAACATTGCATACTTTCATATTTTTGGATGTGATTGTTACATCTTGAACAATAAAGAAAATCTTGAAAAGTTTGATGCAAAATTTGATAAAGGGATATTTCTTGGTTATTCTACTACATCAAAAGCTTATAGAGTTTACAGTGTCAAAAATCAGACAGTAGAAGAAAGCATGCATGTTATTTTCAATGATACTAACCTTTCTTCTCAAGGGAAGTACAACAATGAATCAGATGATGAATCTGATAAAGTGCAGAAGATACCTTCTAACAGTAGAAACGTGTCAGAAGATATGACAGAACAGGAAAAGCCTCCAGAAAATACTGCAGAAGATGTCTGCACTCATAAAGAGGATCTTCCAAGAAGCTGGAAAATGATCAATGTTCATCCTCATGATCAAATCATTGGAAATACCACAAAAGGAGTAAAAACCAGATCTCAATTAAAGAAAAATGAAAATAGCTCAGCTCTTCTATCTCAAATAGAACCAAAAAAATATCAATGAAGCTTTAGAAGATGACTCATGGATAAAAGCCATGAAAGAAGAACTGGATCGGTTTGAGAAAAACAAAGTATGGACACTGGTTCCTCCTCCAGAAGATCATTCTATAATTGGAACAAAATGGGTTTTCAGAAATAAAATGGATGAAGAAGGTAGTGTGATCATAAACAAAGCAAGGTTAGTAGCCCAAGGCTATAACCAACAAGAAGGTATTGACTTTGATGAAACCTTTGCTCCAGTAGCTAGATTAGAAGCTATTAGAATTCTTCTTGCTTTTGTTGCATTTAAAGACTTCAAATTATACCAAATGGATGTCAAAAGTGCTTTTTTAAATGGTTTTATAAATGAGGAAGTGTTATGTACACCAACCTCCAGGTTTTGAAAATCATAAGCATCCAAACCATGTTTTCAAATTATCAAAAGCTTTATATGGATTAAAACAAGCTCCTAGAGCATGGTATGAAAGATTAAGCAACTTTCTTCTTAAAAATGATTTTACAAGAGGAAAAATTGACACTACATTATTTAGAAGAACTTTCAAGAAAGATTTACTAATTGTCCAAATCTATGTTGATGATATCATTTTCGGTTCCACAAACACAAAAATGTGTGAAGAATTCTCAGAATTAATGAAAGGAGAATTTGAAATGAGTCTCATGGGAGAAATCAAATTCTTTCTTGGACTTCAAATTAAATAAGAAGATTCTGGAATCTTTATTTATCAAGAAAAATATACAAAAGATCTTCTCAGAAGATACAAAATGGAAGGATCAAAATCCATGAGTACTCCTATGCATCCTTCTACAGTTTTAAATTCAGATGAAAAAGGAAAACCTGTTCCTGAAAAGGAATATAGAGGAATGATAGGATCCTTGTTATATTTAACCGGTAGTAGACCAGATATATTATTCTCTGTAGGACTCTGTGCTAGATTTCAATCTTCTCCAAAAGAATCACATGTTACAGCTATAAAAAGAATATTTAGGTACCTTGTTGGAACTACTGATCTTGGTCTTTGGTACAAGAAAGGTACAAATTTTGATCTTGTAGGATTTTGTGATGCTGATTATGCTAGAGATAGAATGGACAGAAAAAGCACCAGTGGTGGATGTCAATTCCTTGGAAATTCATTGATATCCTGGTCATGCAAAAAGCAGCCTACTATAGCCTTATCTACTGCAGAAGTTGAATATGTTTCTGCTGCAAGCTGTTGTTCCCAAATATTATAGATAAAACATCAAATGGATGACTATTGCATGAGGTACTAAAAAATTCCTATCTTCTGTGACAATACTAGTGCTATAAATCTATCTAAAAAATCCTATTCAACATTCTAGATCCAAACATATTGATATAAAGCATCACTTTATTAGAGATCATGTTCAAAAGAATGAAATTAAATTGAAACTCATTGAAACTAATTTTCAAGTAGCTGATATTTTCACTAAACCACTTGTAGAAGACAAATTTAACTTTATAAGAAATAAATTATATATGATCAGATTAAATTGTTGATTGAATGCTTAAGATTAAAAGAAGATAGTTCATACTCCACTGCATGTGCAATTTGGTATCTTCTGCAAAAAGAAGAACCTATCTTCTGAAAATTGTAACTGAAGTACACCGGTTGTATCTTCTGAAACGTGTTCAATCAAACCTAGCTTCTCTAATAGCTGTTCTAGACTAGGACATGATGGAAATATAGGGAAACACTAAAAGAGGGGTTGAGTAGTGTTTCAATGGAAACTTTTTCTGTTTCACAAATATTTTGAAAATTTTTCTTCTGAAACTCTTCAGATGATGGTTATCAGTCTGAAGGTTTTAATTGCTTTCTGAATTAAGTTCAGATTAAGAAATTGGTTAAAAACATTGTTTGATTCAAAGAAGAAGTTTTCACTTGGATACTTTTCAAACCCCTTAGTTAGATTAAAACTGAAAAGAAATAGTTAAGGGATAGAGAAAAACTTAGCCAAGAATTTATCCTGGTTCACTCACAACCACCGTGAGCTACGTCCAGTCCCAGGGCAAAAACCAGCACCTGAATTTCCACTAATCTTGAAAAATTACAAGTATTCTTTTCTTTCAAGCCTCCTCAGGCTCTACACCAAGTATTATTTCTTCCACCAAGCCTCTTCAGGCTCTCAGACACTTAACCAAGTGTAACCCAAGTATTCTTTCAAACAGAAAGCCTCTCCAGGCTTAAACACCCAAACTGTTTAAGGTTTGAACAGAGAAACAAATAGTTCACTATCCTTCAGATGATAACTTTTAACTTTAAATGTACAGAAAACTGAGATTCACTCAGGATAAGAATTTGAGTAAGAGTACAAGAATATCAGAGTATTTTTTTTGCAGCGTGTTCTTTCTCTGATAGGAATGCTTCTCTTATTCTTCAAATCTGCATGATACATATTTATAGTCTTCAGGAGTTAATGCCCGTTGCCAAATAGCATTAAATACTCAAGGAGACGTTTGACACAAGCTCTGACCAAGGCATTCTGAGCAGACAAGGTGCAAAAGGTCTGCGCACACAAAGCTTTTTGGCAGGAGCAGCAGCGTTGCAAACTTTGTTAGAACCACAGGAAACACTAGAAGGGGGGGTTGAATAGTGTTTTAAGCTTTTCGTGTCAATCTTGAAAATCTTTTGTTTAAATCATGAAGATGAATAATGTTTAAAATGAATCTTAAGATCAGATATAATTAAAACGTGCGGAAGATTATTTTAAACAGATACTTCTCAAGATATCTTCTGAAGATTATTATATTGAATGTTTTTCAAAATTGTGTCTGAAATACTTCAGATGACTATAGGTTGTCTGAAGTCTATTCCAGATTTCTGAACTGAGGTCTTTCCAGACTCACTTCAGATAGTTGTTTCAGAAGTAATTCAAAAGACATTTTTTGTAATGCTTCAAGTGATGTGAAAAACATCTCATGTTTTGTTCTTATGAAAGATCATTTTATTGAAATCGTTGTGTTAAGTTTGTTATGAAAATAACTTTTCAATCCCCAACATAAATAAGAAAACTGTAAATAGAGAAGTTAATGGAAAGAAGACTTAGGCACAAAGTTTATCCTGGTTCACCCACAAATCCGTGAGCTACATCCAGTCCCAGAGGCAAACAACCACTGGATTTTCCACTATCTGAACTCAGATACAAGTATTATTTTACCACAGCCTCTTCAAGCTAAACAATGAGTATTCCTTTGTTTTCAACTGCCTCTCCAGGCAACTCATGCAGTATTCTTTTACAGACAAGCCTCTCCAGGCTCAACCGAGTATAGTCTCTCCAGACACAACGAGTATAGTCTCTCCAGACACACCGAGTACAGTCTCTCCAGACACAACGAGTACAGTCTCTCCAGACACCACGAGTAAAGTCTCTCCAGACATCACGAGTACAGTCTCTCCAGACATCACGAGTACAGTCTCTCCAGACATCACGAGTACAGTCTCTCCAGACATCACGAGTACAATCTCTCCACACATCACGAGTACAGTTTCTCTAGACATCACGAATATTCTTTCTTCCACCAACCCTCTCCAGGCTCTCAGACACATAAAGTGTTGAGTAGTTTCACTACTCAATCCAAGTTAGATGTTCGCCAGAACCTCTAAACTTAGACTCTACTTGTACATAGAGATTACTGAGTACACACTCAGGATACAGACATTACAAACTAAGTACAAGGATAGACAGTGATATAAGTGTTTGAATTAAGTACAATCCCTGTCTTTCTATGAGGAATACATCCTCTGAGAGTAGGCTAACTAAGATGTGAAATGATGCTCCAGCCTTGTTCTCAAACCATTAGTTTCCATGGGCTACATTCTCACCCATATCATAGGAACACCAAGGTATATCAAAGCTTCAAACCGTACCCAGTTTGATAGTCATTTGTTCAGCATGATTGCCTTTCGAACAATCAACTCACTTGATCAAACAGACCAACTGAATAACCTAACTAACTGACCAGCTAGTCAGTAGCCTGATTGAGAACCAACTCTCTGATCAAACTTCGTTGACATCTTCATGATCCACTTAAGCTCAAGTCAACTCTTGTTAACCATAAGGCATTCAGCCTGATTAACTAGTTTGATTCTGTTGATCAACAATTTTGTCTGACTGACCAATAGGTCGGCAACATCTTCAAATTCAATCTTGAGGCTATTTATATGTTTGATGAAATATAGTCGTTTGAAGATGATTCATAATACCGTTGAGATGTTGATGATGTGGCTCATATAGCCGTTGTGTAATAGCTTCTCAAACGGTTGCTTCTCCTTAAGCGAATGAGTGTTCAGACGATCCCATTCTGACACTTGATATTTTCTTCTTCATGAGAGATGTTTCTTGATATAATTCTGCGAATACTCTCTCTTGAATCTGCTTCTTTCTGCTTTCATCTATTTTCTTCTGCTTTCCTCTGTTTTCTTTTAGGAGTGTCTCTTTAGGAGATATCCGTTGAATTTGTCCTTTTGCCGATTCTGTATATAGTCCTTTTTCATTTGCTCCTGACATCATATCTTCTTTGGGTGTGATGTCTTGTTCAATGGCTGTTGCTTGCAGATGATAAAATATGTTTGAATTAAAATATATCATTCAAACATTTTTCTTTGTTGCTTCTGCTTAGTCTCCTGAGCTTTTCTTCTGCTTTCTTTCGGATTGGTGATGATGATATTTCCGTTGTGATACCACCGTTTAGAGATAGCATTGAATGCTATTCAATCCGTTGTGAGACACGCTTCTGGGTGTTCTGACAATTCTGACAAAGTACAACATTGGTGCTGCTATAAAGTTGCCACCGTTGTTGCTGCAATTTCTGCGTTGCAGAGATTTCCTCAGCGGTGTATGAACTTCAAAGGTACCAAGAAAGGTCTCTGTGACTTTGCCAATTTAAGCTTTGAAAGTGTTGCGTGTTTGTAGAGAACGACTTTTCTCCAGCATAATTCAGAGAGCAAAAGTCTTCGTTGTCTTTAGTGAGTGTGCCACGTCGGATCTCAGACGGCTTCAATATTTCAGATGAATATTGACACTTCAAATAGCTTCTAGTCTTTCAGACAGCTCCGTTGCTTCAGACAGCTTCTTTGCTTCAGACAACTTCTTTGCTTCAGACAGCTTCTTTGCTTTCGCCAAGATGAAACTTCAGAGTACTTCTTTCTTCTGATAAGAAGATTGTAGTTTCATTCTTCTTAGTATTTCTTCTTCTTCTTTCTTCTTCATCTTCTTCTTCTTCTTCCATGTAGATAAAGATGTTGAATTGTATGTACTTTATTCAATCATCTTTCTTGCTTGCTTCTGTTCGGTCTTTTATCATTTTCTGATTGGCAGCAGGTGTGGATGCAGTAGGTCTGCTTATACAAATCCTTTTGTTGCAGGCATTGTGGAAAGTCTTTGCAATATTTCCTTATTTATGCAAGACTTTAATCGAGGTAGAAAAGCATGTCTAGCTTTATCTACTGAGTGAGTGATCTTCATGTGCTTTACACTTTGCAATGTCTTCAAGAAGTCATTTCTTGATTCTGATATGTTCAATCTTCAGACTGCTTCATGTTGTCTTCATTTCCTCAAGTCTGTAAGTAGTCTTCTATTTTTCAACTTTTTTCAGATAGCCTTCGAGTCTTCAACTTGGTTGTGGATTAATCTTCTTCAGATTCTGCACTTTGTTCTTTTGATTTTGATCCCCTGATTCAGATTCTTCTTTTGATGTGTTCTTCTACTCTTCTTCTTCAGATAGTGAATATTCCATCCTGAAACATAATCAACAAACCAATACCTTTCTCAGTAGAACCTGTTAATATAATATAATCTTATTTGTTAATCATTAATATAATCTTATAATCTTATTTGTTAATCATTAAAACTTAAGGATGCTAAGTATTACAATCATGTTTAAATACTTAAACCGATTTATAGACTTCACAAACTTTCCTTAAAAAATGCTAAACATTTGAACAAGGAGAGAAAGCAACTTTGACTCTTATGCTGAAATAGGTAAGATCATTGAGATGAACGTTCCTTGTGCTCAGCAACATCTTCAAGGGTCAAAAGTCCTGATGTCTTCAGCTTTCAGATGCAAGGAGTGCTTCAGATGAACTTCACACTTTCAGAAGATAAACACTCTTCAGAAGGTGTTGTGTCTTCAGACGATCTGAAGCTTCAGATGATGTTTCTCATTCTTTAAGATCTGAAACATAACAGAATCTTTGTGAAAGAATATTGCCATATAAATTCATCTGTATTTTATATTTGTTGTTCATTAAAACTTTTTAAGGGAATGAGACTCAGAGTATTTTTAATTACTCAAATTATTTTTGAGACTCAACAGGATATGTCACTATCAAGTCATAGAAAAAATCATATTAGGAGTCCCTTCATAAAAAGTCAACTTCAAAGGGTGACATGTGGCAAAAAGATCAGGATACAAAGTGAAACTTGAAAAAGGGTCTTTTTGTCCCTAGCCTTGAAATGTAGCAGTTATTGCACAAAAATTGCAAAGCCTATTCTGACCGTTGGAAGCATAAACTGCTTCCCTAAAAAACTGAGCCCACAGCTACAACTTCTCTCTCTCTCTCTCTCTCACCCGCTCTTCATCTTCTGAAACGGCTAGTTGAGAAACTCTCTATAAGACTTCCACTGCAAGGATATCTCTCACTCTCATTATCATTGTTCTTTCCCTTAATCAAATTCCTCATTCAAGCTAAAAATCGTATTTACTCTCTGTAAAAAATCACATTCCCTGTTTTCGTATTCCAACTTCTCTAAACAAAAAGGCTCAAGGAAATGGAAAACAAAGGAAAGACCTCATCCCCTGCTGATTCAAAAAACACACAAGATAGCCAGGGAACTGCTCCAAACACTGAAATGCATACCATTCCCTATGAAGAGATTCTCGATGTGCAGTCCTTGTTTGCAAAACCTCCCTCTCCCACACCTACAACTCCCATTTTCTGCTCAAAACCTCCTCTATCTCCTAAAACAGTGGCTTCCTCTCCTATTACAAAACCAACAGCACCTTCCTCTTCCAAAGAAAAGGACCCAACTCTTGTCAATAAAGCTCAACTAAGAAGGTCAAGAAGACTTAGAGCTGGAGTTGGTGTGTCTCTCCACACTGAAGGGAATGAAGCTGATAAACCTATAAGAATAGACTCTCCTTCATCATCTAGGATAAGCTCTCCCAACTCAAGAGATAAGGAAGATTGTAAGAAAGACAGTGGTAGTGAGGATGACCCTTCAGAAGAAGAAGATCTCAATAGAGACCTCTTTGGCAATGAGAAACTGTTAAAAATTTTCTATGAGAAGTGGGAATGGAAAACTATCATTCCTGGGAAGATATTTTTGCTACAAGAAGTAAATAAGGAAGGATGGGATGCTAATCATTTTCTCTAGAAGCAAGCTTGGGGAGATTTCCTTCTTATTAGGGAAACTGTCTATCCTAGGCTAGTTAAGGCATTCTATGCATCTGCAAGTGAATATAGAAGTGATGGAAATTCACTTGTAGTTAACATCAAAGGTTCAACCATGGTGCTGACACCAGAATCCATAGAAAAATCCCTTGGCCTCCCCCACTGCTCTAACAATCTATATGATGAGAACTGATATACCTTTGTAGGTATTACCAGAGAAGAAGTGGTCAACAAAGTGCTTGGTTATCATGACTCCAAACTTCTCTCCAGCCAACTCACCCCCATTTGCAGAATTTTTCACAAAATCTGCTACTACTCCCTCATTCCTAGAGCTGGGACCTTAGTGAAAGTTACTGATCAAGACTTGTTAGTCTTGTATCATCTTCTGACAGGTAAGCCTATCTCTCTTGGATACATCATTCTCAGAACCATGATTTCTGCTGTCAATCCCATTCGAGCCTATGCCTGTTTACCCTATGGAATGTTGCTCACTGTCCTCCTCAAACATTATCAAGTCTCCTTAGAAAATGAGGAAAGCTATGAGGAGTTCACCTATTTTGATAGGAGCAATATTAGGAAAATGCACATCAAAATTCCAGATATATCCCAATTCATGGCAAGTAGTTCTGAAAGTGAAGAAGAAGGTAACATTGCTGGTTCTGACAGATCAAAGAAGCAAAAAACAATGCTTCAAACATTCAGCAGAAAGAGAATGAGAGTTCAGAAGAAGGATGATTCTTCTGCAGAAGATACTGCTCCATCAAAGAAGCTTGGTGAGGATGCTTCTGAAAGTTTACCTGCAGTTTCTCCTCTTGCATCATTCACTTATGAAGATACTGAACCAAGTAGCAGCAAAGAAAACCTAGAGTTTCCAGAAAATGAGGAGAAAGATCTTCTGGAAGTCTTTCCTTGTAAAGATGCTATTCCTACTGAAAATAAGGCACAGGAAAATTCCTCAGAAAAAGGTATGGCTGTCAATGCTCTAGCCATGTTGGCAAGAAGCTATTCTGAGCCACCTTCTTTTGACATCTCCTTACCCATTCTTCAAGTTTCCCCCACTGCCACACCAGCTGTCAATCATCACCATGAATCTCATGCCAAAACTGAAGAGTTACACTTGTCTTCAGAAGAAGAAGAAGAAGACCCTAAGGGTGAAGCACAGTCTGCTCCCTCTATAGGAACTCTTGGCACTGAAATGGTTAATCAGTTTCTTGCTTCCCCCATCATTGATTCCACTATTCCTACAACAGTTCCTATCAGAGATAATATTCCTGTTATTTCTCCTCAGCTTTCATCTATGGATACCTTCCTCCAACAGCTCAGCTCTGAGAAGGATCACAATCCTCCTCCAACAGCTAAACCCTCAGAAAAGGTTGATGAGGATGCCAAGGAACCAACTGCTTCTTCTTCTCCATCCAGCACCATTGAAAGGCATGTGTTAAAAATGAAGGCTAATATCAAGAAGTTGTTCTCCAATGTAAATGTTCTCCAGAACTCAGTAAATGAGATGATTGAGCGATTTACTCAACATCAGTTCTGGTTTAAAAACTTTGTGCTTCCTATCATTGCTCCACAGGCTCCTCAGATGCCTTTTGCACCCTTTCAGCCACCTCAAAATATCTTGCAGCCCACTACCTCTTCATCATCAGACCACTCCTCTCCATCCAAGTAGGAAAATGATGATTCTGCTTCTCCTCACATGCCATTACTTCTTTTTTGATTGATGACAAAGGGGGAGAAGTAGTACAGTAGGAAGTATTGTAGGGTGACTTTTGTATTAGATGATTTCTGCTATGTATTAGGCTGATTTATGTTTTTATGATTTGTGTTGCTATAATTTCTATGGATGATTGTAGCTTAATCAGTATTTTGATTGAATGAACAAAGATCAGTTGTTTGATGCATACACTTTAAAGCTCTATGATTTTGCTGGATCCTATATCTTCTAAATTAATCACTGCACAAATTCAGGGGGAGTTTTACTAAAAATCAGAATAATACAAACTAAAATTTGAAAAGTTGTCATCATAAAAAAGGGGGAGATTGTAAGGATCAAAATCCTCCATGAAATTTTTAATAATGACAACCTCTCAAATTTCAGCTAGTATAAATTCTGATTTGATGTACTAATGATTTCATTTGAGCATGTGTTAAGAAAGTACATATTTATGGACACTCCAGAAGATGTCAATTATGAAATTCTAAGAACAGAAGAAACAAATCAGTGTTTCATCCCTGAAGCATGACAGAAGATACAACTTACTTCAAAAAGCTTTGTAAATCATTAAAGAAAGCAAGAAAGTTGTTGAGAAGAAAGAACAGTGACAATAGCATCTATTCAGAAGAAACACAGTTTTATCAGAAGATGCATATTGTTGATTATGAAGGAAAAATAACAAATCAAGTGATCTGAGATTATTTAATGAGGAAAACATTTCTAGAAAAAAGGGATAATACAGAGTTATGATATTAGAAGGAAGATTCACTATTGGAAACTCTGCAGAAGAATGCATTCCCTAATAATTCACATTTCCCAGTTTTATTCTTCTGCAGAATATCAGAACTCTGCTGAAATTAATTTCTCCATGCCAACGTGTTTAAATGGATCTTCTCCATGAGAATGAAAGACACATTGCAGAAGGAATTAACTCCAGCAATGAAAATGTCTCCAGAAGATAAGTCTCAGTCAAGAGACAACTGTCCTAGACTGTAAACAGCCTGCAACCTGCAGTGTTTCAGTCTGTACTTGATAGGGACAGCTCCTCCCTCATAGCTGGAAATGACTTAGCCTCTCCAAGGATTTCCAACGGCTATATCTCTCAATAAGCCTATAAAAGGAGCTCATTTCCTCATGAAAATGCAAGACAGACAGTCCAGAAGAAGCACCTGACTGCATAATTACCATCTCTACCTTCTGGAAAATTCTCTCTCTCATAAATCTCTAATATTTTGTTCCCAATAGTTCAAGCAGAGAGAGCTGGCTCAAAAACCTACCGTTGTGCGTTAAAGATTTTTTATTTTGAGCTTTGTAATTTATTTTTCACTACATATTTCTTCTGTAATCTCTCAAGGAGGCTTAAGAGTGTTAGTGCCTCTTGAGAAAGTATACAGTGACTGTAAGTGGATAGTTCCACAAGATTGTAGTGGAGAACCTAAGTGGCTGAAAATGAAACTTGTTTGTGAGCCTGAAGAGGCTGCAGAAGAATACTAGTGATAAGGTGTACCCAAGGTAATTGTCAAGTGAAAGATTAGTAAGAAAATCCTACCGAAGGTAGGGACTAGACGTAGCCTCAGGTTGGAAGAGGTGAACCAGTATAAAAATCTGCTTGTGCAATCTTCTCATCCCTTCACTCTCATTTCAGATTTCAGTTATATTATCATTTGCATAAAACTATTTTGAAAACTATTTAATACCTAAGTAAGTGATACTATCAAGTGTTTCTTCAAAGAAACCTTAATTTCTTCATATAGCATATAAGATAACATTCTTCTTATTGAGTTGTATCTTTTAATACTTAGCCAAGAATAACTTGAGCAGAAATAATATTAGAAGAACTTGCAGAAATTTTAAATAATCGCAATTCAACCCCCTTCTTGTGATTAAAACTTCAACTTCACCCCCAACCTATTATTAATATCCTTTTCAGTGTATATATCTACCACGTTATATCTCACGACATATACGAGACTTTCTCAGCTCTCTTATTTACTTTGTCATGGATACTTCTATATTGTTCAACTTCCTTCTAAGTGACCCTGATGGTCACGTTCCTTCTCCTTGGAAACGGCCGTGTTATATTTAGGTAATTTTGTCATTATCTATATCATATATCTGAAAGTTAATTTTTTGTAATACATTTGAATTATATTTAATCTTCTTGATAATCAGTACCCCTACCTATTATAAATATCATTTTCGGTGTATATATCTACCAAGCTATAACTCATGACATATACGAGACATTCTCAGCTCTCTTATTTTACTTAGTCATGGATACTTCTATACTGTTCAACTTCCTTCTGAGTGACCCTGATGGTCCCGTTCCTTCTCCTTGGAAACGAGTTTGTGATATTCAGGTAATTTTTTCATTATGTATATCATATATATGACAGTTAATTTTTTGTAATACATTTGAATTATATTTAATCTTCTCTATAATAAGTATCGCCGACCTATTATAAATATCCTTTTCAGTGTTTATAACTACCACGCTATATCTCATGACATATACGAGACTTTCTCAGCTCTCTTATTTTACTTCTATACTATTCAACTTCCTTCTGAGTGACCCTGATGGTCCCGTTCCTTCTCCTTGGAAACGAGTTTGTGATATTCAGGTAATTTTGTCATTATCTATATCATATATATGACAATTAATTTTTTGTAATACATTTGAATTATATTTAATCTTCTTGATAATAAGTACTCCCTTCCTAATATAAATATCATTTTCAGTGTATATATCTACCACACTATATCTCAATACATATACGAGACTTTCTCAGCTCTCTTATTTTACTTTGTCATGGATACTTTTATACTGTTCAACTTCCTTCTGAGTGACCCTTATGGTCCCGTTCCTTCTACTTGGAAACGAGTTTGTGATATTCAGGTTATTTTGTCATTATCTATATCATATATATGACAGTTAATTTTTTGTAATACATTTGAATTATGTTTAATCTTCTTGATAATAAGTACGACTGACCTATTATAAATATCCTTTTCATTATATATATCTACACCGATATATCTCATGACATATACGAGACTTTCTCAGCTCTCTTATTTTACTTTGTCAAGGATACTTCTATACTGTTTAACTTTCTTCAGGGTGATCCTGATGGTTTCGTTCCTTCTCCTTGGAAACGAGTTTGTGATATTCAGGTAATTTTGTCATTATCTATATCATTTATATGTCAGTTAATTTTTTGTAATACCTTTGAATTATATTTAATTTTCTTGATAATAAGAACGCCCCACCTATTATAAATAACCTTTTCAGTGTATATATCTACCACGATATATCGCATGACATATACGAGACTTTCTCATCTCTCTTATTTTACTTTGTCATGGATACTTCTATAATGTTTAACTTCCTTCTGAATGACCCTGATAGTCCCGTTCCATCTCCTTGGATACGAGTTTGTGATAATCAGGTATTTTAGTCATTATCTATATTATATATATGAAACTTAATTTTTTTGTAATACATTTGAATTATATTTTATCTTCTTGATAATAAGTACCGCTGACCTACTATAAATATCCTTTTCAGTGTATATATCTACCACGCTATATCTCATGACATATACGAGACTTTCTCAGCTTTTTATTTTACTTTGTCATGGATACTTCTATACTGTTCATCTTCCTTCTGAGTGACCCCGATGGTTCCGTTCCTTCTCCTTGGAAACGAGTTTGGGACATTCAGGTAATTTTGTCATTATCTATATCATATACATTTTAGTTAGATTTTTGTAAATCATTTTAATTATATTTAATCTTCTTGATAATAAGTATCGCCGACCTATTATAAATATCCTTTTCAATGTTTATGTCTACCTCACTATATCTCATGACATATACGAGACTTTCTCAGCTCTCTTATTTTACTTCTATACTATTCAACTTCCTTTTGAGTGACCCTGATGGTCCCGTTCCTTCTCCTTGGAAACGAGTTTGTGATATTTAGGTAATTTTTTCATTATCTATATCATATACATGACAATTAATTTTTTGTAATACATTTGAATTATATTTAATCTTCTTGATAATAAGTACTCCCTTCCTAATATAAATATCATTTTCAGTGTATTTATCTACCACACTATATCTCATGACATATACGAGACTTTCTCAGCTCTCTTATTTTACTTTGTCATGGATACTTCTATACTGTTCAACTTACTTCTAAGTGACCCTGATGGTCCCGTTCCTTCTCCTTGGAAACGAGCTTGTGATATTCAGGTTATTTTGCCATTATCTATATCATATATATGACAGTTAATTTTTTGTAATACATTTGAATTATATTTAATCTTCTTGATAATAAGTACAACCAACCTATTATGAATATCCTTTTCAGTGTATATACCTACACCGATATATCTCATGACATATACGAGACTTTCTCTGCTCTCTTATTTTACTTTGTCATGGATACTTCTATACTGTGCAACTTCCTTCTGAGTAACCCTGATGGTCCCGTTCCTTCTCCTTGGAAACGAGTTTGTGATATTCAGGTAATTTTGTCATTATCTATATCATATATATGCGAGTTAATTTTTTGTAAAACATTTGAATTATATTTAATCTTCTTGACAATAAGTACCGCCGACCTATTATAAATATCCTTTTCAGTGTATATATCTAGCACGCTATATCTCATGACATATACGAGAATTTCTCAGCTCTCTTATTTTACTTTGTCATGGATACTTCTATATTGTTTAACTTCCTTCTGAGTGATCCTGATGGTCCCGTTCCTTCTCCTTGAAAATGTGTTTGTGATATTCAGGTAATTTTGTCATTATCTATATCATTTATATGTCAGTTAATTTTTTGTAATACCTTTGAATTATATTTAATCTTCTTGATAATAAGTACCCACGACCTATTATAAATATCATTTTCTGTGTATATATCTCCCACGCTATATTTCATGACATATACGAGACTTTCTCAGCTTTTTTATTTTACTCTGTCATGGATACTTCTATACTGTTCAACTTCCTTCTGAGTGACCCTGATAGTCTCGTTCCATCTCCTTGGATACGAGTTTGTGATATTCAGGTATTTTTGTCATTATCTATATCATATATATGAAAGTTAATTTTTTTTGTAATACATTTGAATTATATTTTACCTTCTTGATAATCAGTATCCCCGACCTATTATAAATATCCTTTTCAGTGTATATATCTACCACGCTATATCTCATGACATATACGAGACTTTCTCAGCTTTTTATTTTACTTTGTCATTGATACTTCTATACTGTTCAACTTCCTTCTGAGTGACCTTCAAGGTCCTGTTCATTCTCCTTGGAAACGAGTTTGTGATATTTAGGTAATTTTGTCATTATCTATATCATATACATGTTAGTTAATTTTTTGTAATACATTTGAATTATATTTAATTTTCTTGATAATCAGTACCGCCGACCTATTATAAATATCCTTTTCAGTGTTTATATATACCACGCTATATCTCATGACATATATGAGACTATCTTAAATCTCTTATTTTACTTCTATACAATTCAACTTCCTTCTGAGTGACCCTGATGATCCGGTTCCTTCTCCTTGGAAACGAGTTTGTGATATTCAGGTAATTTTGTCATTATCTATATCATATATATGACAATTAATTTGTTGTAATACATTTGAATTATGTTTAATCTTCTTGATAATAAGTACAACCAACCTATTATGAATATCCTTTTCAGTGTATATACCTACACCGATATATCTCATGACATATACGAGACTTTCTCAGCTCTCTTATTTTACTTTGTCATGGATACTTCTATACTGTTCAACTTCCTTTTGAGTAACCCTGATGGTCCCGTTCCTTCTCCTTAGAAACGAGTTTGTGATATTCAGGTAATTTTGTCATTATCTATATCATATATATGCGAGTTAATTTTTTGTAAAACATTTGAATTATATTTAATCTTCTTGACAATAAGTACCGCCGACCTATTATAAATATCCTTTTCAGTGTATATATCTAGCACGCTATATCTCATGACATATACGAGAATTTCTCAGCTCTCTTATTTTACTTTGTCATGGATACTTCTATATTGTTTAACTTCCTTCTGAGTGATCCTGATGGTCCCGTTCCTTCTCCTTGGAAATGTGTTTGTGATATTCAGGTAATTTTGTCATTATCTATATCATTTATATGTCAGTTAATTTTTTGTAATACCTTTGAATTATATTTAATCTTCTTGATAATAAGTACCCCCGACCTATTATAAATATCATTTTCTGTGTATATATCTCCCACGCTATATTTCATGACATATACGAGACTTTCTCAGCTTTTTTATTTTACTCTGTCATGGATACTTCTATACTGTTCAACTTCCTTCTGAGTGACCCTGATAGTCTTGTTCCATCTCCTTGGATACGAGTTTGTGATATTCAGGTATTTTTGTCATTATCTATATCATATATATGAAAGTTAATTTTTTTTGTAATACATTTGAATTATATTTTACCTTCTTGATAATCAGTATCCCCGACCTATTATAAATATCCTTTTCAGTGTATATATCTACCACGCTATATCTCATGACATATACGAGACTTTCTCAGCTTTTTATTTTACTTTGTCATGGATACTTCTATACTGTTCAACTTCCTTCTGAGTGACCTTCAAGGTCCTGTTCATTCTCCTTCGAAACGAGTTTGTGATATTTAGGTAATTTTGTCATTATCTATATCATATACATGTTAGTTAATTTTTTGTAATACATTTGAATTATATTTAATTTTCTTGATAATCAGTACCGCCGACCTATTATAAATATCCTTTTCAGTGTTTATATATACCACGCTATATCTCATGACATATATGAGACTATCTCAAATCTCTTATTTTACTTCTATACAATTCAACTTCCTTCTGAGTGACCCTGATGATCCGGTTCCTTCTCCTTGGAAACGAGTTTGTGATATTCAGGTAATTTTGTCCTTATCTATATCATATATATGACAATTAATTTGTTGTAATATATATGAATTATATTTAATCTTCTAGAAAATAAGTACTCCCGACCTAATATAAATATCATTTTCAGTGTATATATCTACCACGCTATATCTCATGACATATACGAGACTTTCTCAGCTCTCTTATTTTACTTTGTCATGGATACTTCTATACTGTTCAACTTCCTTCTGAGTAACCCTGATGGTCCCGTTCCTTCTCCTTGGAAACGAGTTTGTGATATTCAGGTAAGTTTGTCATTATCTATATCATATATATGCGAGTTAATTTTTTGTAAAACATTTGAATTATATTTAATCTTCTTGACAATAAGTACCGCCGACCTATTATAAATATCCTTTTCAGTGTATATATCTAGCACGCTATATCTCATGACATATACGAGAATTTCTCAGCTCTCTTATTTTACTTTGTCATGGATACTTCTATACTGTTCAATTTCCTTCTGAGTGACCTTGATAGTCCCGTTCCATCTCCTTGGATACGAGTTTGTGATATTAAGGTATTTTTGTCATTATCTATATCATATATTTTAAAGTTAATTTTTTGTAATGAATTTGAATTATATTTAATCTTCTTGATAATAAGCACCCCCCGACCTATTATAAATATCCTTTTTAGTGTATATATCAACCACGCTATATCTAATGATATATACGAGACTTTCTCAGCCCTCTTATTTACTTTGTCATGGATACTTCTATACTCTTCAACTTCATTCTGAGTGACCCTGATGGTCTCATTCCTTCTCCTTGGAAACGAGTGTGTTATATTAAGGTAATTTTGTCATTATCTATATCATATATATGAAAGTGAATTTTTTTGTAACACATTTGAATTATATTTAATCTTCTTTATAATCAATACCCCCTACCTATTATTAATATCATTTTCAGGGTATATATCTACCACGCTATATCTCATGACATATACGAGACATTCTCAGCTATCTTATTTTACTTTGTCATGGATAGTTCTATATTGTTCAACTTCCTTCTCAGGGACCCTGATGGTCCCGTTCCTTGTCCTTGGTAACGAGTATGTGGTATTCAGGTAATTTTGTCATTATATATGTCATATATATGAAATTTAATTTTTTGTAATATATTTGAATTATATTTAATCTTCTGGATAATAAGTACCCCCCGACCTATTATTAATTTCCTTTTCAATGTATATATCTACTACGCTATATCTAATGACATATATGAGACTTTCTCAGCTCTCTTATTTACTTTGTCATGGAAACTTCTATATTGTTCAACTTCCTTCTGAGTGACCCTGATGGTCCCATTCCTTCTCCTTGGAAACGAGTGTGTTATATTCAGGTAATTTTGTCATTATCTATATCATATATATGAAAGTTAATTTTTTTGTAATACATTTGAATTATATTTAATCTTCTTGATAATCAGTACCCCTACCTATTATAAATATCCTTTTCAGTGTATATATCTACCACGCTATATCTCATGACATATACGAGACATTCTCACCTCTCTTATTTTACTTAGTCATGGATACTTTTATACTGTTCAACTACCTTCTGAGTGACCCTGATGGTCCCGTTCCTTCTCCTTGGAAACGAGTTTGTGATATTCAGGTAATTTTTTCATTACGTATATCATATATATGACAGTTATTTTTTTGTAATACATTTGAATTATATTTAATCTTCTTGATAATAAATATCGCCGACCTATTATAAATGTACTTTTCAGTGTATATATCTGCCATGATATATCTCATGACATATACGAGACTTTCTCATCTCTCTTATTTTACATTGTCATGGATACTTCTATACTGTTTAACTTCCTTCTGAGTGACCCTGATGGTCCCGTTCCTTCTCCTTGGAAACGAGTGGGTGATATTCAGGTAATTTTGTCATTATCTATATCATTTATATGTCAGTTAGTTTTTTGTAATACCTTTGAATTATATTTAATCTTCTTGATAATAAGTACCCCCTACCTATTATAATTATCATTTTCAGTGTATATATCTACCAAGCTATATCTCATGACATATACAAGACTTTCTCAGCTCTCTTATTTTACTTTGTCATGGATACTTCTATACTGTTCAACTTCCTTCTGAGTGACCCCGATGGTCCCGTTCCTTCTCCTTGGAAACGAGTGTGTGATATTCAAGTAATTTTTTCATTATCTATATCATATATATGAAAGTTAATTTTTTGTAATACATTTGAATTATATTTAATCTTCTTGATAATAAGTACCCCCTACCTATTATAAATATCATTTTCAGTGTATTTATCTACCACGCTATATCTCATGACATATACGAGACTTTCTCAACTCTTTTATTTTACTTTGTCATGGATACTTCTATACAGTTCAACTTCTTTCTGAGTGACCCTGATGGTCCCGTTCCTTGTCCTTGGTAACGAGTGTGTGATATTCAGGTAATTTTGTCATTATCTATGTCATATATATGAAAGTTAATTTATTGTAATATATTTGAATTATATATAATATTCTGGATAATAAGTACCACCGATCTATTATTAATTTCCTTTTCAGTGTATATATCTACCACGCTATATCTCATGACATATATGAGACTTTCTCAGCTCTATTATTTTTCTTTATCATGGATACTTCTATAGTGTTCAACTTCCTTCTGAGTGACCCCGATAGTCCCGTTCCATCTCCTTGGATACGAGTTTGTGATATTCAGGTATTTTTGTCATTATCTATATCATATATATGAAAGTTAATTTTTTGTAATACATTTGAAATATATTTTATCTTCTTGATAATAAGTATCCCCGACCTATTATAAATATCCTTTTCAGTGTATATATCTACTACCATATATCTCATTACATATACGATACTTTCTTAGCTTTTTTATTTACTTTGCCATGGATATTTCTATACTGTTCAACTTCCTTCTGAGTGACCCTGATGGTCCCGTTCCATCTCCTTGGAAACGAGTGTATGATAATCAGGTAATTTTGTCATTATCTATATCATATATATTGTTAGTTAAAGTTTTGTAATACATTTGAATTATATTTAATCTTCTTGATAATAAGCACCCCCGACCTATTATAAATATCCTTTTTAGTGTATATATCTACCACGCTATATCTCACGACATATCGAGACTTTCTCGGCTCTCTTATTTACTTTGTCATGGATACTTCTATACTGTTCAACTTCCTTTTGAGTGACCCTGATGGTCCCGTTCCTTCTCCTTGAAGACGAGTTTGTGATATTTAGGTAACTTTGTCATTATCTATATCATATACATGTTAGTTAATTTTTTGTAATACATTTGAATTATATTTAATCTTCTTGATAATAAGTATCGTCGACCAATTATAAATATCCTTTTCAGTGTTTATATCTACCACGATATATCTCATGACATATACGAGACTTTCTCATCTCTCTTATTTTACTTTGTCATGGATACTTCTATGTTGTTTTAACTTCCTTCTGAGTGATCCTGATGGTCTGTTCCCTCTCCTTTGAAACGAGTTTGTGATATTCAGGTTATTTTGTCATTATCTATATCATTTATATGTCAGTTAAATTTTTGTAATACCTTTGAATTATATTTAATTTTCTTGATAATAAGTACCCCCGATCTATTATAAATATCCTTTTCAGTGTATATATCTACCAAGCTATATCTCATGACATATACGAGACTTTCTCAACTCTCTTACTTTACTTTGTCATGGATACTTCTAAACTGTTCAACTTCCTTCTGAGTGACCCTCATGGTCCCGTTCCTTCTCCATGGAAACGAGTGTGTGATATTCAGGTAATTTTGTCATTGTCTATATCATATATATGAATGTTAATTTTTTTTGTAATACATTTGAATTATATTTAATCTTCTTGATAATAAGTACCCCCTACCTATTATAATTACCCTTTTCAGTGTATATATCTACCACGCTATTTCTCATGACATACACGAGACTTTCTCAGCTCTCTTATTTTACTTTGTAATGGATACTTCTATACTGTTCAACTTCCTTCTGAGTGACCTTGATGGTCGCGTTCCTTCTCCTTAGAAACGAGTGTGTGATATTCAGGTAATTTTTTCATTATCTATATCATATATATGAAAGTTAATTTTTTGTAATACATTTGAATTATATTTAATCTTCTTAATAATAAGTACCCCCTACCTATTATAAATATCATTTTCAGTGTATATATCTACCACACTATATCTCAAGACATATACGAGACTTTCTCAGCTCTCTTATTTTACTTTGTCGTGGATACTTCTATACTGTTCAACTTCCTTCTGAGTGACCCTGATGGTCCCATTCCTTGTACTTGAAACCGAGTTTATGATATTCAGGTAATTTTGTCATCATCTATGTCATATATATGACAGTTAATTTTTTGTAATATATTTGAATTATATTTAATCTTCTGGATAATAAGTACCCCCGACCTATTATTAATATCCTTTTTAGTGTATATATCTACCACGCTATATCTCATGACATATACGAGACTTTCTCAGCTCTCTTATTTTACTTTGTCATGGATACTTCTATAGTGTTCAACTTCCTTCTGAGTGACCCTGATAGTCCCTTTTCATTCTCCTTGGGTACGAGTTTGTGATATTTAAATAATTTTTTCATTATCTATATCATATATATGAAAGTCAATTTTTTGTAATACATTTGAATTATATTTTATCTTCTTGATAATTAGTAGCCCCGACCTATTATAAATATCCTTTTCAGTATATATATCTACCACGCTATATCTCATGACATATACGAGACTTTCTCAGCTTTCTTATTTTCTTTGTCATGGATACTTCTATACTGTTCAACTTCCTTCTGAGTGACCCTGATGGTCCCGTTCCTTCTCCTTGGAGAGGAGTTTGTGATATTTAGGCAATTTTGTCATTATCTATATCATATACATGTTAGTTAATTTTTTGTAATACATTTGAAATATATTTAATCTTCTTGATAATAAGTATCGCCGACCTGTTATAAATATGCTTTTCAGTGTTTATATCTACCACGCTATATCTCATGACATATACGAGACTTTCTCAGCTCTCTTATTTTACTTTTATAGTATTCAACTTCCTTCTGAGTGACCCTGATGGTCCCATTCCTTCTCCTTTGAAACGAGTTTGTGATATTCTGGTAATTTTGTCATTATCAATATCATATATATGACAATTAATTTTTTGTAATACATTTGAATTATATTTAATCTTCTTGATAATAAGTACTCCCGACTTATTATAAATATCATTTTTAGTGTATATATCTACCATGCTATATCTCATGACATATACGAGACTTTCTCAGCTCTTTTATTTTACTTTTTCGTGGATACTTCTTTACTGTTCAACTTCCTTCTGAGTGACCCTGATGGTCCCGTTCCTTCTCCTTGGAAAAGAGTTTGTTATATTCAGGTAATTTTATTATTATCTATATCATATATATGACAATTAATTTTTTTCTTATCAATTAAAACAATAATCAATCCATGTATTTGTTATTTTGGTTTCTTGGTATTGGCGTAATCCTAGAGTAAGCTTATTTACCACATCTACAATGAGACTGGATTCCCGGTATTGGAATTTAGGCCATCGGTCAATATTAGAGGAGGCGTTAGCATGGAGAACTCTTTCTAGTCTGCATCTATTGATGAACCAATTTATCGCCCAATGATTAGGGATCTTCGAAACTCGCATGCCCTTCAAAGACTTTATTTTTCGCACTTCCTGCATCGACATAGATGTTTATGGCATTGCAGAATAAGCAGTGGCTCGATGCCCGTTTTGTAGTGGTATAATTAGGTCGTGTCCATGATTTTATTATCATCTTAATGTGCAAGAATAAATGAAAGCTTATTTTAGTGAGTTATCACCGTTTATTACCATTTTTCATAGTTCATCCTCTACAGGAGTATTGTAGATTTTTCCCACCAGAACATTCTTCAAAGTTCAAACTTCCTGAAACAATTATTTGTTCGTTTGTCACTTATTCTAGCGTTTTTGGGTAAATGGAAAGACAATGATTTCTATTTAAGATTAATTGGAGAAATATAGAGTACATCAATTTTAGAGTAAAAAGCCCAAATTCATCCCAGACAAAAATATATTAAGACTCATTAATCCCTAATAAATAAAAACTCACCACGACGTTATTGATAATTATCTTTGTGAGACATGTTCTTCCTTCTATTAAATTATATCTGCTACAATTGACATATGTGAATATGTGACACGTTCAATGATCTACATGGAAAAAACATTATTCATCATATAGTCATTCAACATGTCCTTTTTTTATAAGTAATACCCATGTTAATCCACCACAAAAAAATTCATTTTAGGACACATCAGTCCTTACGCGCGCACTACAAACAAAAGGAATTCAGGCCGCCAAATCTGGAAAAAAAAACCAAAGGTTATGTGTACTCCTTCGAAACCCCGCATACATCACTATTCTAGGTTTTCTTCAATCCATAATATTTGTTTCATGTTATATTCTTCCTCATTCTAGCTCCAAGAATTGTTCTTTATCTTTTGCTAAAATATTTTGACAATGATGTTTGAATATGCCTGTGTACCTCAAATCTAATCCCCTCTGGTTCACCGGTCTATGTTGGTGTCCACTTCTTGCTCCCAATTTTCTCCTTATCAAGCCTCTTTTTGTTGAACAACGACTATATTTCCATTATAGCAAGCCAATCTCATCTTATGACCAACCATTTTTCTCATTATATATAACAACTAATTCCTCACAGAAAGTTCAAATTGGCTTACTTCTAAATTTAGAATTTTACTATTAAACACTTCACAATTATTTTTAATGATGTTGTCTACCTTAGGTCAATCATTGAAATGGTATTTGGTCTATGTTTCAGGTGGAAACTTGTCGAGGTAAGATCATGCTTTCTCATTCTTGGTCTTCAACTTCTCCATGGAAATTTTTAATTGAATAACAATAGTGCATCTTACAATCTCTCAAATAGATTCCCTAAGCTCTTTGTCCTCCCATTGCTTTATGAAGTTCTTCTCTATATACATGACAAAACTTTTATGTTGGACACTAGGTTTAACATGTGTTGCAAGTAAAAAACCCTATAAAAGTTGAGAATGTCAGTAAGTTATATTTGGTATGAAGTACAAAATAAAAAATTGTCACATACATATTACATATCAGGCACATAATTTCTTCCATTCCATTCGTAATCTCCTAGTTCTTCATGAAGAAGAGTCAGAACTCATTTCCAATTATCCTTGGTCTCACTATCCACCACAACAAATGCAATCACATATAATTGATTGTTTGCATCCTCATCATATTATTACAAAGAGGAAAACCTTATGTAATTCATCCTCTACACTATCATCATCATCAAAAGGGGATTCATTATCAGAAAATTCCACCTCCTCATTATCATCATTATCATTATTAAATTCTACACCCCATTCCATTCCTTTCTCAACTTCATTATTTTTACCAACTTCTTACCCTTTTCCATCATTCCCCCTCCTCCTAGATCACTTGAGGTTCTAATATAGGGTGCACAAAGTAAATGTCAATTTGGTGCCTACTAATTATTCTAACATTACACATATCATGGATATTTTCATCCCTTCAATAATCTTCAAACTAGACTCAAAGTCCTATTTAGGCACACACCAATAACATTTCTAATAGGCATAATAGCCAAGCTCCTTAAATGAACTTACTAAGTCAGGTAAACAAACCAAGTCTACATCTATACTTTAGGTAACTTACTTTCTCATCTACATAAGAAAGCACACCCCTTGCATCTATGTTGTTACGCTTGGCAAGTGCCAATTGTCATTGTAGTAATAAAAATTATCGTCCTCAGGGATTGAAATTGTTGAGTACTAGTTTACTATTAAACGTTAAGTTTGAGAAATTAATAAAATTAAATATAAAACTAAATTTAAAACTAGATTATGACCCGCGCGATGCGCGATCATTTTTAATTTTAATTTGATAATATTTAAAGGCTATTTTTAATTTTAATTTGATAATATTTAAAGTTATTTATATATAACAGTAATAATATAATAAATATCATTATGCTAAATGTAAGTGAAATAATTTTTTAGATTTGTGTGATTGAATTTGGTGTTGCATATCATATTAAGTTTAGCTGGAGCTCTGTATCAATGGTAAAAAAACTTTGATATGACTACATTTATGTATTTGACATCTTATAAATTTGATGTTATACTTGAATTATATAAATGTAATTAATATTTTAAATGACATTCATATGGAATAAATTGTAATGAATTTAAAATAAAATAACGACTAAGAATTTGAAATGATGAAATGTTGCTAATGGTAATTGATTGTGAAAATTAAGTTTGTGGTAAGAGTTAAATTATTTTTTATTACATATTGATGCTTGATTTGAAGTTTTTTTTATTTTAATAATTTTTTGTTTAGTTTTTGATTCAATAAGGTTTAAATAATGATAAAAATGATATTAAATATAGTTAAAATAATGTACTAATATTATATGGGGACAGAGATACATGCTTAAAAGTGAAGATTGACCTTGCATTAGTTTTTTTTTTCAAAAGTCCTACTATGCAAAATTGATTTGTATTTATATAATTAGTTTTATTTGCTTAATTAGTTTAGTATCTATACTACTGTTCGAGTAGTCCAAGATTATCGGTGACTACAGAGATCATCGTGGTGAACATGGTACTGATGGCGTAAATGGTGATTTGGATAGAGGAGACTACAACGGTGATGGAAAAGGGAAAGAAGATTAGGGGAAAAAGGCATTTGGTGCAGTTGAGAGAAAGATGAAGGGGTAATTCCAGTTGTCCTTGACGACGACGACTACGAATGTGGTGTCAACATATGAAACTACTACGACGAGTGAGAGGGTGAAGCACAAGAGAAAGAAATTGAATGTGGTCTAGATGAGTGAAACGACATCCATGTGAGTAGATGAGGCATGTGTTACTGCCTCAAGGTGACTTGAAGACGAAGGGTTGTGAAGCCAAAGAAAATGGATCTATCAATTTTGGAGTAGTTGGTCTCATGAGTATTGTGTGTGGGTTTCTATCACTATATTGCAAGTAAAGGCAAAATCTAGAGGTGCCACCTCATATTATTCTTGATGTGGCAAAATTAGACATATGTGACAATTTTGGAGGTGATGTGTTAATGTCATAGCTTGCAATTCAGCTTTTATATATATATATATATATGAATTCAATCACTATAAAAAAGTTCGAGAATTGATTTCGTGTTCTTCCATATAAGTTCTTACCCTTATTAGTTGATGCAAATATTCTAATTGTCCATTGAGTTAATTAAAATTTATTTACCCCGAATTCCTCAGGCAAGTAAAAACGTATTTATTGAACCCTAATATCCGATTCATTATAAAAATTAAGAAATTCAATAGAACACTAAAATACAATTATCATCTCATATAAAAACTAATTAAGCATGCATGTCTAATTTCCCAATTGTGACAGATCTTCATCTATTCTACCTCTACTCGCAAACAACCCCCAATTTCTCAATTGTTAAATTACTCATAAAATAAACATTCATCATTGGACAAATAGAAACAAAGGTAAAACACCATGATAATTAAAATTATTAAACATCAACAAAAAAAAAGATTCAGAGCATATAAGTCAGAAAACTACATTAAATCTCTAGCTGAGAAAGAATTAGCTATGCATAAGGTAAATGATAAAATAAAATATTGATGAAGCAATTGATTGCAAAGGTAGCCTCCACCTCCCGATATTAACCTTTTCATTAGCTGCACAATCTTATTCTGCAAAGCTTTTTCATCTCTTAGGTCTCTTTGTGTTTGTCTAAATGGCTCGTATGCTCTTTAAGTATAGCTATGTTTTTATGTTAACGCTCAAACACAACTTATGTTAACACTCGAGCGAAGAGTACACCACGCTCGAGTGTGGACTTATATTAACACTCGAGCAACGAGTATGCTATGCTCGAGTGTTCTGAAATAAAAAAAAAAAAGAAAAGTTAATGGATTGATTTTCTAATTCTAATTTCCTAAAATAAAGATTAAATAAAATAAAAATAGTAAAAACAAAATTTTCTTAACCATTTTTTTTTCTAAAAACTACTTCTTACCTCAACAATCTTTGCAAACTTATGGCAGTTGTGAAATACAATTTTGATATATTCGTCCATTTTGTGAATAATATCATAGGAAAAAAATCAAAACATGCAAAAAAAAATGGTGACAAATTTCAATTTCCTAAAATCATATTTCAACCAAAATGAATTTCTCACAGTTAACTTGTATGATACACAACCATAAACATCAAATTAAAAAAAAACCCTTAACGTGTTCATAGACACATAGGGTCCATCATCATAACAACAATTATTTTGAAAACAACATAGAGAGAATGAGAGAAGAGAGTGTGAGAGAGGGGGGATGGACCTTGGTGAGATCAAGAAGAAGGAAAAGTTTGCGACCGGACTTGGATAGGACAAGAAAAGACACATGATCATCAGAAGACTGTGGGTTTGTAGGAGATTATCATCAGAGGCAAAGAGGTAGAAGGAATGAGGATGGCATGGCTTACTTTTTCATGAATTTTCCTGATCAATTTGGTGTAGAAGATCTTTGGAGAGTATTCTCTATGTGGGGGGGGGGGGAGGTTAAGAATGTGTATATCCCAAAAAAAGAGATAAATGGGGTAGAAGATTCGGGTTTGTAAGGTTCGCGTCAAATGATCACGATGTTCAGTTGGAAAAGAGGTTAAGTGATAAGTGTCAAATATATAATAAATTCTTGTATTTTTACTACACTTATCAAGGGTAAAATAGTAATTTATGCCCCAAAATAATCCTTTTTTAGTAATAATTGTGTTTATTTAATTTGAATTTGATGCTATTTTAACAGAAAATATGTTGATTTTGCAGACTTATGAGAGAGATTTGAAAGAGAAAAGAAGATAGCATTATTTGAGGATATGATCTGCAGATTTGAAGTTTAAATGAGAGCATATAAAGATAAGATCAGCAGCCATTTAAACAAGGATTCTGCGGATAACTTCCCAATTTAAATTCAAAGTCAAGATAAACACAAAATCAGATAAAAAAAGAGGGAAACAAGGAAATCCAAGCAAACAAAGATAAGATCAGGAAGAGATCAAGCTAAAAAAGGGAGAGAATCAAGAGAAGCTGATCGAGAAATTCGCTCCACCTGCGCTAAACGCAGGTGAAACATAACTATCAGGATTCCTCTCTGGATCATGCGCTGAGCGCAGGTGAATAGCCTTCTTTCATCTATAAATAGGACCTTTTGTAAAGATCAAAAGGAGCTTTTGGAGAGTCGGTGAGCTTAGAATAGAGTGTGAAGATAGAAGCACACGGATTGAAGAAGGTGACAAATTCTTCATTGGTTTGTAATGGCTACCATGGGTAGCTAAACTCTCCAGTTGGATTGGATGTACTTGAATCAATCCCAAATGTATGTGAATTCTCGTATTTAATTATAAATCCTTGTTTTATATATATCGGTACTTTTATGCTTTTCTTTATGCATAGCTTCCGCGCGTGCGCCGGAGTTATAGGCTAGTGTCAGGATATAACGTGATAGAGATTTCCGGCTAGTATTAGAGTTTGGGGGAGCCTAGACATAGGAAACTCAAATTTCGATTGCTAAAAGTACTCAAAGTAGTTACTATAGGGTCATAGGAGAAAGTGATCATTGAAGAAGAAGTAGGAAATCTCTTCATAGCTGACACTATGGGTCTATAGGGCGAATTGATAGTGTTAACAAACGGAAAGATAGAGCAATCAAGCCAAGGTAATTTGTCGCTTGGGAGAACCCGCATAAATTATTTCTGAGTATTTTATCACTGTGGAGACCAGGGTAAAATAACATAGTTTGGCTAAGGTATTATAAAAAATAAATTCATAATTAAAGAAGGGATTCACATATACAAGGGGTGCGATGATACGAAGTCCAATCCTAATCCAAGTAAATTTATCTCTCCCTATTTTATTGCTTTATCTACTTTCTACAATTTAAATTTTGCATATCAATTATCATTCCAAAAATATTTTCTAACTTGATAATTTGATCACTAAAATATACGAACTGAACCGTTCCTTGTGGATACGATAACTCATACTTACTATTATACTGCTGAAATTTTGGTACGTTTGCCAGAATTCCATCAAGTATTTTTGGCGCCGTTGCCGGGGAGCAGTGTATCAATTTGTAAAGACTTGGGAGGTCTATACTATTAAGTTGAATATATTTTATCTTAGGATTTTTTTTTTATTTTTTGAATTTTTAGGATTTTTTTTAATTTTTAAATTTTAAATTTTTAGATTTTAATTTTTAAATTTTAACTTTAATTTTTTTTAAAATTTTTAAAATTCTCTTTCACACTTACCCTTTTCAAGTTTTCTTGTTTATGCTTTTTAGAGGCCAGGTGTCCCCAAATCATCTACAATTTGATCCAGAAATAGAAAGGACATCAAGGAGGAATAGAAGTAGAAACAAGAGAAGGAGACGAAGGAGAAGCGAGGAAGAACCCAAAAATAAGGAGACAAACTCAACATTATCTGTTCAACCACCCCAAGTGAAGTAAATGTTAAATGGCTTCTGAATGTCAAAATCCTCCAAAAAGAACCCTTGGAGATTGTGTTAGGCAGCAAGAGCCAAAATATTTCTCCCACACACCAATTCAAGGTAACTTCTCTAATTACAATAATTATTCTAACAGTTTTTCACAGGATTGGAGAAGTTACCAGAATCAAAATTTGGGTGGTGATAAGATGTTGTTTCGTCGCATAAGCAAACTTCTGCAGATGAACTCAGGGGACAGAATAAGAGTCTAAGGCAGCAATTAGAAGCACTCAACAAGAAGCTAGCTAACTTTCCTCAGCAATTGTAGACAGTGTATTCCTATCCTGTCCAGTCACCACAATTAGTTTGTGATTTTTGTGGAGGTGACCATCTCAATGGTTACTACTGCTTTTACCCATGCACTCAAGAAGAGCAAGTTACTTACATGGGCAACCAAGAAAGATCAGGCAACTTCTCCAACAGCAACAACTTTGCAAATAATTCACGAGGATGGAGAAATAGCCAGAATCAAGATTGTAAGTGGCAGCAAGATAATGTTTTATTCCATGTGCAACCTTCTTCCCAACAGAACAAAGCTACTCTTCAATTCAACCATTGCATTCAAAAGGGGAAGATCCTATTGAAAGAAAGTTGCAAGAATTCATACAACTTCAAAATTATTATGAAAAAGTAGGATTCTGTGTTGATCCCATACTAGCTGAGATAATAGAAAATATGACCAAATATCAGTCATAGAAAAATGCACAACCCAACCTTGAGGAACAATCTGATGACATGACCACCATTAGTGTTCAACTAATAGTGGAGGAAATCAATGACAGTCTGGATGATGAAGAAGAGAAAGCTGAAAAAGAGGAACCTGAAGAAGTAAAAGAAGAAGAAGAAGCTGATGAAGAAAAGGAAGAAGAAGAAGGTGAAGGAGAACTAGAAGAAGAAAAAGGAGAGGATGAAACAGAAAAGACCGTGCTTAAAGAAGAGATTGACTGTGAAAGGGAGGTAGAGAATAAAACCTATGAGGGTGTACATGATGAAAAAGATCAAGAAAATGAGAAAAAGAGTGAACAGTGAGATAGTGAGTCAAAGCCCTTGGAAGGAGGAGATGTGGTACCAAGATCAAAGACTTTGCCTTATCCAACCAGCCCTCTAAAGGAAGATCAAGAAAGGCATGGTGCAAGTGTTAAACCTTCCAAACCTCACAAAAGAAAAGCCTACAAACAAACTGACCAGAACAAGGCAAAGAGAAGAAAAGTCAAGCTAACATCACAATCAAAGCCCAAGTTCCGATTAAGGACAAAGTGGTCAGGCATATTCCATACCAAGGACCCTTGTGGAGCAAAAAGAGTAAGATCTGACAACTGTGAATTTCCCGAGCTTTAGGAGGAAAAGACCTATGCAACTCAGCAAAAGACTCCGAAGAAGAGAAAAGTCAGGCCAAATGAGTCAGCAACATGGTCTAACTCCAGACACAAGACCAAATGGGTAGATTCAAGTCACATTCATAATTGGTCAGAGGCAAGAATATGGGTAGGGTCACTGCCCAAAGGAGTCAAAGGTGTAGCACAAAGGCTCGCCAAAGGATTCCTGTATCACCCACCTTGAAAGAACAGGCGTCAAGCTATATGACGTTAAACGAGCACTTCCTGGGAGGCAACCCAGAGATTTTTAAGTTTTTAATTGTTTTCAATTTTGTTTGTTAATTAGGATTTTTCATTTTTTTAGGAATTAGGAAATTTTCAAAATTGATTGGAATAAGTTTGTGGAAAATAAAATTTTTAAACAATAGGAAGTAGCAGAAAACGTGACTGAAAATTGAAAAATCTCATTCTGTTTTCTGCGCTGAGCATAGGAGAAGCGCAGAATTGCAATTTTAGTCATTGTTTTCTGCGCTTCACTTGCACTGAGCGCAGGTGAAGCGCAGCAGTACGGAATTTTAAAAATCTTCTGTTTTCTCATGTACTGTTTCTCTACTTCCTAAGCTCTTCTTTTCTTTTTTTTCCACGCATAAACCTCCATCAATTTTGAAACTTTCAAGTTTCAGATATGTTTTCTTTAGGAGTAAACCACCAATTCAGTCCCCATCGTTTACCACCGACTTCAAGTTAGTCCCCAACGTTATGGAAATTAATTATTAGTCCCCAACGTTTGCAACGTCAAGCACGTTAGGGACTAACATGCTTGACGTTAGGGACTAACCTGCTTGACGTTGCAAAACGTTGGGGACTAACATGCTTGACGTTGCAAAACGTTGGGGACTAATAATTAATTTCCACAACGTTAGGGACTAACTTGAAGTCGGTGGCAAACGATAGGGACTGAATTGATGGTTTACTCTTTTCTTTAGTTTTCAACAATTGAAATCTTCATTTACTCTGTCTTTATTAGGCTCTCAGACCATGCAACTTGTGTTAGAAAGACCAGTTGACCTCAAACCAATCAGGAGTTACCAGACCCATACCCATGCATGCTGCTTGAAGAGTTCCGGATATTCTTGCAGTGGTCTGGGGACAGGCCTATTCATCAAGGGGGAGGTGGAGCAGCATGACAAGGACTTACAGGATACAAAGGATGAAGATTGATACTGGTACAGAGGATGAAGATTGATACTGGTGTTTTTCTTTCTTTTCATTTTTTTAAGGATTATTTTTTAGTTAATTAGGATTTTTGTTTTATTTTTCATTTTTTATTAGGATTTTAGGAAAAAAGGATTTAAGTAATTAATTTAAAAATCTCAAAGCTAGGCAGTCTAACTAACCAAATTAGGAAAGAAATAGGAATTTTGTGATTGAATCCATAATTAGCTAGGATTAGGATATTGTGCAGGAAAATATATCAGGATAGTTATAATTATTTTCAATACGTGATTTCATCAAGGAAATTAGCCAAAAAGTCGGTGAGTTGTGAGACCAAACACTGATATGAGAGTTTTCACCGCTGGTTGTTAACTGTTATTGCTTGAGTTTTTGGATTTTATTCTGCACTTGGAAAATATGGAAGTGATAAAGGCAAAATTTTGTGATTTAACTATTTGCTCAGTGCCAAAAAGCCAACCCTTGATAAAATTTTTCCAATTTTTTTGGTAACCCATTTGAACTTTAATGTTTCTTCTTATGCACCCAAGCCATAATTGATGTCTATATCTTGTCCCTTACACACTTGGGATAGAGAGCAAGGTGCAACTTGATATGATATAATGGGAAGAAAAAGTTGGTGATTTGAAAGTCAAGAAATACAAAGAGCAGGCACAAGAAAGAAAAATAAGATCACTCCCTCAAAAATCAAAAAGAAAAAGTGAATAAAAGTAAACAAGTTGCGGGGAGTGAATCATCAAACAAGAGAAGAGGCCAGCTGAACAAATGCAAGTCAAGAATGCAATGGAGAATTGAGAGAAGGCTCAAAGAACAAAGAAAAATTCAAAATTGCTCTCTATTCTAGTGTTTCTTTGCATATCCAGAAAAACTATGAATTCTTGATAGCCCAACCTCATTACAACCAAAGAAAGACCTTTTGATCCATGTTAACCATGTGCATCTCTAATGTCCAGAAACGACTATCAATCTTAGTTGTTCAACTGCGGTGAGAAATTGAGGGAAACACTTACCCGTGAACATGAGAGGATTCCTTGATTTTTTCTTCACTTATTGTTTTGGTTGCTATTTCTGAAAAAGTTTGAATGTATTTTTATCTTGTTTTGGTTGAGTTTTGGAAATATCACTTGATTCTGACTTTCAATCTGACATTTGGAAAGTGACAGCTGCCTAGCAAAAGGTGATAAATTTATTTCCTTAATCTTTTTTAGAATCATGACAGGGGGTTGAGTCCATTTTGATTGCAAAAGGTTTTCTTGCTTGAGGACAAGCAAGAAGTTAAGTTGGGGGGGATTTGATAAGTGCCAAATATATGATAAATTCTTGTATTTTTACTGCACTTTTCAAGCGTAAAATAGTAATTTATGCCCCTAAATAATCCCTTTTTAGTAATAATTGTATTTATTTAATTTGAATTTGAATTTGAATTTGATGCTATTTTAACAGAAAATCTGTTGATTTTGCAAATTTATGAGAGAGATTTGAATGAGAAAAGAAGATAGCATTATTTGAGGATAGGATCTGCAGATTTGAAGTTTAAATGAGAGCAAATAAAGATAAGATCAGCAGCCATTTAAACAAGGATTCTGCGGATAACTTCCCAATTTAAATTCAAAGTCAAGATAAACACAGAATCAGATCAAAAAAAGAGGGAAACAAGAAAAGCCAAGCAAACAAAGATAAGATCAGGAAGAGATCAAACTAAAAAAGGGAGAGAATCAAGAGAAGCTGATCGAGAAATTTGCTCCACCTGCGCTAAACGCAGGTGAAACGTAACTATCAGGATTCCTCTCTGGATCATGCACTGAGCGCAGGTGAATAGCCTTCCTTCATCTATAAATAGGACCTTTTGTAAAGATCAAAAGGAGCTTTTGGAGAGTCGGTGAGCTTAGAATATAACGTGATAGAGATTTCCGGCTAGTATTAGAGTTTGGGGGAGCCTAGACATAGGAAACTCAAATTTTGATTTATAAAAGTACTCATAGTAGTTATTATAGGGTCATAGGAGAAAGTGATCATTGAAGAAGAAGTAGGCAATATCTTCATAGCTGACACTATGGGTCTATAGAGCGAATTGATAGTGTTAACGAACGGATAGATAGAGCAATCAAGCCAGGGTAATTTGTCGCTTGGGAGAACCCGCATAAATTATTTCTGAGTATTTTATCACTGTGGAGACCAGGGTAAAATAACATAGTTTGGCTAAGGTATTATAAAAAATAAATTCATAATTAAAGAAGGGATTCACATATACAAGGGGTGCGATGATACGAAGTCCAATCCTAATCCAAGTAAATTTATCTCTCCCTATTTTATTGCTTTATCTACTTTGTGCAATTTAAATTCTGCATATCAATTATCATTCCAAAAATAATTTCTAACTTGATAATTTGATCACTAAAAATATACGAAGTGAACCGTTCCTTGTGGATACGATAACTCATATTATTATACTGCTGAAATTTTGGTATGCTTGCCAGAATTCCATCATTAAGCCAAATATGGATTGGGTCTTTTAAGCTTCGAGTTAATCCATCTAGATTTAATAGGAGCGGTGTACCTGTGGAACCAGTGGTGGAGTCACAAATTGGGAAGTTGAAGGAGTCCAATATCAATGGCCATGTTAGTGGTATGGTGGATGGTAAGTCTTGTGTTGAAGCGGTACGTGGAAAGGTGAAACAGAGGTGGCAACAAAAACAAATACCCAATATCAACAGCGCACGTGAATGGAATGGGTTGGAGTTTGAGGTGAAAAACTCGGACATAGAGTGGTTGGAAAAATGTTGTGTAGGGAGAGTGCATCAAGTGGATGAGATATTCCTTTTACAAGATAAAATTATGGCAGAAGGAATCAAATCAATTAAAGTAACTCCTATGGGTGATGATATGGTACTAATTCAACCGGTGGATGGGGAGGATGTAGTGGAATTAATTAAGGAATTGGGAGACTTGTTTGCTAAGTGGTTTGTTAATATTTAACCTTGATGCCAGGAAGATGTGGTACGTAGTCGATTTATTTGGCTAAGAATTCAAGGGATACCGGTGCACGCGTAGTCTGAGGAGTTCTTCAGGATGGTTGCCATTGCATTGGGCAGATATATGTTTATTGATCCTGCAACAAAAAGAAAGGATATGTTGGATGTGTCTCGTTTGTTAATTCATACCTCATCTAAGGTTCCATAAGTATAGTTGAAGATCCATATATTGATACATGGAGAATGTTGCCAATTAATCATTCTGTGAGGCAAGCTGATAAATCCCCGAGCTTTGTTCTTCTGAAGACTCAGAGTCTATGGAGGATGATACCGATTTTGAATTTCAAATTAATGAGGCGTTAGACAATTATTTTAATAATGAAGGAAACTTAATTTTTTATAATGGTGGAACGAATCTCCTTGATGATAAGGATGCATATCAGGGATGTGTTGGAGTGATTCGCGACCAGGAATTTTTGGTTCCGGATTCGGTGCGTGAAAGGAATTATGTGGTTTTAAATGGGGATTTTGTGGAGCCTCACATGCAACAAGTTGATGGGATGCAGTTTGATTATAATGTGGCGCACATGACTAGTGGTAATGGGCCAGATGGTGGGGCTGAACCCAATGCTATTCAACAGCTGAATAATACAGGTGGGCCGAGTGTTGAAGAGAGATTGGACTCCAGTCTTGGGCCTGTAATGACTCCAATCGTACGCGTGCCTGATCCAATAGTGGACGACGCATCTAGATTTGCTAATTCAAGTGAGCCCAGTCTAATTGGTAATGCTCAGCAGCCTCGCTTCGTTGAGTGTAACGTGGAGCACTGGGCTAGTGTAAATGGGTCGTTTGATGGGGCTGAACCCAATGTTATTCAGCAGCCGAATAATACAAGTGGGCTGAGTGTTGAAGAGAGATTGGACTCTAGTCTTGGGCCAGTAATGACTTTAACGCGTGCCTGATTCAATAATGGACGTGACATCTAGACGTGCTAATTCAAGTGAGCCCAGACCAATTGGTAGTGCTCATCAGCCTCGATTCGATGGTGTGGAAGAACATATCTTGGCTTCCGTTTTGTCTCTAACGCTGAAACTTTGCTTCCTGTTGTAGAGGTGCACGGAGACAAATCACATGGGGATCAACCAGCCTTACTGGAGAATAGTGCCGAGGAGTTTTCTGATATACTTAGCCATGATACATTGTGTGAAGTACCTATTGGATTGGCAGAGGAGCTTAAAGTTGTGGCCGTAAATCGTTTGATGCATCAAGCCAAGACAATCAGAGGGGGAGCTACAAAAAGGAGGGGGAGGCCAAAGAAAAATTTTGTAAACCCATAGGTTAGTGACTTTAACACAGTTCAAAATCTTACTGAATTGGAGCAGCAAGTTGTAGCTAATATTGTGTGGAAGTTGGGTTTGGATTTGGGGGTTTCTGGGTTTGAAAATGAATCTGAAATGATTGATACATTGGCAGAGATGAAGAAAAGGGATCGTTTAGTTGTGGGAAGGACTTTGGGGGTAATCCGTAATCTTAGAAGTGCTCTGTTGTTGTCTCTGTGATGGTGTTGTGTTATTTTTATTATTGTTGGTTCACAAAATATAAGGGGTATTGGGGAAGGATTAAGAGAATGGAGATTATAAATTTACTTCGAGCAGAAGGGCGATAAGTGCAAATTATATTATATTTTCTTATGTTTTTACTGCACTTATCAAGGGTAAAATAGTAATTTATGCCCCAAAATAATCTCTTTTTGTGAATAATTGTAATAATTGTGATTATTTAGTTTGAATTTGAATTTGAATTTGATGCTATTTTAATTAAAAATCTGTTAATTTGTGCAGATTTATGAAAGATTTGAATTGGAAAAGAAGATAGCATTAATTGTGGAGAATATTGGCAGATTTGGAGTTTAAATGAGAACAGAATAAGGATAAGATCAGAGCCATTTAAACAAAGATTCTGAAGATAACTCTCCCAATTTAAATTCAAGACAAATAAATCACAGAATCAATTCAAAAAAGGGAAGCAAGGAAAGTCAATCAAGCAATGACAAGATCAGAAAGAGATCAAGTTGATAAATGAAGAAATAAAGAAAGTCTGCAGCGTGTTTCACGCTCCACTTGCGCTCAGCGCAGGTTGGAGCGCAGCTTACTGGAACTCATGCTTCACTTGCGCTTAGCGCAGGTGAAGCACAGCACACAGATCAGCTTTTTAAATTTCAAATTAAGATAGATCTCTTCCAGATTTAAAATAGCTTTCCTTAGTCTATAAATAGGACCTTTTGTATAGATCATAGAGGAGAGTGGGGGAGCTTAGAATAGAGTGTGAAGATAGAGGCACACGGATTGAAGAAGGTGACAGATTCATCATTGGTTTGTAATGGCTACCATGAGTAGCTAAACTCTTCAGTTGGATTGGATGTAGTTGATTCAATCCCCAAGTGTATGTGAATTTTCGTATTTAATTATAAATCCATGTTTTTATATATATCGGTACTTTTATGCTTTTCTTCATGCATAGCTTCCGCGCGTGCGCCGGAGTTATAGGCTAGTGTCAGGATACAACGTGAGAGAGATTTCCGGCTAGTATTAGAGTTTGGGGAAACCTAGACATAGGACACCTAAAATTTTGATTGGTAAAAGTACTCATAGTAGTTACTATAGGGTCATAGGAGAAAGTGATCATTGAAGAAGAAGTAGGCAATCTCTTCATAGCTGACACTATGGGTCTATAGGGCGAATTGATAGTGTTAACGAACGGAAAGATAGAGCAATCAAGCCAGGGTAATTTGTCGTTTGGGAGAATCCGCATGAATTACTTTTGAGTATCTCGTGATATGGGACACCGGCAGGGGATAACATAGTTTGGCTAAGGTATTATAAAAAATAAATTCATAATTAAAGAAGGGATTCACATATATAAGGGGTGCGATGATACGAAGTCCAATCCTAATCCGAGTAAATTTATCTCTCCCTATTTTATTGCTTTATCTACTTTGTGCAATTTAAATTCTGCATATCAATTATCATTCCAAAAATATTTTCTAACTTGATAATTTGATCACTAAAAATATACGAAGTGAACCGTTCCCTGTGGATACGATAAACTCATACTTACTATTATACTGCTGCAATTTTGGTACGCTTTCCAGAATCTCATCAAGGGTGGATTTTTTGTGTATCCAGGAGCCCAAAAAAGAGTTTATTGATACTAGTTTATGTGTTGCTTTGGGTGGAGGAGAAGGCTGGGGTTGGGCTTACGCTCCTTCTGTTGGCCTATCTGGAGGGCTACTATTTGTTTGGAAAAATTTTGTCTTTGTTCTTCAGGAAACTTTTGTGGACCGGTCCCAACTTCATTGGTTTTAGTGGATGGTGGGGGTGGATAAAATTTTCTGTAACATTGTCAATGTTTATGCACCTTGTGACCTATTGGGTAAGAAAAATTTGTGGCAAAGGTTGTGTGATGTAAAAAGACAACATGAAGGTGACCTATGGTGTTTAAGGGGTGATTTTAATGCTATTAGAACTGAATCTGAAAGAAAAAGTGTGGGTGGTGTGTGAATGAGAGATGATATATCCTATTTTGCTCACTTTATTGAAATGGCTGAACTTGTGGACCTACCGCTGATTGTGAGAAAATATACCTGGTATAAAGGTGATGGGTCGTGTATGAGTAGGTTGGATAGATTTCTAGTCACTAATGAGTGGTTGGTGATAAGTGTTAGAATTAAGTAAATTTTCAGGTAAATTACAACACTTATTGATAATGAATTGTTGAATTTATAACCCAATTTCACCCTTCTTAGCTTAAATCGTGGATATTGTATTTATTGGAATTAAATCTCAACTTGATGCTATTTTGATGAAAAATCTGTTCAATTTTACAGATAAAAAGCTAAGGTACAAATGAAGCATCAAAATAACAGTGAGCAAGGACAGAAGCAGTGTAGAACAAGCTTCAAAGGATGACAATTCAGAGGAGTCAGTTGTTGTTTCCTGCGCTCCACCTGGCTGAGCGTAGGCAGAGCGCAGGAATGCCTGTTCAGATATTGTTTCCTGCACTTCACATGTGCTGAGCGCAGGAAACGTAACCTAATTTGTAATGGGCCTCAAACAGGGTTTAAACGGGTCGTCAGACAATTTATAAAAAGACTTTTAGGGATGGAGACGACATTGAGAGATTGACACAGAGTTTTTGAGCAGATACGGAGTTAGGAGAAAAGCGTGACAGTCTCTGGAGACCTTTTTGGAGCAAGAGGGAGACTACAACAGAGTTGGAATGCGTGGCTGTTATTTTTCTTCTTAATCCCGTTGGTTTGTAATGGCTACCATGAGTAGCTAAATCTCTCTTTAGGATTGAATGTAGTCGATTCAATCCCCAATTGTATTTTGGATCTTTGTTATTTAGGAATCCCTATTTTTATAATATTGCTGTTTTCATTTCTGTTCTTAATGCTTAACTTCCGTCTTGTACCGGAGTTATGATCTGATGTATTGAATTAGCTGGGAAGCGGTTTTCTAAATCTGATTTGGGTAAAAACACTCAATAGGTTGAATACCTAGGGATAGGGTTCAATTTATTGATAGCTTTTAACAACTGATCTTAAAGCTAGGCAACTTGTTAAACAGCCAAGGGATTGGTGTTTAGGGAATTATTCTAAGAATTTCATACTTGAGGGATCAATGTGAATGAAATTTATTTGGGCTTCAATATTTATAATTATAAATTCCTAGATATCATTGATTTCCAAAATACAATAAGGGTGCGATAGACGAAGTTCAATCCTAGTTTCTCTTATTTGCTCAATTTCATCCACGTTTCTCTTTGTCTCAGTTATTTTAATTGCATCTTTTAATTTATTTATTACCAAACAATCTCAACCAATTTCAATCTTTCTTACTCAGTAAGCGTGAATTCTAAGAATTTATTTTGTATCGTTCCTCGTGGGTACAACAACCCCTATTCTTACTATTATACTATTAAAAAGGGGTGTATCTGATCATTGTGCGGTGTTGCTAAAACATGATGTTATAAATTGAGGGCCTAAACCTTTTAGGGTCTTAGACTGTTGGAGGCTACATGATGGATACGCTGATTTTGTGTCTAATCAATGGAAGGAACTATATGTGGAGGGTAAGGCAGCGTTTGTGTTGAAGGAGAAATTGAAATTAATGAAGAATATATTAAGGAACTGGAATAAAGAGACTTTTTGAAACCTGGATAGTAAGATTTCGGAAACCAAGGAGCTTATAAATTTTATGGATATTAATGGGGAGGTGTCTACTTTGAATGAGGAGGAAATACTGGGGAGGAAAAAACTAGTGGCAGATCTATGTCTTTTAATGTCCATGAAAGATAGTCTCTTGTTCCAAAAATCGAGATTGCGGTGGGTTGGAGACTCTGGAATGAAGTTAAAAGCCTGATAATTAATGATGTCAGATATTCTGATCCTATTGTTCTAAAAGAAGCAATGAAAGGGCATTTTGAAACCCATTTTCAGGAGCAATCTTGGAGGCGACCCTGTCTTGATGGTGTTGAGTTTAGTAGTTTATCTAATATGGATGCCAATGGCTTGGTTTTGCCATTTTCTGAGTCGGAGGTGAAAGATGCTGTGTGGGATTGTGGTGGATCAAAAAGCATGGGACCGGATGGTTTTAATTTCAACCCTGTTAAGGATTTCTGGTTGGATTTGAAAGATGATGTGTTGTGCTTCATGAACGAATTTCATTCTTCTGGTAAGTTGTGTGGTGGGTTGAATAGTTCTTTTATTGTATTGGTTCCCAAAACAGAAAGCCCCCAAAAAGTAGAGGAATTTCGTCCTATCTCTCTAATTGGTGTTATGTATAAGGTGGTGGCAAAAGTACTTGCAAATAGATTGAGGAAGGTCATTGGGTAGATCGTATCAGAATGTCAGTCCGCCTTTGTGAAAGGTAGATCTATCTTTGATAGTGTTGCCGTTGTGAATGAAGTCATTAATGAAATAAAGAGGAAGCGAAGAAGCTGCCTTCTATTTAAGATAGACTTTGAAAAGGCCTATGATTCGGTTAATTGGGCTTTTTTACAATATGTGTTGGGCAGAATGGGTTTTCTGACAAAATGGAAAATATGGATTGCTGAATGTCTTCGTACTTCTAGAATCTCAGTGTTACTTAATGGTAGCCCAACAACTGAGTTTGGAGTTAGTCGCAGTGTTCGTCAAGGAGACCCACTTACTGCTTTTCTATTTCTTATTGCTACTGAAGGTCTGAATGCCTTGATGTGTAAAGCAGTTCACTCTTAGTTATTCTCTGGTTATATGTCTGGTTCGGAAAATATCATGATGTCTCATTTTCAATATCCAGATGACACTATATTCTTGGGTGAGGTTTCTGTCTCAAACCTGTGGGGTATTAAAGCTATTCTAAAATTTTTTGAACTGGCAGACATGAAAGTGAATTTCCATAAAAGCAAGCTTATTGGTGTCAACGTTAAGGGGGGCTTGTTACTTGTGGCTTCACAATTAATTTCTTAACTGTAGAGTTAAGAGCGTGCCTTTCTCTTATTTGGGTATTCCTATTGGTGTCAATCAAAGAAGGAAGATAACTTGGATCTTTGTTGTGCAGAAAGTTGGGAAGAGGTTGTCTATTTGGAAATGTAAGGTGTTGTCTTTTGGTGGTCGTCTTGTCCTCTTGAAGTCCGTTCTATAATCGATGTCGATCTATTACCTTTCCTTCTTCAAGGCTCCCAAAGGTATAATTTCTAAACTTAATTCTCTCTTTATTTCCTTCTTGGGGTGGGGGTTCTTTGGAAGAGAATAAAATTTCCTGGGTTGCTTGGGAGGATGTATGTAGGGAAAAAAGACATGGGGGGTTGGGGCTTCGTGACTTGAGAGCGTTCAATTTAGCGCTTTTAGGGAAGTGGAGGTGGAAGTGGTTGGTAGAAAAAGGGTGGTTTTGACATAGAATTCTATCTTCCATATATGGTGGGAGCTTTGGGAGAGAGAGGGGGAGGCGGTTGAGGGGGTCAAGTTGATGGTGTGAGTTATGGTCAAATGACTACCATAGTGATATCACCATGGATTGGTTTTCAAAATGTTGTATAAAGAAGGTGGGGGATGGGAGTGATACATCCTTTTGGAAAGATGGGTGGTGTGATAGTGTGCCTTTGTGTGTGACTGGTATCATAGGTTATTTCTATTAGCTAATAATAAGGATGTGTCCTTAGCTAATATGGCTTTTAGGATTGAGAGTGGTTTGGGTTGGAATTGGAGTTGGCGGCGTTCCTTATTTCAGTGGGAAGAGGAACAACTACAACAACTTGCTCGTGAGTTACAAGTTGTGCAGCTGTCAGAGGAACATTCGGACTCTCAGAGTTGGCAGGCGGATGTTGTAGGAAAGTATATTGTTAAGTCTGCTCATAAGGTCATCATGAATGAAGGTAATTTTTTTTTCCGAATTTCCTTTGCACAATTTCATTTGGTCAAAACTTGTTCCCGCTAAGATTTCCTGTTTTGTCTGGAGAACTATGTTGAATAGGATTCCTACTAAGCAGAATCTAATTCTAAGGAATGTAGTTAATGTAGCGAATGGTGATTATGTGTGGTGTGGCCAGATGTTGGAGTCCACTTCCCACTTATTCTTTAATTGCTATTTTGCTTACTCTGTATGGATGGAATGCATGAAGTGGGGAGGATTCTGTTCTGTTTTATCTAGTGGCTGCATGGAGAATTTTAGTCAATTCGTTGGTTTACTTGTATGTAGTGCTAATAATAGACTACGATGGTCCTTGGTTTGGATGGTGGTGATATGGTCATTGTGGTTAGCACGGAATGCTGCAATTTTCTCTAATAAAATATTGGAGCCGACAGATATGTTGGAGTTAATAAATATTAGATCTTGGAAATGTCTGAGAGCTAAGGATCCTTCTTTCTCATATCCTTTCTTGACGTGGAATGTTGACATTAGCTCCAGTCTAAATTTTCACTCTGCCTGATCTCGTTTGGTCTGTGTATTTTCTGCTGATGGAAGGTACCTGTTCTGCCCATGCTGTCGTTCGGTATGCGGGACTGTCTTTTATTGTGTTGATATTGTTACTCTTGCTGGTTTGGTATGCCTTCTGCTGTTCTGGTATTATACTGGGTTGCTCCTATTGTTCTGTTGTTGGTTTGTTCTATTGCGGGACTGCTTTTCCTTGACTGGTTCCAATCTGATTTTGGCTTGTAGATGGATTTTTACGTTCGGCTGAGAGCATAGAATTTTCACGTATTCATATTAGCCTTTTATTTGGACTATAATTTGGTTTATTGGCTTTGGATTCATCTTGGTATGTGTTTTGGAAGTCTGTACTGGTTTTTTGGCCCTGGACTTGGTAATTGTTTATAGGCTTGGTTTATTCTCTTGTGCGGGTACATCTCATGTGTTCTTGTAGTAGGTAGTTTATTTGGGTGGGTCTATGTAATGGTTTTGTAGTCTACTATATTATTGATGCATTGTATATGGGTTGGAGTACCCCCTTTACTCTTCTTAATTAAAGTATTTTCTTATAAAAAAAAAGTAAATTACTCCATCCTTCCCTTTATTTTGTAAATCCTACACAAACCCCCCCTCCCCCCTCTATGTTCAAAACCTATACAAAACCCCTCCAAATTTAAAAGTACATTACACTTAAACCCAAATTTCCATGAAAATTGTTAGTCAATAGTCAACAGTTATCTTTTATATTAAATTGAAAAAAATGTCCTTACTAATTATGGGTTTTTATTGCATAAAAATCCCTTATAATGCTTCATATTTTTTAACTAGAAATCCGTTCCAGCAACAACACCAAATATACCTTCTGTTCCCTTATAATATTTCATGTTCGTGTTGTATGTATAAAACACCAAGTGGTCTTTGTGTTGAGTCTTGAGAAATTCTTAATAATTTCTAAAGAGAACTAATTCATCTTCCATGTTTTAATGACTAAAAATTTAGTTCTTAACACTATGCAAAACTGCTTATGCTACTAATGGTTTATTCTGATTTCAGTAAAGTTGGTCTTTTTAAGCTAAAAGCTTTCTGAAGTGGAAAACTGTCTGAAGAAGTGAAACCATCAGAAGGGTCAAGCTTTCTGAAGAAGGAGTTGTCTGAAGACTGAAGCTATCTGAAGAGTGAAGCCCTCTGAAGATATCTGATATGGACATCAGTTTGACTGAAGACCTTTTCTGCTCATATTTCCATTTTGAGCCATGCAGACAGAAGCTTTTCAGCATGTTTGAATTTCATGCACAAATGATGAAAGCTCTGCAGCACAGTTTTTGCAGAGGTCAGCACAATACTGTAACCTTGTATTGTGTTAGAAGACATCTCACAACAGACTTAATAGCATTTAATGTTATCTCTCAACGGATTTTTTCAACGGACCTCACCAGTTGATTATAAATAGAGCTTTGCAGAGGATTAAAACAAGGAGAAAAAGAAACTATTACGCGCAATATTTAGAAGCTCTTACGCTGCCAAAGTTTTCTTAGAAAATCAAACTCTTATTTATTTCATTGATTTGTACACAACTTTCATATCCTAAGTTCTACTTAGTTATTTATACAAACTTGTGTTTAAGTTAAGAACTGGATTGTAGTGCCGAAACTTAAACCTTTTTATTTTTAAACATTGGGTTGTGTTTGAACCTGAAGAGGCTTGTCTGTAAAGGAATACTTGTAATTTGTTGAGATTAGTGGAGAAATCCAGCTGCTAGTTGGCACTAGGACTGGACATAGCTCACTAAGGTTGTGAGTGAACCTTCTGGATAAGTATTTCTATCCCTTATCTTGTTCAATTCAGTTTTAAACTAACATCAAAAGGAATTGACTCTGTATTTATAAAAACTGAGCGTAAAAATATATTTCAGAAAACTCATTTTTACACTGTCTGAAAATACTTCAGACAGAAGACAAACTTCAGATAACATCCTAGTTATCTGAAATTTTTCAGAAAGTTCAATTTTTCAGAAAAGGTTTCCTGAAAACGTTAAGGTTTTATAAAAATACTATTCAACCCCCTTCTAGTGTTTTCCTGTGTTTCTACACTTTGAAGTTTGTTCACCAAATATCAAGAAAATCAACACCAGCAACAACACCAAATACCAATAGTAAATGTACATATAAACCATGGTACCCAACAAGGTATAAAACCAAAGAACATAAGAATCCATACCAAACAACAATAAAATGCAGCAACAAAAAGTGTCTATCCTGAACCATGCAACCTCATTTCAACCAATCAATTTTGGACCATATATATATATATATATATATATATATATATATATGCAATAACATGCTCACAAACCCAAACACATAAATTCTCATGTTGTACTTTGATGCCATATTCACTCGTGTAACATGCTGAGTGATCTTTATCTCCTACAAGTATTTCTATTTGCTCTGCAATTGTAACAGTACCAAACTGGTGCTCAAATTTTTGTTTCCACAGTGTTCCCTCTTATATATACATGTTACAGGTTCAGCATCGTTTCAGGCCCTACTCAGATAAAAACCAAAGTAGTTATTCTTCTCACAGATAGAATTCCAAATACTTCACATATAGCTCAAACTTAGAAGTACAAAAAGAAAAGTTCAGCAGTTCTATTCAACAAGATATAAATTAATTCTCAAATTTCTTTTTCTCGAGAATGCATAAATATCACTAGACTTAAAAACTGTGCAAATAAATAAAAACAAAGAAGTGATTTATTGTGATAATATTGTGAGCTTTTGGACAGGGCGGTGATCGAGAGAGGAACAATCGATGACGGTGATTTCAACAGCTGAGGGAGGCGAGGGCGAATCGTGTTCCTGGAGTTCAACTGAGGGTAGAGGCTTGAAGGAAGAGGCAAAACTGGGCAGCGCGAAGATCACCGAACGAAGGAGAAGGAGGAGAGGCGATCGAGCACCGAACAATTATCGAACGCAGCGATCACGACGAGCAGCGAACGCGTGCTCAATGACGACGAGCTGTGAACAGTCATGCAGGGGAAGCGACGACACTAGGCAGCGTAACGCAGCGATCGCCGAACCGAGGAGAAGGAGGAGCGGGGAGCACTGAACGCAGTGATCACGACGAGTTCAACAAGATAGAAATTAATTCTCGAATTTTCTTTTTCTCGAGCATGCACAAATATCACTAGACTTAAAAACTAAAAATAAAAATAAAGAAGTGGTTTATTGTGATAATACTGTGAGTTCTTGGACAGGGCGATGATCGACGGAGGAACAATCGACGACGGTGATTTTAACAGCGGAGGAAGGCGAAGGCGAATCGTGTTCCTGGAGTTCAACTGAGGGTAGAGGCTTGAAGGAAGAGGCAAAACTGGGCAGCACGAAGATCATCGAACGAAGGAGAAAGAGGAGAGGCGAGCATCGAACAATCACCGAACGCAACGATCACGATGAGCGGCGAACGTGTGCTCAACGAAGACGAGCTGCGAACAGTTGCGCAGGGGAAGCGACAACACTGGGCAGCGCAGCGCAATGATCACTGAACCGAGGAGAAGGAGAAGCGGGGAGCACTGAACGCAGTGATCACGACGAGCGGCGAGCAGCTGGGTCTGGGCAGCGAGAAGGAGAAGAAGATGAAAGTGTTTCGTGCCAAAAGGTTTCAGAATTTGGGTTTTCAGTTTCTCCAATATTCAATTCCAAAGATGGTTTTCAGAAAGGGTATTATTGGCATTTTAAAAAATACTTTTTAATAAATAATATAAAAAAGATACTAACAAAATATTCCTAACAGAGTTAAATGAATTGGGTTTTTATGTAAATTTTGAAAATGGAGGGGGTTTTGTGTAGGTTTTACAAAATAGAGAGGAGGTTGGAGTAATTTACTAAAAAAAAAAATTAGGATACATCATTAAACAAATACACAAACCATTAAAAAAAATATATACACGCACTTGGACAAACTTTACACACTTTTTAGATACTGACACAATTTGATTCGAAACTTAATTTAAAACCATTATTTTTTAGCTAATTATTAAATGTAAAATTTATTTATTTCTATATTACCGTTTGTTATATTTGCATGTAAATATCCAAAGCTTGAGAGTTTTTTGTTTTTTTCATTTGAGTTGTTTATTGAATATTTTCTTTAACAAATTTTCGTAATCTATATCATTTTCCTTATACAAAACAAAAGTGTGTAGAAGTACGGTTTACGTGAGCCCCAAAAAAAGATTTATTTAAATAATTAGGTATTCAAAATGTTAAGAAAAAGGCTTAGATAATTATTGCACATTTTAAATTGTATGTATTCATAATTAAATGCAAAGTATGGTTGGGGAATTTTTTTTTTTGCATTCAAATTAGTTTGGAACACTTGGCTTGTGCTTTGCTAGTATTCTAGGGAAGAAAAAGTAAAACATATAAATAAACCAGTTCAGAGATTATGTTTATATATAGGTTGGTTCTAGCTTATTCATTTGACTTAAAAAATTATAATATTTTTCCGACCATTCAAAAAATATGAAGATCATGACTTGGTATATATAATATTCACTTTCTCGGTTAGTATGTATGACTTGATGTGCAAGGAATGAATATATGATACATTATATAATTAACATGCAAGTTGACATATGCTAGTTTGTTCCTCTTACAAGAAAAAGTATTAAACCAAAAAATAGATTCTACTCTATATAAAAAGCTTTGGCTTGCATTGCCATTTTGTTCATTAATTGATCATCCTTCAATGAATATATGGTGCATTTTTTGTTTTTGTTTTTTCGTTTCCATTATCAGTGTTCTCTTGTGTAGTGAAGTGATATATTGATTAACATGAAGATGAGGACAATGATGATAACACTTCGGTTCTCTCTCGTGCGTAAGCAAAAATTGCCTTGTCGACAAAATGTTTTCCGAGTCCCATCTCTAATCTCTTCAGCTAATTAACTTCTCTTCATATATTTCACACACACACATTAAGATTTGCATCTTCTATTTGATTTGATGGCTAAGTTTAGAGTACATGCGAGCGAGTTTCTTATTGCATCATGACATTAAACATGTAGAGAGTGGTTCATCTACAAATATTTTAATTTTTTGTATTTTTTTACTAACCACACTGTTTTAAAGCACATAATGCCTTATTTTTAATACTTCCTTCTCAAATTATCACTTATTTAAGGGGAAAAAATCATTTGTATACTATTTTTGAAGAAGATATTAATTCTAATTTTGTCTTTGTCCCTTAGTATCTTCATGTATTCATACCTTTAAATAATAACATTGGAGTGTGTTGAATCCCTACTATTTAACATTTTTGCATAATTTCTTTGTTTGGAGTCGTTTATAGTTTGAGGTCATAAACTTTCTTAGAAAATGCAAACTATCATCTGAGCAGTTTCTTTGTTTGAAGTCGTTTATGTTGAGTTCTTAGAAAAAGCAATCCAATAATGCAAGCTCAGGTGAAACATTTTTTTTTTTAATGTTAGGTATAATTTTCATTTTTAAAGAAAAGAAAAAGACATTTAATGCGTGATTTGTAATAATCCATCCCCTTCTAGAAAAATATGAACAATCCTTATATAGAAAGGTGTGGGAGTACGTAAAAGAAAATTCAGGCGCCACTCCAATAGCATTCTACCAATGCTCCATGTAAGCTCTAAATCTCTTTAATTATTCATTTATTTTAATAACTAATTAACCATATCAGTATTCAACGAAGTTAATTTTGTCTTTTTTTCAACAAAATCTTTTCCATACAAATCACCAAAGATCAAACCCGGTTAAAATATTCAATATATATATATATATAAAATTTGGGGACGAGTTTAAATAGGAGGATCTACTATAAACGAGCAATGACATCCTGAGGAATAGAGCTTGCTGCAGATATGTTGTCATTGTCATTTGTTTTCTCTGATACTCCATTTTTACTATTACTGCTTGTTATTCACTGTTCCATCAAATTTAAATTGAAGAGTTTGTGTGATTGAAAAGGACTAAACTAGCAGATTAGGCCTTGACTTTGTAAGGGTCGGGCAGTTTAGTCCCCGACTTTACGACACTCGTCCCGTAGTTCTTGACTTTACGAAACGTCAGTCACTTTAGTCCAAGAGTGTTAACTCCGTTAATTTGTGATGACTTGTCATGTTCAAATGACATGTAGGATGCTGGAAGGGTTCAAAACGATGTCATTTTGCATTTCTTTATTATGGGTTGAACCATCCCCAACGGTCATATTCGTTTTGCTCTTCATCTTCATCTCATTTCTCTCCTGGTTTGCACCGTTCATCATCACCATTTCTGATTTTGCATCTTCCCCTGTTTTGTGTGTGGGTAGCTGATCCAAAAACACAGGAAAGCTTTCTTGGAGCAGAAAAGCATAAACTTAGGGTTCTAAACTACTATTTATCTTCCACATTCGTCCAGGGATGCGGTGTCTCTGCATCTGCTTGGGATGGTCGAGATGGAATGGATTCCGTCCCGAGTGAGTAGCATTGCTTGAGTGATGGAGTGCGCAAGTTGGTTCCTTTCTCTGTGCGTCCAAAGGAAACCACAATTAGGTGTAAGACTACTTGACATTTGGATGTCTTTAACCATTTGAACCATAGAACACTGTTGATTTCCTCCTCTTATGGCTTTTATGACAGCAAGGTTATCTGATTCAATCAAGGTTCTGTAGCTGTAGCTTCCGGGTGTGAGAGACACCCCTTCCCTGACAGCAAGAGCTTCTGCTATAAGCGCGGATGTCGCTGGGATGAGCTTAGACGAAACAGAGAGGATGGTCCTAGCTGAATCCCTCGCACTTGCAGCTATGGCAGCATATCCAAAATGAGGTTTGAAGGTTGCATCACAGTTAATCTTGATCGCATCTTCCTTGGGTGCTCTCCAAGCTTTAGAGGTATGAAAATTCCTTGCCCCATTTTCTCTGGTACATGAAATCTGCTCAATAAGATTTAGGTAGTCAAGTAGTGAATTTGCTCTTACAATTGTGGTTACGGGATTTGGTTGGATTTCTTTGTGGATGAATTCATTTCTTCTTTTCCAAATCGCCCATATTAGTGAAGCTAATTGGGCCATTAAAAACTGAGAGTAGTTTCCTTAAGCCTTGATTTCTGTTAGGGACTCCCAGAGCCAAATAGGAAAGCTCTGGATATTGTTCAGCATAGGGATTCTCTGGACTTGGGAGCCAAACCAGGTTGGGGTTTTCCATGGGTACTTTAGGATAACATGCTCTAAGGTTTCAGGTTCTTCTTTACATATAGGGCATGTTGGATGAGGGGCTAGGCGGTTTCAGTAGAGATTAACAATCACAGACACTGCATTTTGGCATGCTTTCCACAAGAAAATTTTAATTTTTTTAGGGGTCTGAATGATCCATATCCATTTCCATAGTTCTTTAGGAATACTGTTGGAGGTAGAGGCTGTGTTAGTATGCGGAAGTTGAGCTTTATCTCTGGCCATAATAAAGAAATGCAAAACGACGTCGTTTTGAACCCTTCTAGCATCCCATGTGTCATTTGAACATGACAAGTCATCACAAATTAACGGAGTTAACACTCTTGAACTAAAGTGACTGACGTTTCGTAAAGTCAAGGACTAGGGGACGGGTTTCGTAAAGTCAGGGACTAAACTACCCGACCCTTACAAACTAAAGGACTAATCTGCTAGTTTGGTCGATGGAAAAGGGAATACATGTATTTGAGAGTTAGCTAGGCTTGTTGATAAAAAAATATTTCTAGTTATTTTAGACCCTAAATAAGTAAATATAGTTTTAGTTGTTAATTTTTTTAAAAGAAGTTAGTATAAAATTAAAGAACTTTTTATAAATATTAATTAGTTCCTTAATTTTATACTATTTCTATTAATTATTAACTACTTTATAATTAATTTTATTACTTAACTTTGAATATCTTATTAATTCTAATTAAAATTCACATCTTCCACTATTTAATTTTGTAAATGTTAAAATATATTAAAAACACCAAAAATACTTATTATTAATTAGCTATTAATAAAATCTCAACAGAGATAAATTATATCTCAACAAGAATTAAATAAATTGACTTTACTATTGAATGAAAAAGAAATATTAAACATTGCTACAGGAAAATACATCAGTGTTTCTTATAATCATATATTACTATACTTGATACAAGCCATGTTTACATGCAGAAGGTCCAATTAGAACTCTGGCTAGCTAAACTCCTTACACACATTGATTGTTTCCTAGCTACAAATAATGGAAGCGAAAACAATATGAGAAGAGCTAAGAGTAACATAACGCATGATACACAGCTACAGGATTGCCTTGTCACCAACTATAAACATGTTTCCCACCTCAGGATCCGGCACTTACCAATGCACAAAACCTTGTACCCAAGGATGCTTACAAGGTGTTGCTGTGGCCATGAGAAGAGGTGTTGCTGTGGCCAATAGAAGAGGTGTTACTGTGGCCATCAGAAGAGGTGTTGTTGTGGCCATGAGAAGAGGTGTTGCGGTGGCCAATAGAAGAGGTGTTGCTGTGGCCTTGAGAAGAGGTGTTGCTATGGCCATGAGAAGAGGTGTTGTTGTGGCCAATAGAAGAGGTGTTGCTGTGGCCTTGAGAAGAGGTGTTGCTATGGCCATGAGAAGAGGTGTTGTTGTGGCCAATAGAAGAGGTGTTGCTATGGCCATGAGAAGAGGTGTTGCTGTGGCTATGGGAAGAGGTGCCTTGGTTCATGACAAAACGAACAACAACACAAGTGATGTTGTCAGCACTACCTCTCTGAGAGGCTTCTTGCATCAGTCTCTTTGCTGCTTCCTCTGCATCCTCAATTGGTTTAATCATAGCAACAGCTTCCTGAAGAAAGCCTCAAATTTTAGGTGAGTTGGAAAAATTAAGATTTATAGCATTTGACTTTATTTGTTTTGCAACCAAAATATTTTACAGATATGTATGACTCATGGGTTTGGAATTTGGATCTTGCTTTATAATTTTTGCCTGATTTTCTCCCCTCTTCTTCACTATACAAAAGGAAAGTGATAAGTGGGTAATAGGTTTTCTAAAAGCCTAAATCATGTTAAAAAAGGAAAGATGAGCCACACTGGGTTTTCACAGAAATGATGAGCATGGAGAATGGTACAAATGCCTAGAGTAGAGAGAGAGAGAAACAGGATAGACCCTTGGTGGCTTTTCAATGAAAAATATTGGTGGATTTTCATCTGTTGATGTAGGCAATCTTCAACTCAATTTAGAAAAGAAGGCATTGACATAACCAAAACATGGCATTGAGCCATTGAGCACCTAAACAGTTCAACCCTTAGCAGATCTTAATTCATCTTAATTTTAGTGGTTATGATGGAGATGCATTATATTCATCAAAGAGAAAAAAAAAGGAAGAAATGAATATCATTGCAAACCTCATTTGAGACAACATCCCATAGCCCATCACTGGCCAAAATAAGAAACTCAAGAGAACTGTCAACTTTCTCTTCCTGCAAGACCACACACATGCAGACTTGAATACAAGAGAGGCAACACAAATGAAATTTGAGGTCAAGTCACATGAACCAGAATAAAGATCAGCCAGGACAGGGAAAATCTCTTTTACATGTTATAGTACATATATAATTATTATGACTTATTAGTTCATGGCATACTCATGTTTAACTAGAAGAAGCTCCCAAATGTTACTGTACAAGGTTGATTGTGCAATAGGAATTGGAATAAAGAACATAATAAGATTTACTGCTTTTTCCTACTGTTTCACCAACTTATGTGGGAATTTCAAAACTCCATCAGAGACTAACATGCCAAAAATTACAAATCTCATGATCTTATGTTTCATGCAAATAACTCATTTCTTGTCACATAATAATCCATGAGTTCCAGAAAAAGTGACAAACTCATTGTAGGAAACACTTCTATATTATCTATTATTCATTCTCTAAGTAACATCTGTCCTTGGCTCACTTTAAATCCACATTTACAGATAAACTAGATTACTGAATATCACCTTGTATGCACACAATGTGAACTACTTTACTACGCACTGTATACAGGTAAGTGTTGAGATGAATATATAACCAATATGAAATATCCAAGAATGGATGTCACTAACCATAGTATACACACACCTGGATTTCTGGGTCAGCAACAACATACTGCTTCAGGAGTCTATCACCAAATGCACGAGAAACAGCAAGAACACCTCCAACTCTCCAAGTTCCTGTAAAAGTGATGTTTAGCGATAAACAAGTTAAATCTTTTTAATTAAATAAAAAATCTAACAGGTGATGATCTTACCAGCCCACATAACAAAGCCTCCTGCATCTTCAATCCTTTGCCTCTCATCAGTTTGGTCTGGTTTGTGATCTCTAGAAACAGCAATTGCTGGAGGAAACCACAATTAGAAGGAAATTATTCAGTAACCAATTCTACATAGGAAGGAAGAAGCAATTCTCTTGCAGCAGATGTACACGAACTTGATATAGACACGTGCATACATTCATACCATTTTTACACTTAAATACAAATGAATAACCTTTATATTTTACCAATGATACTTAGAAGATAGAGAAGAATTCTCAATAGTGGATTTTAAATTAAAAAGAAAAAGAAAAAGAAAAAATAACTCATTATATAAGCAAATTAACACATACAAACTACAATGTATAAGAACTATTAATGATTGTGTAAGTAACAGTTAATTTTTTAGCTAATTCTATAGGTCACAGTTAATTGTTTTAATAAATTCACAATAACATGATAGCAGGCCATTAATAGAAATGGTCTGTTCTAGAAAAAATAGATGGACAGCAGGGATTGTGCAAGCTAGGGTTTCTGTTATGCAGTAGAAAATGGTAGGAAGAAAGATTATTAAAGGTATGGATTTGCTAGGAAGATTGGGAGAGGATCAGGGCCCCTCATACACCCCTGAAGAGGGGTTTATCTTGTGCATCATCTTATGGGAAGTCAACTGAAATTATACTGTATTTTCTCTATTTCTGAATTTAGTCCTGGTCCAGTTCTAAGATAATACAAACTATGTCAAGCCATATTATATAACAATACAATCAATAATTAACTGCATGCATCTAAGAACATGTATAATACTGCATGTAACTCTATGATAATAAAATGCTAGTACCCTTACCATTACCACCCCTGCATATGACAGCCCTGGAGTCCCCAACATTTGCAACAAGCAAGCGGTCACCAACTAGAATGGCAGTGGAAGCAGTAGAGCCAGCATCTCTGTTATGACTATTTTCTGATTTCAGAAATTCAGAATCGGTATGGTTATATGCATCAGCTGTGGAAAAGAAAAGTTTGGCAGGGAAACATAAAGTTATTCTTTGCATTTAGCAAATTGCAGAACATCAGGCATAAAAATCATGCTTTGACAGGTAAAAGATAACATACCTATTGCTGATTTGGTATCAGAAATGAATTTTGGATGATTGATTAAATTACTAAACAGGTTTTTCTTGACATACTCAGCAGCACGAGCACCACCATGACCTGAAAGAGTTGTAACAAGAAACTTGCAGCTACTTTCTACTTTGATGAGCAGATAAAATTACTATCAAGCATAGGTTATATATAGGTATAGCCAACAGGAAATAATTCCTGCACGCTTAGATTTTTGAGGGGAAAAAATTCCTATGCCAAACAAAGAAACACTCTTCAGTTAATGTTTGTTCATGTAGGAAATAAATGATTTCAAAAGTTGCAAAAAAGAGTACTACAAAGAGAACTTTGGGTTCAAAAAAAAGAGGGATGGAACATCTGGAAATTATGCCAACAGAAAGATTGTAAATTGGTAACGTTACAGAAATTCCTTCATGGTGTATAGAAAAAAAAAAAATCAATACTTTAGCCAAATAGACTAATCAAACCGTCCACAAACAGATTGATATGGGGTCAAAGATGGGACGAGACCTCAATTGTAAATAAATTTAAAGTTTTCTTTTTACATGTTTATGTACATCTGAGAAAATAGAAGCACAAAGCTGATAAGACTGAAAATGGAGGACAAAAATACAATATCTGGCTTTTTATTATATAATAAGTGCAAAGTAAACAAGCACCAACATATGGCAGCAATAAGTTGCACTGAACAATTAAGTTCATGATATTTTATGAAATGGAAAATCAAGAAAAGAAACAGATTAATAAAAATACTGATATGAATAATAACGTGGCATGAGTTCTATGTGCAATATTTTCCAAATAGTGCTCAACCAGGAGATGGAAATGAGAGAAAGATGTAAATATACCATCAAAAACTCCAAAAAGGCCAACAATTTCACCATCAACACCATCAATTCTCGTCTCATAAAAATCTTCCATGGAAGATCTCTTGCCAGGAGAGCTAGCATACCCATAGCTGAATTTGCCATTGTGACTATAGATTCAAATCATAACAAATTGTGTTACATTCTTTAGTAACTTTTTCCAAAAGGAAATGACGAATAGTTTTTGGGGAGCTTTATTTTGGCATCAAATTTGAAGGTAATATTAAACTGAGAATATCATTTTTTTAATCAATGAATGAATTAAATCAGTAATTCATAATAAAATGGAAAACAAAATTTAATTAGATTATCAACAAAGGACACAGATTAACAAATTAACAATCAATTTGACATAGATATGATAACAAATTAATAATCAATTTGACAGATAAACTACCTTAACTGCTGTAATTTTAGTTAATAAAGATCAATAAAGGTCATTTTAGTCAATGCAGGCTTATGTACTAATAATCAATTGAACAAATCTGAACAAAGGCATTGTCCTAAAGTGATGTTCTGCAACGAATACATCACAATTCCAACACATATATTTCATGAGTCAAGAAAATAAGATCCATATGAAAGCGAGAATTACGCAGAACACACTTGTAAATATGCAAATCAACACAATAGTTGATAGAGATTCAGGATGACTACCTAGTATGAATAAAATTGATCAATAACAATAATGGTAAGAATTAAACACAAAAACAGGAAGGTAAAGAAATGTTGAAAAAGATGGATATGTGAAAAAGAAGTTAACCTGAGACCGCCACCACTCACAGGAGGTGAGTCATTGGTAGCATGAATCTGGCTTGAAGAGGACAAAACTGAATTGAGATAACCCATATTACAACTAGAATATTCAGGGGACCCGCTACTATTTCTTCAACCAAAACGAATAGCACAAGATTGCTGCGTATTTTTTTTGTCAACTGTTCTACGTTATCATAACATTAATAGGTTCGTTTTTAAATCACTCAATTTCTAAGTTTTTGCCTGCATATAAAGTCAAGAAGGTGTAATTAATTTTCCAAGATTTGACAAAATTTACACAAATACATGGATTTTGCTATTAATAATGCTAAAAGCATAGATATGTTGAACTCATGGTTAAAGAAGATTGGAATTTGACAGGAATTATTCCACAAAGGAAAGACAAAGAAAGAGTACCTGAGGACAGGAAGAAGAGAGAAGAAATGCCATATGAGAAGAGAAAAAAGAGTTGAGAAAGTATTCTGTTTGATTTTAGTTAAGGGAATTTATCGTTTGTTCAACAATTGACACCTTCAAGGCAACTTACATAAAAAACAATTGAGACCTTCAGACATATCATAATCTTCATCATGAAATTAATTGCACTTTTTTTTTTTAAAGATCTTGGGTTAAAAAGAAATTATTAAATAACGAGAGATCTATTAAAAAATCGATTAACTATTCGTTAATTAATAATTTTAATTTTGGTGATTCATTTGAAACGATTCATGAAACAATGATCATCATTGTCTATTCAACAAATCAAATCAAATACTAAAAATAGTTGGGCATTTGCAACGGGTCATCGGAAGATTAGCGAAGCTTTGGGTGGGACTGAGTCAATGCAAAACAAAACTTGTTTATGATAAAGTAGATTATACTTATCCGTTGGTGATGACATGTGCCAACCTTTGTACGTGCTTGGCATGCACAACGAAAATTTCATTTTTCATAGTTGTTTGAATCCGTATTTGCAAGCCTTCATATGGTTAAATTACTTTTATTCAACATATATGAAAAATGTATAATTTATCTCAATTATTTCAATTATTGATTAATAGAATTAATTCTATTAATTATAAATCAAACCGACACCAAATTTTTCTTTTTTCAAATAAATAGTATGTATTTTCAATTGAAAAATAATTATATTTGAGTTAGGAATATTTATATTAGGGTGATATTTATTTCTAAAAAAGGGTTTCTTTCACACATAATATTCAAACTCGAGATTTGATTAAAGGAAATCCGGTATGTATAACTTCCGTTAAGTAAATTACACATCTTTCTCTTGAAAGAATTTTAAATTATATTGTCTTTTTTTTTATTACAAAACCTTCACTCTATTTTAGATAAATATGTATGACATTTTAATATAAATGAATTTTTTAACAATGGTGAATGACTATTGATATTTAATTTTAAATACTTTATTATTAATTTTAGGATTTTAAAGATGAAAAGAAGTTTTAAATGTCCATTTTACAATCTTTGAAATTATTTTTCGCCCAAAATTTTGATTCTATCTTCTAATGTTTATAAAGATAGTAGAGGTTGATAAATATATGTTAATGATACTTAAAAATTATAAATCAGGAAAAAATTATCCATAAGAAGTTTATTTACATTAAAATTGTTGGAAAGTCTCACATTGACTAGTGATAAGGCCATTTAATAATATATAAGTCTTGGGCAATCATCACCTTACAAGCTAGTTTTTGGGATTGAGTTAGGCCCAGGTCCAAAATCTAAGAAAAATAAACTAAAGTATAATATATATTAATCTCTTAGGAGAATATAGTATAAGTTTTAAAATAAGAGGGAAGGATAACATAATTTAAGCTTATTTTAGGGAAGTAGAGTGTAATTTATCCAATTAATTTTATAAAATTTTTATTAGTTAAAAATAAGTTTGAAGTGAATTAATTTTGAAGGAGAAAATATTGTAGGGATATAGTTGGTTAAAATTAACGTCAATTAAAATCACTTTTAGATAAATAATAAAAAATTAATATGTAGTAATTTTTTTATAAGAAATCACAATACTAAATATTACTTTCGGTCCTATTTATAAGAAACATAGGGACCAGAAGTAGTACATTACTAGAATCAAATGTTCATTTTCTAATTAATATTTTTCACTTTTAATTTCTTAACTAATGCCTTTTTATTTTTCAAAATTTATATCATTTGCCTTAATTGTGATGAAATCTCGACCAAGATTACCCCTAATAATAGGGATACCTGTGGTAAAAAAAAGTTGTTAAATATATGAAAGGTTAAAAATGATAAAAAGTGATTAATCCATAATAAAGAAAAAATTCCAATGCAGGAGCTATAACTATGTAATTATACTAAAATATAATTATTAATAAAAATGGAAATATTTATTCAAATCTTAAGTACTAGAAAAATCTTAATTTTTCTTCTCTCAAATATGAGGTTTTGCTAAAAAAAATTAAACATATATTACTTGAACCCCTATATTATTATGTTCCTATATTATTATGTTGTTATTGTGTACAACTATATATTTTTTTGCGTTCGGCACAGCGTTCTTATACCTTTCTTGTGCCAAGACTAACAAAAGCATCACCATTCAACAATGAATTTGGATTTTTTTTTTTTTTTTGACGTAACAATGAATTTGGATTTTGATTACAAGGAATCCTGAGAGCAGAAACGTTGGAATAAGGATTCCTGAGACCAGAATCGTTGGAGTAACTTACAACTTACAATAATTTATATAATACATTCTTTTTATTTCTCCATCATATCACCTAATTTCTCAATTGGCACGCGATCGTTTGACTGTTTAAGCTAACATAGTTTGACATTTTTCAACATATGTTATCATTAATGATTGATAGAAAAGTTATACTATATAGGTTATTATTTAATTGTCTATTTTTTAAAAAAAAAAATTATTCTACTCAATTGTTCATTTTTAAAGAAAAATTATTCCTATTTAATTGTCCACTTACAAACTCAATACACTAATAAATACACTTTTCTCCATTTTACCCTTATATTAATAAATGATTCACTATTGAAAACTATTGAGAGTCAGTAGTATTAAGAGAGATAAAAGGGTTAAATAAAAAGTTAAAATTTATTTCCATGAAAATAAAATTAATAATTACATTTCTTAATATATATGTCTTTAGTCAAAATTTACGGTTAAAACGGAGGTAGTATTTCATTACCTGCAAGCTTTCTTCTTCTTTCTTCTTATATTTTTATATGATTAAAAAACGTGCATTAATTAAAACATTATTAGATTATTAAGATTGGCTAGAATTGGAAAAAGAATTGTCACGACCCGAAACCAAGGTCGTGACCCACGCACAGACTAATACCCTTAGTTAGGCAAACCTAAAACAATAATACATTACTTCACAAATGATTTTCCAAAGTCAACATACTTCCAAAATTTTACAGAAATCTTGTTATTAAAATATCACCAATCAGAGTTCCCAACAACATACTCCCTCCATCCCTAATTATAAGATCTCTCATGGAAGAATTGGATGTACCTTAATATAAGACCATTTGTAGTTTTTTAGATGAATTAGTATTTTTTCCCATATTCGTCCTTCATTAATGTTTAACTTTTTTAATTTCTCATAGATTGATTAGCGTGAATAATTAATGAATTTTTAGCCTCATGTTAACTAAACCAATGAAAATTGACTTTTTGAGTCTTCCACTATGTAACAATTAATGTTTCCAAAATATAGTGACCTTTTAAATAGGGGTATAGTTGGAATGCTATAAATTTTTTTAAAAAATCAACACATTAACTAATTTTTCTTAAACTGTGTGAAACGGTTGAAAGGGTCTTATAATAAGGGACAGAGGGAGTAGTATTTATCCAATCAACATCAAAATATACATCTCAACATAAGCCAATGACTAAACTCCCTATAGCTACAGAATATACATATAATCCCAAAATAACATCAAATGGCCACCAACACAAATGAGGCCTACCAAAATGAAATAACAACGGAGTTGGAACAAATGAAACTGCTAGCAGCCTACTACTCGGCTCCTTGGGAATCTGGATGAAAAATAATAGAAAGGGGTAAGTCACAAAGACTTAGTGAGGGTCTAACAACCACCATGAACTACAAGGGAAACATACCAATGCACGGGTTGTTCGATAGAAACCATTCTCAGTATAAAAATTATTTCTCAATATAAAACTTACTAACAAGTGAGTTCAGTAAATCCCACAATCTCAGGTAACTTGTTTCCAATATCGATGAGTTAAGTTTATCAAATCCCAAGCAATAACAAATTTACCATATATAAGTTTAATAAGTAAATCCGAAATGAAACAAATTGAGTAAAATATAATTCATATGAAATGTAAATACAGTAGGGGTCACTCATGATAGAACCGAGAGGCGGCTCTATCTCGCTAATAGCCCTCTCCTCCGAAGGGTGTGACCTTTCCCCAGGACGACTTCATCTAACGGATAGCCCTATCCTCCCTAGAACCATGTCCATATCTCAATATATATCATCGTGGGAAGTTACATCTCACTGATAGCCCTCTCCTCAAAGAGTAGCCTCTCTCTTGAGGCGGCTCCATTTAACGGACACTCCTCTCCTCCCGAAATCATATCATGTCTCAATGTCATATCATATCATATCATATCATATCATCGAGGCAGCTCCATCTCATTGATAGCCCTCTCTACAAAGTGGCGGCTCCATCTAGCTAACAGATAGTCATCTCCCGGAATCATACAACTAGGTGTACCTAAGTCGTTATCATCCGCTAACGACATACGAGGTTCTAACATGGATCCCAAAAATATAAACATCAATTTTATTCTATTTTCTCAAAGTCCCTTCCAAAATTAAATCTCTATTTTTACCAAACATAATCAATTTAAATTTATAATTTAACACCATTTGAAATGAATTTCATGGAGAATGAAATCAACATAAAGAGCATGTTTTCCACATTTTATTTAAATAATTGACATTAAAATATAGCATAATAATTTTAAATAGTACTTCTAAAAATATTTAAAATAAGCAACTATTACCGTTAAACCACTTACAACTACAGAGAGTCATCCAAACTGCTTCCCAACCACTCCAGGAGTATTTTTCGAGGTAGAAATCAACAGATCTGAGCACCAACAAATAGTTTCAACATTTAGAAACTTATTCGATACTCATTATAGATGACCATAGAATCCCTAAAACTCATCTCTAAAAATAATTCTACCTAAAGCTAACAAATACTAATAGCTTATTCTGTAAGCTACGAGGTGTGCGTATACCTTAGAGAGTCGAAACGAGCGACCTTTACGGTATGGGTACTCTTCTCCTTCCTCAGAGCATTATCCCTAACCCTAAAAATTACCAAATTTAGTTCCAGAAAAAAAAGGAAATGAGCTAGTAGGAAATTTTGGGTTTCATTACCTTTCAATGGGTGTAAAAGATTAAGAGGAAATATGGAACACAAAAGAAAATAAAGGGGATGAAAGGAAAGGAAAAATGGAGCTATGGGGCAGAGGGTCGCACGAAAGAGAAAGGGAGCTAGGCTCAAATGCTTCTCACGTATACGAGAAGCTTCCCCTGCTTTTGATTTAAAACTCTGATTCTCTTTTTTTCAAAGTGAAACGGTACGTTTAAAAAAATGATTTAATTAAGGGTTAAATATATTTTTAATCCCTGAAATATAATCGAGATTTAGTTTTAATCCCTGCAATTTAAAACCGGTGGTTTTGGTCCTTCAAAAATAGAAAATATATCAATTTAGTCCTTATCGATAAAAATTCGTAGCTAATCGGTAGCAAAATCTATAGCAAAACTATGCAATAAGGACTAAATTAGTGTATTTTCAATTTTTGAAGGACCAAAACCACCGGTTTTAAATTGCAGGGACTAAAACCAAATCTCGACTATATTTCAGGGACTAAAAACATATTTAACTCTTTAATTAATATACACTGTTAGTGTAAAGAAATTTTACACAGACATCCAATGTGTGCGGCTACATCATTTAATGAACGTGACACCTCATGTGTTATTAAATTCAATAAATGATTTGGCACCACATCAGTGGATGTGTGTAAAATTTCTTTACATTTACCGTGTATATATATTAAACTAAAAAAAAAAAAAACAAAATGTAATGGAACGAAATGTAACAATAAGGAGTGAGTTGCGTAATGTTTGCTAATTACAAAACAAATAAGGAGATACATATTTTTGTGTTTGGTGCTGATTCAATAGAATGGAACACTAACTTTAATTACATGTATATAAAAGATTGACCAAGTGAAAGAGTTAAATTTTAGTCCTTCCTCTTAATTCTGTCATTCAAATTATCCTGTTTTTTTTTTCAAAACTTCAAAAGGTATTATTTGTCATCTTAAATCTTTATTTAAAATATTTCTTTAGGGAGGGGATGAATTAATTTTTTTTACACACTTTATAACCTTAATAATAACACAATCGAATGATATTTAGACTTAATTATACTAATTTAATTGAGGTTTGATAAACCAGATCTTACTTAGACTAATTTGTTTATTTTGATTAAATGGAATAATTTGGCCTAATCACATTTGCTTGCTTTTCAGGTTATATCTTGAGTTGTAGTAGACTTTTGAAGCGTTATAAAACTGACATCTTTAATTTGATATATAACTTGGCAACAATTGGATATTATGCCCGAGAGATATTTAATTCGCAAGTCAGGCCCTGATTTCTGCTACTAAAGAGCGATTTTTATTTACCTGTTTTAGTTGTTTTGGCCCCGAATTGACTATATTAGACTTGTTTTTATATATTTCTTATTAGAGATTTACTAACTATTTATTTTTTATATATAGGTGTTTGGTATTGATTAGGAAAAACTTTTGATTCTTGAACTTTAGGAATAGGGTTTCAAAGAGTTCTTACTTCTTGTTTTAGAGTTCATTTTCTGCAAACTCTATTCTATATTTTTGATTGGTTTGAAGTCTCCATAAAAGGATAAATCATTTTTGGATTAATTGTCTAGAGTATTTCATAACTCAAAATTTGAGGTTTTTGCATTAATTTTAATTTATGATTATTATTATTATTAATCTTCTTCTCCTATTCTTTTCTTTTACTGTAAAATTCAAATTAGTTTCTTATTCAATTTGGTTTTATTTTCTTAATTCTATAATTTAGAGATTAAGGTTGCACGTGAGTTACTTAATCTTGCATAAGTTCAATTGAATTTCGGTTCTTATAATTAGATTAGAATTTACGAGTGCTTGACTACTAACCTAATAATGAATATTTGCATGCTTAATATAATGGGTAAATTTATAAATTAATTAATGTTTATTGGTAGATTAAAAATTGAATTGAGATTAATACAATAATTAGGATTTTTATTAGATATCAATGATAAATTAAGTTATGGAAAAGCAAGAGGATTAACTTGTTTTCTTGAATTGTTTTCTTCTAAATTTTAATTTTTGTTAATTTCAATTCCAATTTCCAACAAAACCCCATTTGTGTGTTTGGTGAGTGTATTGATACCTGGTTGTGTGATTGAGTTCCTTAAAAGACAACCTAGGTTGACCCCTATTATACTATACTGATCAATTATGAATATGTTATTTGATCGATTAGGACATCAATCACGTGGGTTGCTTGTGATGAGATTTGTAAGCAAAAGAAACATGCAGATTAGATTTGAGAGATTTGAGAGCTTTTAATTTAGCCATTTTAGGAAAGTGGAGGTGACGTCTTTTATTGAGAGGGAGAGCTTGTGGAATAGAGTGGTAACCTCTACATATGGTGTCTTTTGTTTGGAAAGGTGGTAGGGGGTTAATGGGTCTAGATGGTGGTGTTATTTATGGCATCTTGAAGAGTGTGATAATATATTTTGTTATTGATTTTTCTACAATGCTGGAGAATGGAAGAAATACATTTTTTTTAGAGACTTGTCATGTACTTTAATTCCTTTTTCTGAGATTTATAGTAGGTTATTCTTCATTATTACAAATAAAGAAGTATATGTTGCTTATATGATTATCAGAAATGAGAGGGAAATTAAATAGAACTAATTTGGAGGAAGAGTTTATTTCAGTGGGAATTATGCAAAATTATATTTATTGTTGTTGGATCTAACCTTGATTTAGATTAATGACTTGAAGGCTGATACTTGGCGGTGGATAGCTAATTCAAGTGGCATTTACATAGTCAAATTAACAGTTTTTGGGCTTCCAAGCTCTCACACTCTCACTTTATATAGTAAGACTTTCGTTCACAAAAATTTAATATTATCTTTAAAAGATATAAACAATTTATTAATACCTCACCTTTTTTTGTAATAATGCACCACAAAAAAATTAAATAAATGTCTTAATAGTTGTGGTGTGGCTATCAAAACAAGCAAATTTCCTAATTTCCCCCCCCCCCCCCCCCCCCCCCCCCCCCCCCTTTCTCAAAATAATTAAATAAATAAAGGAAGAATTAGTATTGTAAGGACATTGTTTAATGGAACAAAAAATAAAAAGTTTTTATTAGATTATATTAGATATGTCACAAATTCAATCAATGTCATAACTTTCAGTAAAAATCTCCAATATATTAATCATTTACTTAGTATCCAGAACACTCATTAGTCGAGAACACTCATTAGTCGGACCCGTAAATAAATAAAACACGCACACAATTGCACACATTCAACAATAAACTCAAAATGTCTATCTATAGATTAAAAGAATGGCCAAAATGTCAATAATTTATCAAATTGTTTTCTCTATGACCTGTCAAAAAAATCTGAAAAGTAAAATTTGGAAAGCACATAGGCCAATTAAAATGGAAAGTTCATGTTAAGGATATGTATAAAGGAAACATTCGCTCATTTCTAGTTCACGAATGTCAACGGCTGTATTTCTACCTCAATTTGAGAATTTGTGAAGAAGTCTTGACAAATAGAGCCAAGAAGCTACCTGCAATCGTTGGCTAGAATGCGAAGCTAAAGCTGAAATAATGTCTAGAGCAAATTTGTGAACCTCAGGTTTCACTGCCATCCGAATAAGCATTGTTGTCCACTCCCCTGGCGCCAATTTCACCACATCACGAAGGTATTGAAAGCCTTTTCCAATCCTAGCAAGGATAGCACGCTCCTGCAGTGCACAAGATGACAAGAATGAGAAACTTCAACATGTAGGCAACTCCATTTGACGGACAAACTAGGATTAACGTTTCTCCCCTTCTTCTAAGGACAAAGTGTGTTCACCCTTCTCATGGCCCCTTTGGTCAGCCATTGAGAACACCTTTCTCCAAATTACAACTTAAATACGCCACTGTCCAACCACTATTGTTGCTGTCTCTGCCATCCCACTGTTCCTCCACCCAACTTCTTCAACATCCATCCAACTACCACCACCCCGCACTCCACTATACTTTACCCCACGTTGTCATCAAACACAGTAAATCCGCACACTCCACCATACGTTCAGTTGGTAGGAGCCATTAGTGACAACTGGCAAGAGCGATGACACAGTAAATGCAAACACTTAACAGCCATAAAAACATAATATATGGGGAATGGCAACCTCCTGACCTTTATTTAGTAACCCAAGTTATTGAATATTTAAGTTTATTTAATGTGTTATTAAATGAAAATAGAATAATAGATGGGTTTTCTTGTCCAACTAAACATGTGAAGGATGCTCAACTCCATGCAAAGGTGAGGAGGCTAGAAACTCGGCATCGCCCTAGATACACACACAGATAAAATTTAAACAAAAGCCAATACCTCAAAGAGCGGTATCCTCTGGCCTTGAGGCTTCTCATTTAACATGTAATCAATCACTTCATCTTGAAGAAACACATCAGCTGCTTCTACTATATCCCGAAGAAGGAAAAGACGCACTCTGTGACCCTTCTCTGATAATATGAATAATAGAAGATCTTCAGTGGAATCAACAACAGCATGCATGTCAAATAATTTCCAAACAGAAGGACTTGAAAATGTTTCAGGACTAGGGTCTCCAGTTAGCTCAGAAGCCTGTTCAGATATTGCTGCTACCTGAAACCAGAATGACATCCATGTTAAATATAGCCCAAAGTTGTATAATGATTCCATCCACACAAGAGTATTCAAATTTTAGTGCAGAAATAAACGGGATCTGCATTTGCAACACCCCAAATAATTACTAGAAAGGGTCAGTGATTATAACTCTGATAGAGCATGTTTACTTCTAATAAGAAAAAACAGCATAATTCCAGAGCAAGTGCACAAATAAAGTAGTCTATAAATTTATGTTACAAGAAACATAAATGTCAAATAGCAATTCCTTCTGTTTGGAGAAGTTAGATCCATATGATACATACAGGGTAAATAGTAGTACTTCAACTTGGTGAATTTCAGTTTTAAACTTATGAGCTTTCAAGAAATACTGGCATGAACATATCCACATAACAATTACATTGTATGGCAGGGTAGAAAAGCCAAGACAGATCATACCAGTCGCTCTAGCCGGTTCCACCTTATGGATCCATCATTACGAATAACAAGTTCCCTTAAAATTCTTCTCATATCGGCACTTGGGTCTGCTATAAGTCTCCCAATGACAAAAGGATATGCACTCTCAATGACTTTAAAATCAGGATCCAGAACTTTAGCTGTCCCTTCTAATGATCCCAATGCTCTTATAACAAGAGCATAGTCTGGTGGGAGGGAGAAGTTAAATTCATACATGACATCATATAGTTGGTTCATTATTGCCTGAAATCCAAAGCAAGATTAAACTTTAAAAATTGCCATGATCCCCGGTAATTGTGATTCAGATAGATATAAAAAGAAAGGGTTGGATGTTAAAGATTATGAGAAATGGATCTGTAAATATTATTTTAGGAAATAATTAGAGGCTTTGAAGCCCAGAACCAAGAACTAAAGCAAGGAAAAATTTTACAGCAATGTGATATAGATGTCACCATGCAAATGGTAAGTTGTCAAATTATTGAAAGCCTAAATTCAGAATGAGGGATCTGTCCTAGTTGCAGTCTGTTACATCTTTGTGTGTATTTGTGTGTGTGCGCACGCACGTGGGTGCACATGACAATTGAAAATTAGTCCAAAATAAGAAGAAAAAAAAACAAGTACAAGAACATAGAATAATATACCCTCCTAAAATATTTTGTTTTCAAGAAAATAGAATAAGACAACCCAGAGAAAAAAATGCTGAAAAGCTATCTAAGTAACCAGTCTAAGAGAATACTTAATCCCAAAGCAAGGATTGCATCAAAGAATTATCATTGAAAATTCAGGCATTTTCTATCTAACAATAAGCACCAAACAATGGCAGCATAAATTGTACACAGCCAGTTTGTACCTCTGTAGCCCCCCTCCCCAAAAAAAAAAATCTTAATTGACACATGTGAAAACGCTCCAAACTATATGCTTTGGGATAATAAGGCTGATTACCAAAATATCAAAACCAGTTACAGCTGTTAACCAGCAAACAAATGATCCTTAGAAGCAGGATAAAACCACAAAAACAAACCTGGAAATCTTGAGATTCAGTGGTCCGATCAGAAAATGATGCTCGCAGTGCATCAGAAACTGAATGTATATCAACCCCTTCAGGAATAAACCCCAAAGAAAGGAAATCATTTGCCAAGCTAAGAGAATCACGGTTAACAAAATGCACAATCTGAAAGAGAGAAAAAACTTAGTACTATGCACAGACAGTTATGTATCTCTACAATCTACATGGTGTAATATAATGGAGAGATGAAACTTTAAAAAGAAAAAATTATTATACAGACAATGCATGTACAGGGACATTCATCCAAAAGAAACGGATATATCAGATATCAGAATCCAATGAATGAAATGATAATGATTTCTCATATTTGAGAACATCATTTATATTAGCATCATAAAAGAAATTTCCAGTAGGGTTAAATATGTTTTTAATCCCTGAAGTTTAACCCAAATTTGATTTTAGTCCATAAACTTTAAAACCGTTGGCTTGGATCCCTCGTGTTCTGAAATTACGTAATTTTAGTCCCCCTTTAACACTGTTAACTTTGACACTGACGTGACAAACAGATTTCTGTGTCAGCTTGTCCAGTCAGTTTTAATAAACATGATGTGGCAATTAAATAACACCCTAAGCCCATCCAGTCAGATTTTATTTAGGGTTTTATTGAATAACACGTGTGGGTGATTCAATAAAACCCTAAATGAAATCTAACTGGATGAGTTGAGGTGTTATTCAATTGCCACATCAAGTTCATTAAAACTTATCGGACAAGTTGACACAGATATCTGTTTGTCACGTCAGCGTCAAAATTAACGGTGTTAAGGAGAGTGACTAAAGTTATGTGATTTGAAAACATGAGACCCAAACCAACGACTTTAAAGTTTAGGGGCTAAAACCAAATTCGAATCAAACTTCAGGGACTAAAAACATATTTAACCCTTTCCGGTAAATATGCAACACATTTTCTTGTACATTATGTGACAACTATGTGAATTTTTAACACCAAAGAAAACATGACTCAAGTTAGAGACAGAGATCGTCTGAGAGAGACCATGATTATGTGATTTACATATGATAAACAAGAGTTTATTAAGCTGTCAAAATCTAACACGTCCATTGACTCTTCTCCACATCACCACAAATAGGAAGACAACTAGCTGAGTTGATATAAAACACCCACATTAAACGTAAAACTCTAGCATATAACATATCTATCAAGAGAAACACATGTCAAATGTCAAATAGACATGTCTAACATCCTTAATTCAATTTCACCTTTCCAAAATTATATTGAGAAATTGCTATTAAATGTGGTGGAAATTATATTGGAATAATCAATTTAAGTTACATCTATTATAATGTGTAATATCTATTTACTTTACACATCTTATTGGTCAAAAACAATTGTAGGAACCACTAATACTATTAGGCCCTGCATCAGGCAAATATGTGTTTAAACTTCCTATTAGCCATTCAATGAATCCATTGAATTTTATAAGGTGTGCATATCTGAAAAAAAATCAAGGACACCTGAGTAACACTCAATCTCAAAAGCGCTCAGAATCTCAAACTACTATGAACAGTCGATGGATAGAAAAATTAAAGCTTTTTTTTTTTTTTACCTAGTGCTTCTGATTTTATAAGATTTTATTACACATATTTAATTAATAAAACTACTTTTATTTATAATTATACTTATCTTAGTCTTCAAATTATTAATTTATGTCATAGATTGCACATTAATATTATAATGGGTATCGTATTAAGTATTAACATATTCTTGTAATTATTAGAAAAATTAATCAAATTTGTTGTTTTATATTATTGTCATTGTGTGTGTGTGTAATTTTTAAGTAATTAATGTTTATATTATAAGGTGGAAAATTTTAATCAAATCAAATCAAATATTATACAACTAGTTTAAACAGAATTTATTATAAAAAATTAAGTTAATTTAGTGTTGAAATTTTTTAATATATATTATATAAACTTTTAAATATCTAAATCACTCTAATGAATTTTAAGATATAAATCACAATGATTAATATTTATGTCTCATGAGTATAATACAAAACTCATGTATAATAATTTTAATATATTCATTTCAAAATGTACGATTAAAACTCTGGTTAAAGTCTCATGAGTATAATACAAAACTCATGTATAATAATTTTAATATATTCATTTCAAAGTGTACGATTATAACTCTGGTTAAAATCATTTTAATCTATCTATCTATTTCATATGAATTAATATAAAACTATTGCATCACATTATAGTCAGTGTACTTTCTTTATAAAATCATTCTTTTTTATTTTTTATTTTAACTTTTATGTTGTCCCAATTTAGTTATAAAATAAAAATATTAATTACAAAAAAAAGTCACATGCTAACTCTTCATATCTGTCACATTATGAATTGTTTGCCAAGTAAAATTATTGTCTATAAGAAATTATGTAATGTATGTTCATAGATATCTATTATTCATAGTCATTTGCTAACAACTTAGTTTATGTAGTTATCCTTAATTATTTATTTTCTAATATTTGGTAGTAAATTTTTTAATAAGTTTGGAGTATTGTGATCAAGATCTCAAATCAAATCAAGATATTTAATACCACTCTTTGAAGTTGTTGAAAAGTGTTTATTATTTTAATATGTATTTTTTTGTTATATTTTTATTGTAAAGTATAAACATATAATGATTAATATTTGTGATATGAAACTTTATAAGATGATTAGTTTTTTATTTGTTACATAACTAATTAATATCTTTAAAATAATATTAATACAAATATTTATTTGTACACATTAAATTAATTATATATTTTTAATTTAGAGTAAAGCCCCAATTTAGTTTCTGAAAGATATTGTCACAAGTTAGTTCCCCAAAAGATTATAGTCACCAAAAAAGTTACCAAAAAAGTAATTGTGCAACCAATTAGGGTCACTGAAAGATTATTATCACCAACTTGAAAGAACAAAAAATGACACCATGTTAACGATAATCTTTCAGGGACCTAATTGGTGACACAATTACTTATTTGGTGACAGTTTTATAGTTTTAGGGACTTATATGGTGATGATAATGTTTCTAGGACCTAACTAGTGACGCAATAATCTTTCAGGGATTGAATGTTAACTCTTTAATTTATCTTATGTGAACTAATAAACAAGTAATAAAAGAAGTCCCTAGTATAACAAGGGTTCCATACTAAACATTTCTCACCACTTGAATAAGTCCAATACGGTAATGCCTAGGAATATCCCCCATCATTCCGAAGTCAAAATATGCAAGTGATCCATCATTTGTGGCAACAAGGTTTCCTGGATGAGGATCGGCATGGAAATAACCAACCTCAAGCAGTTGCCTCAAAGAGCAGTATAATCCCTACAAAGCCATAAGAGGCGATGTGCATCAATTGACAATACTTAGCATAGCACGTTAAGTAATCGTGCATTTAATATATAGCCAAAAGACAATGTAACTGTGCGCTCTATACCTGGTCAATGAGTTCCCTTCTGTTCAAAGAAGCTTCATTCAAGCCTGTTTCATCTGTAAGCTTGATTCCATCTATCCACTCCATAGTCAGTACAGTGGGGCATGTATAGTCCCAATATATTTTTGGAGCTTTAATGGACTTCATTCTTTGTTGTTTGATTTTACCTCCACCTGCATTTTTGGGGCCCTGTTCATTACCATCTCTTGAAAAGAGTGACTAAGCTAAATTGCATGCTAAAGAACTATGCATCATTTAATCCAGGTAAGCGAAAAATATTTTTAGTCCATAACTTAACACATGCACACTGCCGTCTCATATTTGAGGAAAAATGCTTTAAAAACCAACAAGGATCATTATACATAAATTGCTCCAAAACTAATATTTACAATTCTAGGGAGAATGCCTCAAGCAACAACATCTGGTTAAGTATTTAACATTATCTAAATTTTAATTTGGGATTAAAACATATGGTTTAATTATGATATGCCAAAACTATCATCAAAGAAAACAACAACTAGAATTTTTTACATAGAAGTTAAACTTACTTGCAGACCAACAGTAGAGAGAAGCAAAACGCTCAGCATTTTTTCCCTCTAGGACATAATCAATTTCATCAAACATGTGCCTGACCTGTTGCATTAATCTACAATGACTAATACATAAAGCAATTCCAATATAAACTGAAAAATATAACAGTCTCCATAATAGTCAGCTTGTGCAACGATCACACATACACACAAGTAAAATGTTATCTTCTGAAGCAGGTTTCAGAGTTCAGTCGTTAGTCTGTCAGTGTTAGGTGAAAAATAGGTCATATACTAAGCATATAAAAGATGTTTGTGCTCTATAGTGAAGGAACTCACCATTTCATTAACTGCTACTAGAAGATCTTTGCGAGCTTTGGCAAACCGTTTTAATTGGTCCCCGATCATATGGAATAGCAAAGCATCAAGGGTCAATGAAAGTGACATACCAGGCCTCTGCACTTTTACCGCTACCAGCTCTCCAGATTTCAGGTGAGCTGCAACACTTGAAGCAACAAAAGTAAACACTTCAATCTTCCTCAAACAAGTCAATATTACTCTAAATTCCAAATTTAAGAACAATAAGCCAAACAAATGTTCAAATCAGAAAAAAGAAATTAGTTATTTTTGTTGGCATCTAACCTTTATAAACTTGCCCTAAGGATGCTGCTGCAATAGGTGCTGGGCTAATATCACTAAAAATTTCATCAATAGGAACACCCAGGTGGGTTTCAATAGATCTGATTGCAACATCAGTTGGAAATGGGGGTATTTGATCCTAGCATGAATAAAAAAATTGTAAGGCTTTATCCCTACAAGTTAACAGAAGACAGGAGCATGACAATGGTGAATAGATACATTTGCAGTATTTGATTACATGTAGTGGAGTACCTGCAACTTAGCAAGTTCTTGACAATATACTGTTGGTAATATGTCAGGCCTAGTGCTCAATGCTTGCCCAAGCTGTAATCATGAGTAGACTATGTCAAATAAAAGAACTGTACTGAGAAATTTAACATACCTATTAATTCTTGTTCCATTCAGTATATATAATGTTATAGTGATGATGTGTGAAAAAGGAAGCACAAAGACAAAAGCTTCTTATCCATATTCAAGTGCTTCCGAGAAAGAAAAATGAAACCTAAAAAAAAAAAAAAAAAATTAAATATGGTAACTATAGTAAGAGCTAAGAATTGGAAGCGTGATTTTTGCATTTTTATGAGTAAGCTAAAAGTGGATAAAGGCAAATGATGTATCTCCAAAAGAAACGGATGATGGGGGAAAATAAACATTATGATCTAGAAGGTGAATCAAAAGACCTTGAAACAGTCACAGAGTTGTTTTACATTAGGAACCAAACAAAAAGTTACTTGACCAAAAAAAAAAACAAAAAGTTACTTAAGAGTAAGAACAGAATAAGTTTGTATGAGAAAGAGAAAATGATGCTAATGTGAAGTGCATATCTCAAACTAACTTCAGCACAGATCATTATAGTATAAAAAGAGTAAGGCAAAGAATAAAGAAAACAGATATGATGAAAGCGGAAAGCCGGAAACCCAAAGGAAATAACCTGTAAAAGAAACTTGCCTTAATGTAGAAAGGACCCAAGTGTATTAGAGTTTTACGAAACTGCAAAAAATTGTATTGACGTCACTGTTCATTCCTGTCAGTTTTTCCCTAACAAGTATAAAAAAAATGAATCCACACACTATTGCTGGAAGAATTGTCAATGCAGAAACATAAGTGGTTTGATTATTCTTATAATGCATAAATACACAGTTGCCACTTAAAGCACATTACAATACAAAATTGTCTTACATTGCCAACCCTTTTTCCAAATAAAGCTGACACCTGCCTATGATGTTTATTTAAGAAATTGCACAACAGTCAAACTTATAATCTTCATTTTCAATAACATCCATCAGGTATCAAAGGAATAAAAGGTCAGGGAGTTTGAAAAATACCTGTAATATCAAACTGTCAAATTAACATTAAGTGACCAAATAAAAAAAATTACTCAACAAACATGTTAATGAAGAAGGAAATAACAGCATAAAATTGATTTGGTAATATGGCATTTATCTCAGAGCAGGGGAAATTATTGTCAACGTCACTCTATGAACAAATAATTTATTCTTTCATAGACAACTAAAGCCATTTCCACTACATGGAATCGGCTACATGGATCAAACATTCAAATGACATCATAATGTCATGAAGCTTGCTCACTATACACTGTACTTGAGTCATATAGTCCATAGCTCATGAACTGACAGTAACATTATGACAACATTCTCTAAACTTGGGAAAGACTATGTAAAACAACATAGGCAGGGTTATACATGGGACAGGACACCGTAATTAATTCATAAGCATAAATATAATTTGTATATTATATTAAATCGAGTTGAGTAACAAAAGAAGTGTCTGCAATACTATCTCTGATTTGTTACTAACAGTTACATTTCACTTTCTTTTCTTTCCCCTACTTCTAAAGGGTTTCCAGTAAAAGAAGCTGCCTTGATAGTTCTTGTTTGATCACTTAACTGGTTTTAATCCTCCACAATAACAAAGAAATTTACTGAAATTTTTTATTGATGTTTAGTGATTAAATCTTGATCAAAGACAACAAATTGAACAGATTAACCCATTATTCCAAACCAAAAGTAATGCATGTTCTGCAAAAGTATATGGAAAAAAGCTTTGACAAAAGATAATCTGTTACCTTAATTGCACGTTTTTTTATGTCTTGAACGAACAACTGCCATATTGTTAGCCTTAACACATGAAATGAAATAATCGCTGCCCTGTACAAAGCCAAAAAGGGACCAAAACCGGTGGATAGCTTTGAAACTCTTAGAGCTATAAGTTCCAAGAGCAAGCCCGAATTTGTTTTCCAGCGATTCCCTCCTCATCCTTGCATACTCAGCAGATGGCGTTTCGCCATGCACGCTGGTGAAACCAGTCGAATATCTGCACCAGCATCCCCAACGAACAAAAACTTGAAGATCATGATTTACAAAACATGGCATGGGAAAAAATCGATTATATAATAATAATCAGATCAAGTGGATGGTGGCAAATTAACTCACGAATTTCGGTTGCAACAAGCAATTCGGGGACCAGCAATCCAGCCTCCTAACAACCTCAATATGTTTCAGATATTCAAGTGGCACGCATTTGTGTAAGATAATTTCAGTGGCACTCTCATGATTTAAATCTGCAAGAAAAAGCACTCTCACTCTCAAATGAGATCACAATATATAACATGACCTGCATTTGAGGTTTTTTTTTTTTTTTAAAAAAAAAAAAAAAAAGAGCCACTATAGATAACACATTCTTCCATATAACAAATACACATATATGACACAGACTAAAAATACAGCAACAACGACCTAATCAACACCAATTCTAATCATTTCAGCAAGTAAAATTAACTCAGTCAAAACATCTAACGGAAATACGAAATCGCACAAGTGTGTTTCTGAATTGCTGGAAATTTTCTAGCGTATAGTGATGAGAGAAAATAAACAAGGTATTTGGATGCAGAAGATAATGGAAGCGATGAGAATACAGAATGAGTTTTAAGAGAAATAGTACTTGCGGACATAGGAATGGGGCCGCGGCGACGGTAGAGGGCGGTAAAGGCATTCCTCCTCATTGGCAAACAAGTTCAGTGGAGCAGAATTGATGAAAAGGAAGCATGGGAAAATGCTGAACACCAATTGTTTGAAAAAATGCATAGCTGCGACCAAGAAGCCATTGATTTTATTCGATGTTAAAGTTAAGAAGCGGTGAGTGTGTATGATTTTCTCGCGAAGCTGAAAGCTGAGGAAACTGCCACGTCTGGTGTAATGTGTGTAAGCCACCTGGCAGTTGGTACCAATTTGGGAGAACGCGACACCGCCCTCTTGGATTTGGATTTGGATTTGGATTGGATTAGAGTTTGGGGATTTCTTAACCTTTTGCAGCCGGAGAGGTTTGTTTTAAGTCATCGTCGGGCCTTCAATCAGGGCCCTAATGTCATTGGATGTTGTAATTGCTAATGATTTCCTTTGTCACACCTCTTATATATTATATTTTTTTAATATTTGTTAGTATTTGATAGATATATCCACATATATAGTATTGAAAATAAATTTTAAAATAACACTTTATTTAGTTATATAGTAGAAAATGCGTGGGAAGAAAAGTGAAAAGAAAATAAGATGAAAAGGAGATGATTTTAAATTTTTTTTTTAAGAAAAGTGAAATGAATTTAAAAAGAGTATAATGGGTACTTCAATCCATATTACAACCAGTATATTAGTCTTAAATTTTATGAAATTTGACCCAAACAATCAAAATGATTAATAAATATAATTCAACGGTTGAATTAATAAAAATCACATTCGGTCTAAATATATTAATAGTGTAATATTTGATTTAACTTACACGGGTGTAATTTCATCAAAGTTAACTCGCTAATAATTTTTCAAACATTGAATTTCATCAAAATAGTCGTCATATTATAAATCTTCATTCACTAGCTCAGGCTTATAAAATTTAAAATTAATTGATGTTTCATCAAATCACTTCAGTTCAATGTATAATATACTTTTTAAAATATAAGTAAATGTCCAATCTAATAAGATTAGATTGGATATGAATATCCAATTAATCTAAAATTTGATGTGTATAATCATCATAGTAATATCACATTAATCAACAGTTAGATTTGTTAAATTTACATTTGAAAAAAAGTTATTAATAACATAGTTAACTTTGACAAAGTGACTCTCGGATAAATTGATCTCACTCTATTATTGACTTTAATAACACATTATGTCATACTCATTAAATGATATGGTGACAACCATTAAATGCATATGTGATGGTGTATACTAATTAAATCCTATGAGAAAAATTTGGGGAAAAAAATCGATATCATTCTAGAGTCCATATGGGGTTTTCTTTTGTTGAGCGATGAGACGGATCTCGGCGAATTGAAAAGAAAAGGAAGGAAAAATAAGTAGACATAGAAAGATAGTCTGTACAGTGCTTGTTTCCTTTGCATTTCGGAATTTCTATTCTATGTACAATGGCGCGCGAGCAATCCTCATCGACGCGACCATGGATCAACGATGCAGTACCTTTATTAGTGGTTATTCTAATTGCTGCTCATGTCCTCGCTCTGGTGATTTTTCAATTCTCTCCACTCTCCTTCTTCATTTCCTTATCTCTATACTCTAGTCACTATAATCTAGGTTTATCGGATTCAACTGCAGGTTTATTGGATTTATAGATTAGCCACCCAGAAACAGCCACAGCGAAGGCGAAAGGCACACTGAAGGAGAAGGTTGGTGATTGATTTGTGAACCCTAATTGATCTCGTTAGCTACTATAGAATGTTATTGCCCTGCTACACAGGCAGTGTAATTACTCTTCATTTTATACGCAGCATTTACAATTTGAACTGATACAAATCGATTGGTTTGGAGTTCAAAATCATAAGCAGCATCTTTGTATTGCTTCATCACATGATTCTAATTCTACACTTGCTTAGTTGCTTATATTGTGGGGATTTTAATTTTGGGTGTAATGTAGAGCATAAGTTTTTAATTTAGCATTTTTTTTTTGTTTTTCCCCTCTTCCTTCCCCGTGCAGTTCTTGTGTGACGTATACCTCTGCGTTCTGGTTTCTCAGAATGTGCGAGGACATATGGGAATCACAAATACAAAATAATGCATCCACAAAATAAATAAATAAATAACTAGTATTTTTTTCTTAGAACATTAGTTTTTTTCCTACTAGATTGCTAACTAGCATAATTTCCAGTAAATGTTTCTTGATCTACCTTTTATAATATTCCTAGTACCTATAGTCCTATAGGATTGCATGAGCATGTTGGGAACAATGAAATATATCTGATTCCATCTTTAGTGCCTTATACTTTTTATGTTTGCATGACTGTATATTGTTTAATGATCTTAGTGTGTGCTTGATTTTACATAAAACCAAGTTACAAATGTGGATCCAAGTTGCGCTAATGAAAACCAAACATTAAGCGTGGATGATGGAATGTGAAATCTGAAACCAAGGATAGGGTATGCTATATGTTGATGTGAACCAGTTTGAAATAGGATTGGATGTTATTTATAAACTTGCAAGTTTCAGCAATAGCATGTGTGAATCAAGTGTGTTTTGGGTGTGCATTACCTTTCTCTGATAAAAGAAGAAAATTTCATTGGAGAGAGAGATTGATGAAAGAGTACATTCATGGGGGATGGGTATTATTAAGTTCTATTTAAGAATTAGTCTTTTGAGTGTTTCAGTATTGAGTACCGCTGAAGTTTATGTGTTTTTTTCCTTGCAATTCCAAAGGCAGTGTGGTTTCTGTTGTCCCTAAAGGAAATAACCTCCATGGAGTATGGTTGAACTGCATCTACACTCAGGCTTTATTTAGTTTATGCTTTAAGCATTGAAGTTTCTGATTTTGTTTGAGAAATAGTCTGGCTGTAGTTACTATGCTTTTTCAAGCAACGCGTTGATAGAAGATGCCAAAGATTTTCTAGAAGTTAGAATTAACAAATGCAAATTTGAAGTGGCACTCGTCTATAGCCTAAGGTAGCTTCATCATATTACTCAAGAAATGGTCAATGAGAATGAGCTATGAATGTGCACTAATGAAGTAGCAAAATGAATTGGGTTAAATATATTTCTCAATAAAACTTGGTCAATAATTGCTAATGATACGGGTTGGATTTCTAAGTTTTGCCATAGAAAGTTTGTTACATAAGTTATTTGATTGTCTAATGGGAGCATGCTTTCATTTTCAACTTTAGTACACAACCATATCTTGGGAATTTAGCTAATGTTATTTTCACAATAAAATTATCTTGCTTGATTTTTCATTTTTCTTGCTTGGGATTTTTTGAGATTTGACAAGTTAACCTTGGGAATATGGAGGTCTGTACAAGTTAATATAAATATTCAGAATGATATATTTCTAAGAATTTATTTATCTGTAGCTGTTGCTGTCTGCTGGTTATAAATAATGTGAACTATGTATGGTATATTGTCATCCTCCTATTTATGAATTCAGTATCATGTTTATTAGGAATTTTTTTGTTGCCAGATGTGGTGTTGTTGAAGTTCCAGACCTAAATAATGGATAGAGCATAATAAATTTAATGCAGTTATAGGTTCCAGACCTAAATCTTGGAAGAACATTGAACAAATATGCATCTTTTGGTGTAAAATGTGCAGGATACCACTGCATTTGGAATTTAATGCAGTTATTGCCAAACTAAGTTTCTCCGACTTATGCAATTGCTTGTCATTGTTCAACAATCTTACCTTTAAGATTGTATTATGGCAATGTGCCTATGTGAGTACTTGACCCATCTGTAGGTAACTACAGATCAAGCTGAATGAATGTTTCAACAATCTTACCTTTAAGATTGTATTATGGCAATGTGCCGACTTGACCCATCTGTAGGAAACTACAGATTAAGCTGAAGTCTGTGTGTCTACTGTGTATATCCCGTATACTAGTTTCGACATGTTTCCTTTCTTAGCCCAACTAAATCACTTGTTGAAGTGAAAACGGGGAAATCAAAATTGAAACGTTTATCCAGCAAAGTATCTTATTTTATTAATTTAATCCTATTATATTTGCAGTAACAAGTAGCCATCCTGGGAAGAAGGAAAACTTGCTGCTATGCTTTGGGATGCGGCAAGGTATACATTTTGGTCACCTTCCTCCAGGTCTTTCAGATGGAGTAGGTCTTAGTAGGGACTCCATATTTTGTCCTTGTATTTGTATGTCTTTGCTCGAGTTACTTGTCAGTTGTCACTAGTTATCTCTCTGACTGTCGACATTGCTCTTTACGAACCTAGACAAAATTTGAGATGAGAAAATGCATTAGTAGACAGGTTTGCAATTTTTTGAAAACAAAAAGAAACGACCCTCCAACTGGCCTTTTGCTGGTGTTAGCCAAAATGTGTCCTTGGGTGGAAACATGGACGAAACACCTATTATCAAGCCATACTGATAATCCCAATACCAATAACATATATCTTGATCAGTGAAAACAAAGCTGCATTATGAACCCCATAATAATGCCGAAGTTGATTATTGTTGATTTGTCCCTAGGCTATATCTTTTAACACTGTTAGATAACTCTCGCTCCTAACTCTCTTTTCGATCTCTCATCTAATTAACACAGTGTAAGTTTGGATGCGAAATGAAAATGGGTTAAGAAAATCAATAGATTTTAAAATCATTTTGGGTAAGAGAAAAAGAAGAAAGGGGGAAAGGAATTCTTCTATATTGGATTAATGGAAAAATGGGAGGGAAGAAAATAAGTGTAATAAAGGATTATCTTTTACCATTACTATACAATCAACACAAGTAATTTATGTAGGTACTTTTTAATTGATTAAAATATGCAAGAGTAGATTAACTTACAAATAGCAATAGAAGTCATGTTGATGACACACGGTAAGGTGAATCATTTTCAACCCCACCCCAAGAAAAAGTAATGGTGAGTCATTCATTTGGTAAATGGTAATGGATGATACACCACTCATCTGTTCATGCAATTCCAAATCAGATTAGTCATTAGTCCTTCAAACAATGCATTATTTCAAGTTGTCATCAATGGGAAAAATCAAACTCTTTTTAAGGGAACAAACATATCAGTGTATTCCTCAATCGTTTCACACATTGGTGAGCACCAAATGTATACTTAAAAGAACCAAGCTTGGGAGTAAATGTGGGCAATCAAGAAAGGATTTTGTTGATTGCAGATGCTCGCATCACAAGCACATCGAAGAACATATTGCAAGAGATTCATCTGGTGAAAACCACAGCAAGAGCATAGCCAACAAAAGAAACGAAAGGAGAGGAAGACGTTGTTATAGTGATTTAGATTAAGGGGGAAAAGGAGGAGTGAAAAAAAAACGAACTATGATTATTGGGAAACTCAGAAGGGTGATCTCCCAGCGGGTGTTTGACACACATGAATAGGAATTCACTTCAGGAGCTAATCTTGTTAATCTACTCCGCTAATAATTGCTTGTAAAATACAAATTAATGAATTAAATTATTGAATAATGTAATATATGTATACTAAATATTCTTTCAAAAAATGTATATTAAATATAAATAAATTAAATATTCATAAATATATAATTTTATAGTTGATATTTATTTATATTTTTAAAAATATATTGTACGGTAAAATAAAATGATAGGATAAAGTGTTAATTAATTTTTAAGTTTTATGAAATTTTATATACTCCATCTACTTAATAAAAAATTTCAATTCAATACTTTAATTAATACACTTCACTATTTATAAAAGAAAAATATATTAAGTGAAATAAGTTTATTTCTTTTTTCCCCAAAAGAATGGAGGTAGTCAGGTAGAAAAGACAAAGATGAGATGATGAAATTTTTTTGTCAATCTATGTGTTTATCGCCTAATGAGATGAGATTGCAGTCTTGATTAGGCGTGAAAATAAAATGCTCGGTCCTATGTATATGTTTTCCTGGTTTATATTTTCATGCTTCACTCAAATTAGTTAGAAAAGAAACAGGTAACTTGCTAACACAACTAGCTCTACTAAGTAGCGTAGCATGTAGTAATGTGGAGTGTTACATATCTTCTTGTTAATACTCACAATCGACAGTTGTTACCCTAAGGTTGGCTGATTATTTGGTATAATCATCGTTAAGATGATGAACTTTACTAAAATCATAATTATTTTTATTTTGGAGCCCTCTATTATACATCCCTTGAGAAAATGAGGTAAGTTACAACCTGTTTTGACTAGGAATGCTAGGTTTGTGTGGCACTCGGAAGTGTAATTTTAATAAAAAAAAATAAAGGGTGAGTTTGATTTAGATTTATTTTTTAGTTTTTTAAAACTGTTTTACAAATTTTTTAAGGATTGTTTTTTTACAAATTAAATTACAACATTTCTACCACAAAACAAAAACTAAAAATAGTTTCCAAAATATCTCAGAGTAGTTTCAAAATTTTAGTTTTTAAAAACAAAAAAAACAATCACATTTTTTGAAACTATTTTTAAAAACCATCTGTTAAACAGGTTTTTCAATTTTCTATTTTAAAAACAGAAAACAATTTTTAAAAATTGTAAACAAACAAGCCTTGAAATATCATATTTTGATTTTTGGTCCTAGGGTTATTTTTTACAAAACTGTTGACTATTAGGGTATTTGGTACTGAGATAAAGGCACCGCTATCAAATGCAAACAATGTTTCCCATTTCCTTTTGTAAATGGAAAGTTTGTAACTTTACTATTTTCATCCACAAAATGACTCGTCATTAGAGCCACTGAGTACAAATTCCCTAATCAATTCTTGAATCTGCAAATCCATAAGTTTTCTATTCCATTTTTGGGTTCTGTCAGTTTATTGAGTGATAAATTAAATTCATTTCCCACTTATTTTTCTTTTGTTTTCTTTGTGCACTTCAGAAATTCAAGAGTCACATTCTCAAGAAGCTTTCAAAGAAAGATATTTATGGAGATTCAGTTGAAGAAGTTGTAGGAGTTTGCATAGAGCTTCCCTTTTATTGACTTGGTGAAAAGGAAAACCATTGCTCCTTGTTCCCTCGATAAACCATTGCTCCTGGTGAAAATAAAAACCATTGCAATAAGATATCCGATCATTGAATATTGATCTTATGAAGTGGACTCCCTCCTTAGCCTCGATTTCATCTTGCAAATGCACCCCTCCCTCTTCAGACCCAAAAGAAAGAAATTTATAACAATAGAATAAGGACCAATATGAAATTTTATAAAAATACAAAGCTTTATAGGTGACTAGGAGAACTAGCTCAGATCTTGACCATTCACATGTTTTTTTTTAAATATTTGTTAAAAAAAAAGGCAAGTAGAGAGAAAATTATCTATGATATCTAATAAACAAGTACTATAGACAACATGTGAAGGAGAAAAAACTATGGAAAGAAACATAAGACTCAATTGGATAAGGATTACCTGGATGAGGTTGCGGAGAGGAGATGAATGTATTACAGTGGTAGTCCTACAAGTAGATAGGCCTTGCCTTGTGTAAGGGACTTTCTGCAGGGTATGGCAGGCTGAATTGGATTGGCTGGTTCTGGAGAAGGTGAAGTCGGTACTTCATTGTGAGATGTTGTAGTGTCTAAGTCAAGTTCTTGTTGTTGTTCATGATGTGAATTTGTGAATGGCATATCCAAGTATACCTATTGTAATCATCTACAATGGTTAAAAAATACCTTTGATGATTTACAGTTTGAACACTATAGGGACCCCATATATCTAAGTGCAGCAATTCAAAAGGCTTTGTAGCTTTGGAATTGCTAATTGCAAAAGGTAATTCCTTTGTTTTGCAAAATGACAAATGTCACATATATGCTTATGATTACATTCGTTTATGAAGGAATATAATTCAAATAACATACTCATCCTAGAATAAAAATGTGACCAAGTCTAAAATGCCACAAGGCATTAGGAGAGTAAGAATATTTATGTGTTGAAGAAGTGTTGACTTGAGAAAGGTTGGTGGCTAGTTTTTGGAAAGACTTGGTCAGGCAGGATAATCCATCCACCTCATTAGCAAAACCAATCATCCTCGAAGACCCCATGTCTTGTATGGGACAAACATTAGGTAAGAAAACAAGTGTGCAATGCAAGGAGGTGATCAGTTTTGACACAAAAATAAAGTTCAAAGAAAAATCTGGGAGATACAGAACCTGAGTCAGAATTAAGTGAGAATTCAAACAAACCTTACCAGAGTGTGTTGCTTGGACAGTGTTACCATGTGGAAGTTTGAATGATATAGTGTGAATTTAATGGTTCCAAATTGATGAACAAGGATTTATTAGAGCATATGTGATTTATTGCACCTGAATCTAATATCCAGATGTTTGATTTTTCATATTAGCTATGAAGACTATAAGAATTTAATTTACCTGAGTCTAAGGTCACATTAGAAGTTTGAGTGGTGGTTAGAGTTGCAACCTGATTATTCTCTGAAGAGATGGCTAAGTTATAAGACTAGAAAAGTGCCATGAGAGCCTTGTACTACTCTGGTGAAAATTGGGAGTGTTGAGTTATATATGAATCCATATTGGAAATTACATTATCTCCACCTCCTTCTATGGATCCAAATACCACACTGTTTGTACTGTTGTATCCTTTACCCTTGAAATTATTAGGGTATAGCCACAATTCTTGTAGCATAAATCCACTGTATGGCCTGTTTTGCCACAATAACTACAGAGTTTAAAGTTTCATTTAAGAAAATAACTAGGTCCATAGGAGTTAGATCCTCCTTGCCTCTACCAAAAGGCTTTTTGCCCTCTGCTACATTAATGAATGCTTGCCATTCATCACTATTAGATGATCCAACTCTCCTTTCATGTTGCAATACTAAGGATAAAGCCTTGTTGACATCAGGAAAGTGTTTCATCATCAAGATTTAAGTTCTCACTACATCAAATTACTCATTCAGCCCACTTAGGAACTTCATAATGCAATTCTTCTCAGAAGAGTCTCTTGCTAGCAACACACACATTTCATAGAGCAAATACAATCGGGAGAGGTCTATAATTATCCAATTCATTCCATAGTGTAGTCATTTCTGTAAAATAGTATGCAACAAAGTTTGTACCTTGCTTCACTGCCATCAATTCTTCCTGTAGCTCAGAAATTCTCACCCTATCACCTTGTGAGAATCAATCCTTAAGCAATTTCCAAGCAATAGCAGGAACATCAACATAGTCAATGCTTTGGGATAGAATAGAATCTACAAAATTCATGATTTAGGAAAAGGACCAAATTATTGCATCGCTCACATGCATCAAAAGTTGGATAGAAGGAAGATGGTGTTGGTAAAGAACCATTAACAAATTTAAACTTACTTTTGGAAATCAGTGATCTCTTCATAGCCCTTGACCGGCTATGGTAATTCTTCACTGTCAGCAGCGGTGAAACTAGCGGAGTTGAGAGATGCTCTCCCGAATGTATGTAATATACACTAAGAGGGTTCAGCGTCGGATCCTGAAGCGGAGGAGTTCCTCTGTTGTGTCCTTCCATGTTGCCTGAACCATTATCATTATCTTTTGCCATTAGAAGTGAAACCTACAGAACTCTTTGAACTTCAAGAGCTTTGATACCATAAAAGACACAATAGAAAGAAAGCAAATATTGAAAAGAAGCTATTGTTGAATTGTGTATTTCATTGATTGAATATTCAGTGATACAGAGAGGCTTTATATAGCCAATTGCCAAGAGAATAAAGGAATACAAGAGGAAAGAAGAAAACATGACAAGCAATAACAGAAAAAAAAAAAAAAAAGAAATGGGAAAATGTGTGAGTTTGTTACACGGGAAAAGTAAAAAAACAACCAATGTGAAATATGAACACATAGCATCATGCATGCATAATCCAAGCAATAATACATTGAAAATATTGAAGATTATTTTTTAATAAAGTATTTCACCTTTAATTTATTATCATAAAAATCTTGCCCATTAAAAAAAAATCGTTATTCTAATTAGTAGCAAACAAAACAAGATTATTCAGTTCGGTTTGATGACTTAAAAAATCAAATTTTATTTTATTTTTTAATGCTGTTATGATTGTGTGAAAAGAACAAAACAACAGAAGCCTCGACAAGGAAACTTCCCGTAATGACGTGATGCTTAGCTGGTTGGCTTGTCTACGGGTGGCTGGGGATGGTGACAGTAAGCTCGAGAGTGAGCTGCCACGTGCTCTAAAGTCTTGTGCATTGAATTGAGTGGGCTTTATCACGCTGTTTTTCCTTGTTATGAACACGTGTCGTTATCTTAGTCATCAACATCGGTCGCAAGGAAAAAAAAAAAAAAAGTCATCAACATCCGTAGAGTAAAAAACTTCAACTCCCCTCCATTTCAATTCCTTAATTTACGTTGCTACCCATGGACATGGCAAAAAACTACGACAACCTCAAAATATCTAATAGATGAACAAAAGTTATATATATAGCAGTTCATTTTTCATATACTCACTTTAACACCATTTATTTATCTCTATCACTCTTATTAGTTTTTACCCCATATTATCACTTATCACTTTCAATGTGTACACCTATATTGGAATTCTATATATATATAACATCTTTAATATAAAATGAAAAATTCTTCTGATTTGGATGAACTATTTTTTCTCTGAAATTGAATTTTAATTAGAGATATCCAAAATACATGTATTGTATCCATAAATATTGTATATATTCATAATGAATACTCACACATATAAAATGAGTAGTGATAGATATTATATTATCAGTTCCACTGATAGTTTAATACTCATTAAAATATATTTTATATTAAATATATTCAAATATTAATTTTTTTATTATTTTATGATTTGATAAAAAATATTTTATAATGATATATTTATTTAACTCATAATGATATATATAATATTCATATAATATAGTATTACAATATATTATATGATATTTTTTTATAACTTTTAAATTTTGAGATATTAATACTTTTGAATACTAGCTATTCATATTGATATCTATTTATTTTAATAGGTATGTATATGTGTACTTCTCGCCTTCATGGTATCTCGTTGAAATCTCTAATTATAACCATAAGACTCATGAGTCATAGTTTAATTGGTATAATTAATTAAATTAAATTGATTAAATCAAATAATATTGAAATAAGATCCAATTAATTTTGTCTTCTTAATTTTACGAGACGATCTAGTTTATGGTGAGAAATAACTTTTTTAATTCCAAAGTAAATTTTGTTAATATTATTTTGTTTATATTTTTTTAGAATGTAAGCTTAAAAATTAAATCTAATTATTAAATCAAATTTTACCACTAATACAACGTATTTTTTTTAATTAAAAATGTTTTTTTTACCATAAAATTAATTTTGTTCGATTGCTAGCATTGCCTTGATATTTAATTAAGAATACTTCTAATTGAAATTCAAAGTAAATACTTAAAGAACTGATGATAAAGTTTGTTCACATAAAATGATAAAATTCAGAGGTCACAATAATTTGGTCCTTATTCCTATTTTATTCCAAATAAAGAATTTTTACATTAATATTATCTTTTTTTAACTAACTATATTATCGAGTATTTATTGTTTGAATAAAAATGATTCAAGTTCTTTACACGTGTTATTTTGAATTCGCGATCGGTTCTTGAATTTACGTTTTTACTAAAAAGTCATCATTATTCATGGTGAAATATTAGTTGTACAATATGTACAACACATAACATAGAGAGCGAAGAGAGAAAAAAGAAAAAAGAAAAAGAAAAGAAATGTGAGATGTGATGGGTGATATGATAGAAAAAGATAAAGAAAAAATGTGTTATATGAATGTTGTATATTTTTATTGTGAATTTTGTATCTGATTTAATCTTGATTGAGAGCTATGTTTCAGAAGTGGCTTTTCATTATTTCATAAGAAAAAACTCATAGAGCTTTATCTCAATAGACCCTCTACCAGACAAATAACGTTAGAGCAAATCATATAGCGGGTGCTTTACGGAATCCGATGCTCAGTACCGGTGACGGTGAGCATCAGTGTTTTATATATTTTTTGTTTCTTTGCATTCTGGCGGTTTAAAAACACCAAATAAACGTATAGGGAAAGCCCATAGCTTTTCTAATGTGTTACCGACACTTCAAACATCGACAACACTTTTATTTCCTAAGATTGTGGGGGGTTTTAAACCACCACAAAGCGTTTTTCATTATATTCCCCTACATTTTTTGCCATTTCAAACCACCAAAAATATTATTAATATTATTTTATTAATTAAAATATTTTTAAATTAAAAAAAAAAGTGATGTGTAATGGTGAGACCCATTTTAAATGAATAGTTTAAAAGTGAGATGTGGGATAAAGATGAGAGGTGCTTAAATAAAACTTTGCTGATGTGTATGGTGAGACTTATTAGTTTTAAACTAATATTTTATAATTTTTCACATTTAAATACTATTATATATTTTATTATTTTAAGTAACGCAGTCACTTTTATCTCTATCCCAACTCTAAAATAATTTCTTAAATGGACCACACAATTTATCTATAACCAATCAACACACCACACAATTATTATTAAAAAAAATGTTAAGATAGGTGCTTACACAGGCACGATGCTTAATAAAACCCCAAAATAAAAGTCCCCATTACTCAAATGTTAAGCCACCATTGCTTGATCAGGATTCTGCAGTCACAAAATGGTGCAATCAGTATAGTCATTCATCCAAAACATTAGATCGATTGAAGTTTGACGGCTCAGATCCAACTTAACATTAAAGTCAGATTTAAAAGCTAAATTGGATCTGAGTCGTCGATTTTCATCTAACGACTCTTGATAGTTGACTCACTGACTTCTCCCTTTTTGCCTACACCAATCCATATTTCGCTGCTTAACTTTTAGCACTGAGTTAAGCACATTGTGGTGTTGCTGTTCTTAGGTACCTGATCCTTATAACTTAATGACACAGAGGTATGAGCCTGTAGAACAAATTCATGTTCAAGAAAGAAAAATAACTTAATTATCATTTAATCAATTTTCATTAACCATTACATGTATAATGATTTTTTTTTTAAACATGATAAAAAAAATTTAAACATGTGATTATGTGCCTATTGAAATATTCATCTTGGGCTAATTCTAAATTTCTAATGCTTAAATTTATAACTATAAATATCAAAAATGTTATTATAAAAGAAAAAAATTAATACAAAAATGCCAAATGCGAAAAATATTTGCATGACACCATGAGTTATTACCAAATAATTAGAGGATTCAGAACCATGATTATATGTTTATAATATTGATACTGTTGACTTTCTATTCGATGAACTAGTGCAAGAACGATGATCCCCCAGTGGATCTAGAAAAACGGTCGACAACCAAGTCAATTTATAGTAGGGGTGTTAATATGTATCAGTTTGGAAGCTAATCTAGCTCATGGTGGTTGAGTTGGTTATAATAAGGCTCACATTTTCACGGGTTAAAGGGGATTAACCCACTTAATCCACGGGCTAGAGCGAGGTTCGAGTCGGGTTATGGTGGGTTGATTCACTTTTTTATTTTTTTTTATTTTATTTTTAGTTTATAGTTTTTAATTGTTTTATTATAAACATTTTCAGTTTTTCTATTTTTTGTCTTTTTATTATTAAATTTAAAATTTTAAAATTAGGCACTACAAAAAAAGCAAATTATTGTCAATTATTTACGTCGGCCACGACACCGACACATGATGTGTCGCTGACGACCAAACATGGACACAAAACTAGATTGTATGTGTTTTGTTTTTTTAAAGTATTTAATATTATGTCGGCCAGGCCTCACAAAGGGTGACAAACCACATATTAAAGGTTTGTCGGTCTGGCCGACACAAACACCAATATCTTATATCCACGTCTTCTTCATTTGATCTCATTCACTCTTCACGTTAGAGAGCGTCTCCCTTTCCTACCTTTCTTTTTTCAAGACATAATATTGAAGAAGAAAACCCTAACTTCTCGCTCAATCATATCTCTCTCTCTCTCTCTCAGTCTCTCACTCTCATTCACTCTTCAAATTTAAAAGGTAAGAGGTTATTGATGCACCACGAAACCCTAACTATGCTTCCCCCCATTGGCCCTAATCAATCTCAGTCATCATTTATGAATTTTGTTGGATTACCCAAAGCTAGATTTCAGTTTTGCATGCCAAGACTTGTAGCAAGGAGTAGAAGCATTCTTTGTATGGTACCTTCATTCTTCACCTTTTTTATTTTTATTTTGATTTTTTCTCTGTTATCTCTGCGTATTCTTCTCCTTTTGTTTGCAATTGGAGATTTTCCATTTTTTTGGTATGTTTTAACTGTGGGTCTTTAAATTGGTGAGTGGACATGTGGAATGTAGATCAGTAGCACATGTGTTGATGCTCTTAATGATGAAATATCATAGAGACATAGGATTATTGTGTTGAAATTTGGTTAAACCTTAGTTGGATTTTTCTATGTGTTATGTTCATTTTAATTCATGTGACAACATGCATTCCTACCCTAGGTGAGCCAACTCACTTAATCCACAACCTATGGTAGGTTGAGCGCGTTGGTATTTTTCCAACTATAAGAAAAGTGAGTCAATCCGGCTTGACATTTTACACTTCTAATCGTTAGTTTAAAACTAGCTAAGCTCGTCCACAAGTTTATTTATAATTAATAATTATATTATTTTGTAAAAAAAATTGAAAAAAGTCATAAAAGTAATTTACAATATATTATAGATATAATAAGATGTTTAAAAAAAATTTTGTTAAAAATATAATAAGAATATGTAGGGATATGACAACTGCAATTATGTTAAAGAAGTATATTAAACTATCATATATTATATGTTTAGTGATTTACATATTTCTCATTTTACTAATATTAAGAATTTTCAACTTTTGAGATTATGTCAATCTTTATAAATGACATATAGATAATTGACCGTGATAAAAATAGTTTGACAAATAATCTCGAATTAGTGATTGCACTTCACTTTTGTTCATTATTATTGCATATATACTCCTCCGCCCATTTAATGACCCTCTTAAGCTTTCACACAGTTTAAGAAAATTTGGTTAAGGTATTGGTCTTTAAAAACATAATAGCATTCCAAATTACCCATATTTAAAAGTCACTAATTTTAGAAACATTAATGGGTGACATGTGGAAGACTCAAAGTTCACTTCCAATGGGGTTAGTTGAAACATATGTTTTTAAACTTCATTAATATTCAACGCATAATATATGAGGAATAAAAAATGTTGACGATTAATGAAGGACAAATATGGAAAAAATAATTAATTTACCTAAAAATCTGCAAATGGTCTTATATTAAGGGACATCAAATTCTTCTAGAAGGAGTCTTATAAACAGGGACGGAAGAGTAGTAAGATTTTTTGGTGGGATTTGTTTTTGTTCTCATGAAGACAAAGGGTACTTACCATGGGTTTGTAAGGGGAGAGTTTACATCGAGAGAGAGTTTAGGCGAGAAAAACAAGGGTGATTAACTCAATCCACCCCGTTTGGTTGCAACAAGTAGAGAGTCATTAGCGTGGGGCCCAACAAAATTTATTTCTCCTTATTGAAGTGAAGAAACTGCAGAGAGAAGATGGTAAAAGATGGAAATGACTACTTTACCCTCTTGAAAATTATCAATGGGACAAAATTCAAGTCAATTTTCAGGGCATTTTTATTTTTTTAACTATTTATAAATATCCCTCTCAACTTTCAAAATCAATTTATATTCTATCTCTCGCCTATTACTCTAATATATACTAAACAACCTCAATTCTATTTAATTTCTCTACTAATTCTTCTATGTCTTTTTTTTCCTTTTTTTATTTTATCTATTTCTCTATTTTAACCAAACAGAGGTTTATAATCACTTATTTCTGGTTCAATAAGTAATTTTGTAGTAATGTTATTTTCTTATAAGTTTTTTGCTTCTACTATCTTATCTTCTGTATGCATACTAGAGAAATCTTAAGGTAATGATCATAACACGTGATAATTAGCTATATTATTTAGTAAATGCTTTCAAACAAAGAGTCATTGTTTCAAAATAACAATTATATGAAAAAAAAATACAATGAATAATATATCACCAATAATCAAATTTCTTCAACCAGGGTAAAAAGGTGCAACATGAACACATTAATATACCTTTTCACACACATAACAGAACAAAAATGCCCATAATTTTTAAATTATTTTCTTTAGAAATTAATAGAGACCATAAAGCCCACCTTTAACTAAAATAGTTCTTTCCCTTTATTAGTGTCTTTTGACTTTTCTTTTAATGATCCATATTGAAATAGTTAATTAATAATCGTTATTAAAGTTTTATAAATGTTTATTAACAATTATGTAGGTACTTTTTTGAAGTCTTATGGTAGGTACTTAAGTAGTTAGTGTTAAAGTGAGTTTTTATGTTTTTTTCCCTATTAGTGCCTTTTTATTTCCCTTTTATATATTGACGTAGCAAATTAAAATAATTACTAAAATTATTAAACTATATAATTAATTAATAGTTATGATAGGTATTTAATATAGTGTTTAAGTGTTTATAAAGAACATAGATAACATTTGAGAGTGAATCTTGTTTGTACAGGTAAATAAAATATATGTATAATTTAACATTATAGTTTTATAAGATAAATGGAGAGATATATTAGAATATGATGAAACATTCTCAGTTTCAATTTATGGTAAATGAAATTAAGCTTCATTTTTAAAAGTAAAATAGTTACCTATGTCATTCACTCATTAAAATGGTAGAATTAATGCTTGCAAAAAAATAACAATAAACTCATAAAGTCTAAAATCAATGCTTGTAACATAGTGCAGTGAAAAGTTAAGAATTAATTAGGTTAGGTGGCAATAATAAAATTGATAGTTGTATAATTGGTAATAAATATACTTTATAATGAAGGAATAAAAGATAATAATATTATTAATTAAATAATTAGTAGAATGATTAAGTTTATTTTTTTATGAGTAGGTATATGTTAATTATGGCGTGTATTAAATACAAAGTTGAAGTGAATTTTACATAGGTAGCTAGACAGATCTAGATTAGATAAAAGGAGATAGTACTCATTAATTATAATTTATAAACTAACAATAGTACGATAATAATTCTTGGAAATTATCAAAATTATGGCAGGTGAACACATTCAGTTGGGAAAAAAATGACCACAAAAATTACAGAGAATTTACCCACAAGAACATAAATCAACCCTTAATATTATAGGAAATACAAGAAAAAATAAGAGGAAAAAAATACAGATTCACTAGAAATTATATAAAAATTACAAATCCATAAAAAAAATCTACAGAAAATTAACAGATCTAGAAAAAATTACAGATCCACAAAAAAAAAATCAAGAAAAAAATCGAAAGGGGGAAGAGGGAGATCATCGGCTGCCGATCTGAACCCGCCATTGTGATTTGCACCCAGCCGCCATGTTAGAGAGTCGTCGTCGTGATCTGCACCCGCCACCGTGTAACCGATCTGTAGAAGGGATGCGATCTGCACAGTCCATGGGATTTTGATGGGAGGGAGAAAGGTGGGGAAGGGGAGAAAGGAGGGAGGGGGGAAGGAGAGTGGGGAAGGGACGGCGGGTGGGAAAGGGGAGAAGATGGGAGAGTTGAGAGAATGAGGGAAATGTGAGGGTTAAAGGGGTTTACCCGTGGATGAGGGAATGGAAGAGTAAGATTTGATCATGACCGTTGAAAGAGGAGAGGGAGATCATGACCGTTGAAATGTGAGAGGAGATCAAAATCGTTGAAATTTGAGAGAGAGATCATGATCGTTGAAGGACTGCCTTGTGATGCAACGGTAAAAAAATATACTGTTTTATTTATTACCGTTGGTTGGACAACTGTAAAAATGAAATAGCACTATATAAAGCTATTTTTTACACAAAGTATGACTCACAATTTCACAACATAATCCATCTAGTATTCCATTTATCAAAAATTACTTGCTCTTTTTCAAATTCCTTTATTTATTTCCTTGTCAAATTTTATTGCTTGAGTTTTTTTTTTCAATGGATCCCAATCAATTTAATATGCATGCCTTTTGGAATTTCATGCAAAATTCTCAACCTCCCATTAATCAAAATTTCCAATCTCATCCTCATTTTCCAAACCTTGAAATAATCCAAACTCTCAATTTCCTACCCAATTTCAAATGTTTCCACTACCCCCACAAAATACACCTTAGAGTCTTTCTCCGAGTCTCAAGTCCCTCCATCCTCCCAAGTGGGTTTGGAAAATATCACCCTTGATGAAAGCAAGGGGATGCAACTACAAAAAAAAGAGTTGGGTTTTTCCGATAAGGAGGATAAACTTGTTATCCAATCATGGCTGAACATCTCAAAGGATGCTATAGTTGGAGCCGATCAAAAAGCCGATGGTTTTTGGTTGAGGATCATCAATAGCTACAATGAACACTGCGAGTCTCTACAACAAAGGAAAGAGGGACAATTAAAATCCCGATGGCAAAAATTGAATTTGTTATGCAAAAGCAAAGTTTTTTGGATGCTACAAGCAAGCAGTGTGGTGTGTTAAACAAAGTGGGCCTTTAGAAAATGATATCATGGCAGCTGCATACGAGATATACATGAAGGATGAAGGTAAAATCTTTAAATTAGAGTATGCATAGCGACTCTTGAAGGATAAACCAAAATGATCGACAGAATCAACTTAATCATTTTCATTACATTTTATAATTTATATTTAATTACGTTTTATAATTTATATTTAATTACGTATTTTTTTATATTTAAATACATAGTATTTATTAATTGCCTTTACATTTTATTTAGAAAAGTAATTTTTATTTAATTATATTTAATTTTTTAGAAAAATAATTTATAATTATTTACGTTTAAATTTTATTTAGAAAAATGAAGTAATATTTTAAGTTGAACTAAAGTATTAAAATAATAAAGGTGGGGTAGTTTGTGGGTCCATTCTGAAGTTCTTGTAGAGTTGCTTTGTTGGAGCGTAGAGTTATTTAAAAAAGTAAAAAGATCTGATATGTACAAGTAGGACCCACAGAAATAATATTAAATAATATTTTAAGCAACTCTTAAGAACTCCACCATTTGAGATGGTCTAAGTATCTAACATAAAAAAGAGTGAAAAAGTTTTACTAGTTTTCGTTAAAATAATTACAAGAATGAAATTATGGAGTCTTTATTTTTGGAAGGGTTTTACCCCACTATCTTGATCCAAGAATTAAACCCATAATTATGTCCACGAAAATTCCAGATCAAGGACAATAAAATTGAAAAGAAAAAGAGTTGACTTTTTAAAATGAGTACAAATTAAAAATGTATTTTTTATTAAATTATTTATTGAAATATAAACATATTTTAAATTAAGAGCAAATATATTAATTATTTACTTAATTTGCAAAGAAATTTATTTTAATAAATTCATTAATGATATGTAGACACTCATTTATTTTATACACTAATTTAACATTCGTCATCTCTCTCATTTTGTTACATCATATTATCTATCATATATATTATTTCTCTCTTTCTTTCCTTGGGTTAGAGACAATGAGTGTTTTACTCATCATTATCCTGATAAATATATATATAAAAAGAGAAAAAATAAAGAAAATATATTTTAATTTTTTTATAGAAAAATATATTTTAATTAGGTAAAGAATAACTATATTTAAAAATTAAATGTTTGAATATTTGTTCATCTAACAACATTAAAAATTGGATTAATTAAAATCCAACCCCAAATGAAAAAAAATCATATTTATATTTTTTTTACCGAAATAGACTAATCGCAAAAAAGCAATATTTTATTTATGGATAACAATTAAAAAGAAGAATCAATATACTCTTAAAAATTCCAATTTCTAAGAATATATTTGCGCACATGAATGGTAAAATATCTGGACATAATATAAAGAAACTAAGAAAGTAAAAAAAACAACAATTAAGAAGTATTTAATAATTAAAATTACTAATATACTAAATTACTACTTAAACGAGGATATATTTGTATATAAACAAATATTATATTTCAAGTTTTAATTTTTTTAATTCACAAAAATCGAGGCTATGAAAAGCAACACACGCTTGAGTAACACGCGGAGATGAAGTCGTAAAAAATATTAACAGACTTGCAGTGCATTTTTATAATAGTGACTTCTGGTGCTATGATTAATGGATTGCAGGAATTAAAAAACAAAAGGAAGGATAAACAAAATAAAAAAGCCAGCGCGTTTCGTCCATGTAGCAGCCCTTCCATTCCATGAAATGGGCTAAACAATAACAACCATCACAGAGTGGTACTTTGGTAATTTCCACGAAGCACAAGGGCTATTTCACTTTCTCTCCTTCTTCCCTTAATTCTTCATCCTAAACTAACAACCACAACACATGATTCTAGAGTCTAAACCATAGAGGGGGTAGTACGAGTAGTAGTAGTTGTGTCTTGTGCAGTGAACACCAAACAACACAAAAATGAATGAAACGAGCCTGCATCCAAACCTAAAGCATCATAACCCTCTCTCATGTGCCCCACCAACAACACTTGTCGTTGCTCCGGATCCGATTCAGGATCCGTTGATTCCGCCCATTGGACCTCCGAAACAATCAACGGTGGATCTCTCCGCCACGTCGACCTCCAAACTGGAACCAACGGCTGGGCATCGCCGCCCGGTGACCTCTTCCACCTTCGCTCCAAATCCTACTTAACCAAACGACAAAAGTCTCCCGCCGGCGACTACCTCCTCTCGCCGGTGGGCATGGACTGGCTGAAATCCGCCACCAAACTGGATAACGTCCTCGGCCGCCCCGACAACCGCATATCCCAGGCTCTTCGTAGAGCACAATCGCAGGGAAAGTCGTTGAAGAGCTTCATCTTCGCCGTTAACCTTCAGGTTCCAGGCAAGGAGCACCACAGCGCGGTTTCTCTACTTCGCCACAGAGTATCTGGTTCCGTCTGGTTCGCTTCTTGGGCGGTTCATAGAGGGGGACGATGGGTTCAGGAACCAGCGGTTCAAGCTGGTGAACCGGATCGTGAAGGGACCGTGGATAGTGAGGACGACGGTTGGGAATCACAGTGCGTGTTTGTTGGGGAAAGCCTTGACGTGTAACTACCACAGGGGACCTAACTACTTGGAGATTGACGTTGACATTGGGAGCAGCGCAATCGCTAACGCTATCTTGCGCCTTGCATTGGGATATGTGACGAGCGTTAGCATCGATATGGGATTCGTTGTGGAGGCGCAGACGGAGGAGGAATTGCCGGAGAGATTGATAGGAGCTGTTAGGGTTTGCCAGATGGAAATGTCATCTGCTACCGTTGTCGATGCCCCCAAGATCGGATTCGCCAAGGTCAATCACCTTGGTGCTGATGACAAGTAAAAAAAAATTTTATTTTATTTTTTAAAATTTTAAGATTTTCTGAGGAAACTGCTTAGCATCTTTTTGGATTAATTCTCTCATTCTCAGTGTAATTTTTAGGCTTTTTCTTTGGGTAAATAAGGAGTAATAATATTCACCGAAATTTATAAGCTTTATTTTAAGCTTATTTTATTAAAGTTTATTTCAATAAATTTAGAAATAATTTAGATATTTAGATTAGTGCAATGTGTGCCTTGGCTTTACAGCATAATATTGTAACGACTTTAGTCGGTGAATCTTTTGGTTGGTGGGATAAGGGAGGGTGAAGTGAATGGAATCGCACTACTGTAGAAAAGTAGCATAAAGTGTAGCCTTTTGAATTGAAGACCGCAAGCCATGTTGGACATTCCTAATTTTGTAAGATAATGGACTCTTTAATTTGTAGTTGTAGGTTTGACCTACACCCCTCCTCCTCATGGACTACTATTAATTGCATTGGCTAATAATTTTGTTTTAAAAAGTGTTGCATCAAAATTTGATTAAAGAAAATTGGGTCTCTAATGATCAATATAAATACAATGTGCGGTTTGGTTTGATTTTCATATTAAACAACAAACCCAACATACTTTTTTGCGTTGTGTAAAGAATCTTCTATTGGACGATAGCACCAAGGGGTGCCGGCCCTGCTGGGATTATGGGACAACAACTTGTATTGCTATTTAATTTTTCCCCGTTGTCTTCTTGTTCAGAATATAACTGTAAAGGCATTTTTTTCTTAAATATATTTAGTAAGAATGGATGGAGTAAGCTTGTCGCTAAAAATTAGTTATAAAATAATGTGCAAAGTCTAGTTATAGCTTCAATCAGGATTATCAAAAGTGTATCTGTTCTATGCTAGAGGTATCGATCCCTTAATGGGCTAAATGTTCGATACCCAATCCTATATGAACAATCCCATTAGGGGAGTTGTTTTTAGAACCCATTTTTGTTATTCGCACCCCCATCCCATAATTAAATTCTCCATACCACCCCTACCCCTACCCCACCCACCCACCCACCCACCGCTGCAGGTGCAGGTGCAACATTTCCCTTCCCAGGTACATGCCCCCACTAACTGATCCATCAAGTCATCTATCCTAGGCAAAGGATACCTATTCTTAATGGTTACCTTATTTAACTGGCAGTAATCAGTACACAACCTCATGCTACCATCCTTCTTCTTAACAAACAATACAGGCGCTCCCCAGGGTGACAAACTAGGCCTAATGAACTTCTTCTCTAACAGGTCTTCTAGTTGCTTCTTAAGTTCTGCTAGCTCTATGGGTGACATCCTATAAGGTGTAGCTGAAATCGGTCCTGTACCTGGCACTAAGTCTATGGCAAACTCTATCTCTCTCTCAGGTGGTAAACTGAACACATTATCAGCAAATACTTCAGGGTACTCACACACTACAGGTATCTCACTCACCACAGCGCTACTATCAGATTTCGAAGAAGCTAAAAGCAGGTAAACCTGGGCATCTTCCCTTAGAGACGCCTTTACCTGATTGACAGTCATAAAATCCTTACTCTTACACTCGACAGGGTGACCAAAAACAACAGACTTGTCAGCATAGTTTAGAAGGACATGGTTGGACGATAACCAGTCCATACCAAGGATGACATGTAGTTGGCTTAGAGGCAAACAAATCAAATCAACTAGGAAGTTTCTATCATTAATAGATATAGAACAGTTTAAGCAAACATCAGAAGTAGAAACTGACCCACTAGCTGACGTTTCCACACTCAATACAAAAGGCAAGGAAGAAACGGGCAAGTTAAGTTTAGACACACAAGCATGTGATATGAAAGAATGAGTCGCACTAGAGTCAAATAAATCACTAAAGGATACCAGTAATGAAACCCATACCTTGGATCAAGTCCTCAGATTGAGCAGCTTCAGTACCACTCAAGGCGAAGACCCTTCCCGTAGCCTTAGGTTTACTGGCGCTCCCATTGGCATTCCCGCTTGCCGCTACCGTTCCTTGCGTCTTTTGAGGACAATCACGAGCGATGTGTCCCTTCTCCTGACAGGTATAGCAAGTAATCTCTCTATCTCCGCATTGGCTTGCTCGGTAACCCTCCTTTCCACACTTGAAGCATGTAATAGGAGTGGTAGAACCAACACTCCCACCCTTTGACGCTCGACCAGTTGCTGTAACATAACTCTTCTTTTGCACTGTGCCTTCACTGCCGCCTCCAATCTTGGGGTTTCCGGTTGCTCGAGAGTATGGCTTGCCCTTACTAGTTGCTTGGAACTTGTTCTGACTACTCATAGGCCCTCCACTCTTATAATGTGATGTCCTTGCTCGGTTGTCTTCATCATAGATCCTACACTTGTTCACCAGCTCGTGAAAGCGTGTGATCCCTTGGTAGTTGAACACTTGTTTCATAATTTTATACCACTCTCTTTAAACTCGAATCGAACCCGCCCCGACTTTTATAGGGGCGGGGGCGGGGAGAGCAAAACTCGCCCCCGCCCCGTTGCCATGCCTAGAAGGGAGCCTCACCTCAAGGGAGGGGAGAAACTCTGTTGAACACCACCTCCAATGTTAGCCTATCTGTGTCACGAAGCGCGTTGTCCAAGCCGTCACACATCGCATTTCCCTACCACCATCCGCTACACATAACACAAACTCATGGTCAACACCATGCCCCAACCACTTCTCCACTTCCAATCCACCAGACCCAATAAGATTTCATATAATTTTGTTAATATTGCTAACTTTAATTCTAGAAAATGTTCAAATAATAAATTAAAAAAATATATTTCATTTTAAATTTATGTAATGATCAATAATGTGGATCTCATTATTTCAATTTATAATGCACAAATATTATATTTTTTAATTCCAAAATTCATTTCTTTTTATGCATTTTTATCTATCATTTTGTATCTCTTTTGTGAATATTTGTTGACTCATGTGACAATTGTTTAAATTATTTAATTTTCTTTTGTAATTATAAATATTTGTATGAATGTAACATAATTGTGTGCGTTAGCTATATTATTATGTGTGTGACTCTTTATAATTTCTCTTTGCATCATTAAAAATTAAAACAAAATTACTATTAAGATTTGAGTTTTTTAATTGTAAATAAAATTAATAAATTAGATTAATTTATTGAATAATTAATTGATTAATTAATAAAAAAGAAAAAAATAGAGGAGTTGAAGATGGTGTTGGGGTTTAAAGATATTTTTAGCAAAAAAAGATATTATAGATAACTCAAACACTTTCTTGAGAATTATTGGACCGGTGCACTTTGTCTAGTCACAAAAGAATACAATTATCATGGTTAATATCAAGGATACGTATGCACAATCAAAGCTCATTAGGCTCACCTTATTCATATACACCTATAACTTATTGTTGGCCCATCCAAGACTTTCGGGTCCCAATACAACCTAGCCTTCAACCACGCCAAATTATCTCCTTCCCTACCCACTCTTACCTGAAACCTCACTTCCCTTCCATGTAAGTAGTCTTCCTTATCCTCATGTCCCCAAGAGGCCTATCATCATCACAATTTTTCCTAGGCTACAACATGGCCACCACTTCACTTTGTCTTCCCTCACAAAATATCTCCCCAACTCACTCTCCATTTATTATCGAACTCCATTTATTATCGAACTCGATGCTATTTCAAGGAGGCAATAAAGGGGAGGCGAGAACATCCGTGAAACACCAACCACCATTGTTAGCTTATCCTTCTCATAAAGCCATGCTGTCCAAGTTGTTGCACATCGCCTTTCCTCACCATCATCCGCTACACAGAACACATACTCATGGCCAACACGCCGCCCCCAACCACTAGAAAATGTTCAAATAATAAATTAAAAAAATATATTTCATTTAAATCTCTGTAATGAAGAATGATGTCTATCTCATTATTTCAATTTATATTGCACATATTGTATTTTTTTTGTTTCATTTCTTAACCATTTCTTTTCATGCATTTTTTACCCACCATTTTATATCTCTTTTGTTAGTATTTGTTGACTCATGTGACAATAGTTTGAATTATTTTGTTTTCTTTTGTAATTATTATAAATATTTTTGTTTGAATGTAAAATATTTGTTTACTCTCTAAAGTCCCTAGTGATTTAAATCCATTTACTAACAGAATAAAATTATTTGAAATTCATCAACAAATCAAATGTTTTTAGGAGAACTACGCGAATTTTGAGTTTCCCATTGTACCAGGGGATACATAGGAGCGAGGTCAAGTACCCCGCTCCGCCCCATTTTTTGGCGGGCTTGCGGTGAGTTACACATGTCAGCCCATTTGACCACTAGTTCCTCCTTATTAGAACATATGAATTTTGGGTTTTCTCACAGATTTCATAAGCAACTTTATTTTCTTGGCTGACTTTTTAAGTTTTCTGCCCTTTTTTATATTACCATTTTTAGATGTTCATTATCTCTAGTTAAATCATGCTCTCAGAAAAATTACTACAACATGTGAAATTGGTGGACATCATCTAAGAAAGATTTTGATAACAAATTGTAACACAACTCTGGAAAATTACTGCACAACTTCTCTAAAGTCTTAAAGATTTCACATTGTTTTATTATTAAAAATTAGAAACAAGTTCTCATCTCTCTGTTACGTAGGTCGTGTGGTTTGTGTGTGTTAATTTTAAAATGCCCCACTGTTGTTTCTCTGTTTGGCTACTGGGGAGAACATGTGTGAATAACATGTGAAAAGTGAAAGTGAGTTCATAAAATTTTCTATCCCCTACAATTTTTTTTTATCTTGTGAACTACTAGATTAATATATTATTTTGGAGGGGGTGGGTGGGTTATATAGGAGTTTAAGCTTTGTAGGAGAAGAAAGAAGAAGGTAGTTAAATGAAGAAAGGTTTGAATGTAAAAGAGAATGCAATAGGCAGAGTTAGGAGAAGACTAGAGAAAGGACTTCATTGCAAAAATACAAAATCTATTATAATATATAAAACGTGCTACTTGTAACATCCCATTTTTAGTAATTACTTCTAATTGCCTTTTAATTGCTTTTAATTTGCTTTAAATTTCTTTTGACCACGGAGGCTCTTTGATCTTGTAATGTATTTATATTGTTGTATTATTGTATTTGACTGGTATTTTCTGAGTTTCAGGTTGTTTAGGAATTTGGGAAAATATCCAGCTTTTAGGGGAGACTCTGCTGGATTTTCGGTTGGACTAATATGGTTCTAAAATAGCATTTTTGGTAGGCTAAGTTGAAGGAAGAGATTTTTGTTTAAAAAAAAGGGGGAGGGGTGCATCAAGTAAAAAGGGCGCGCGCTTCAGCACACCTAATGTGCACTTCCGCGCGCGCGGCCCATGAAGGGCATGCACCTAATTAGATTCAGCCCACCATTTATTTGAAGCCAACGTACCAGCTGCATAAGGAGCCTCCCAGGCCGTGATCTTCATTGCAGTTGAACACACCAATTCATTGCAATTGAAAACACCAATCAAACAAGGTTTTAGTGGGGAGGGCCATGCTACCATGCATGCGCGCCTAGCACCCAAGGTGTGGGTCGCGTGTTTTAAATCACGCGAGAATGCCCTGTCTCGCTATTCCTTAAGCTGCTCCGCTTTGGGTTCAGCCCCTGTCTCTTTAGTCTTTCGTTTCCCTGCTCCTTTGTGCAATCGGCAGTGAGAGAAAATTAGAGAGAGAGGCTTTAAAGGAGAAGGAGAACCACTTGAAGGTGCTCCATCTCTAAGGCTTGACCTCCATATCCCCTTCATCATCTTCTTCCTTGTTCTTCCTCTTGGGTGAGTATAACTCACACACCTCCCTACCACCTTGTATTTCCTCTCTTTGATCCCTTTTCCTCTAATCCTCTTCACTTTGATTTTTATTGTTAGTTTGTTGTTGATTTGATTGTTGCACATAATTATTGTGGCTTAATAGCTTGTATGGGAAACCCTAGGGTAGTGGATTTTTGGAGATTTTGGGGTTTTGTTGGAATAATTGATGGTTGGAATTTGTGTGATTTATTGGGATGTTTATGAATTTGTGTGATTTATTGGGATGTTTATGTTAATTTATTTTAAACCATTGAGTATGTATGAATTGGTGGTGATTGGAAAAGTTGGGGAAAATGATTGTTGGTTTGGCCCTACACTTGTATTTTTAAGCTTTGACTTCGACCCCAGTTCTTATTAATTAATTAAGATTGGACTCCGGTCCCCAGTTAATTTGGACTTCGGTCCCCAGTTAAAACACGGGTTTCGGCCCCAGTTAATTGGCGGTGTTATGCCCAAGGGAGACGTTCCTTGTAGTCTGAGCTCAGGTCTAGCCCCAGATAGTGATAAGACCCCGTCTGCCGGGTAATGCAGAATGTTCACGTTCATGTTCAAGTTCTTAATTACGGTATGATGACATGTTATGAGTAGTGTTCTCTTAATTGGTTGCATTCATTCTATATTCCTCCCCACACTACATACTGCATAGTTATATTCACTGAGACAATTGTCTCACCACACGTTTCGTGGATTATTTAGATGCGCAGGTACCTCCCCGCCCGGGAAAGTGATTTACAAGATTAGCTGCAGAATTTTATTTGTGGATGTATTTTGATGGGGGTTTTGGGAGTATATGTGTTTGATGATTATTGTAATCTCTGAGATTGTATTTTGGGAGGATACAATTGTACATGCGGTATCCTTGTAGTATTAGGACACATGTATGAGGCTATCCTCAGTCAGTACTTGTATTTGACTTCTTTTGGATTTCTAATTTCATGACCAGGCTTATATTTATAATTTGTATTATTTAAGCGATCGTTGGTAACTTAAATAGTACTTGATATTTAAATGGCGCGAAATAATTTCAGGAATCTGAGGATTAGTTTCCAACGGGCTAAATCCTTGAATTAGAAATTAGGACGTTACATTTTGGTATCAGAGCAGTTCAATCCAATTGGACTGTGGCTTTATGTTCCTGAAGTTTGTTATTATTCTTTTATACATTATTATGTGAATTGAGAGACTGATCACCTCGATATTTGCTTAATGATGTGTAGAGGATATGGCAGGCGGCATGAGAGGTCGTCCAAGGACCACTCCCTCATCTTCTTCCTCTCGAGGAACTTCCCCTGACCCAGTGGCTACAACTCTACAGATGCTCACTCAGATGATGGGTGAGCAAATGCAGTCCAACCGCCAACAAGCCGAGGCGGCATGGGAGCAGGCTGCTGCTAACGCGGCTGTCTTGCAAGAGCTCGTCCGAAGACCATCGGGAACGCCTACCCCTGTTGTGGTGGACCCGTTTTTCCAAGGATTAGCAGAGTTCCGGAAACATGCTTCTCCTCAGTTCAACGGGGTGTATGATCCGGATGTGGCGGCAAACTGGCTCCGCGATCTCAACAGAATCTTTGAAGTAATGAAGTGCCTTGATGAGTGACAGTTGTCGAACCTGCACAAAATTATACTTATAATTCTCCGATCTGCAAACTACTTGTAGTAGAATGGTATAAATCGGGTCGAACCCTGAAGATCCACTCAAATTAATCCTTCTTTAGGGGGGTGTTTGATTGATTGGAATAAACTGAAGAAAATAAAAGATCAAGTTAAAAGCAAAGGTTGAATCAATTCAAGGCAATATCAATCCAAGGAATTCAGAGGCTATTTTCATGGTAAATCATTGGTTATTAATAACATGCATTCAAGAGATTAAATCATTGGTTATTAATAATCATGTGGAACCCCTACAATGATCCCGGATTCACTACTGAAATAATTCCCAGAATTCAATTGATTAAGATTAACAAGATCAAATAACCATAAAATCTTATGTTAGATCCAAATCAATTTTATAAACGGAACCCAATTGAAGTGAATAATTAAATGAACACCTTCAATTTAATTGCTTACTATATGCTTTTCAATCATTGTATGATGATTAACCAATCAAGAGTACAACATACATCAATAACAAATTTCATAACCAAAACATGTTAACCAATCAAGCTTTGATAAAAGAAATATGGAATTGAAGCAAGTGGAGTAGAAAAGCATGGTAGATGTAATTCAATCAGCATGTAAATGAAGATCAAACCTCAAAACCAAGATTAAAATAAGCTTGACTCCTTGAATTGAATAAAAACTTAGCCTTCCATGAAGACTTTACAAAAGATGAACAAAAGTAAATGAAACTCTTAGTAATTTCTACTACAACTTGGATGTTCTTCTCCTTAGCAAGCCCTCCTATTTATAGTAGGGGAAAAAATGTCATTCCAAACATGATCACTCAGCAATGACTAAGCATGTTTTGTCCACAAATGGACTTATTGATCAATTACCTAATGCATTTGTCCATTACTTTGAATTATTCACCTACTCTAGCTATCATTCACCTACTTGTCTCCCACTTGCACCGAGCATATCATCCTCAATCTGGCAGAATCCAAGAGAGTTGTCTTCATATGAAATCAAGCTCTGGATCTTAGCTTTCAAATGCCGCTGGGTTGAGCCCAAAAGGAGTTTTCTAGCCCAAGTTATGGCCCAATCATTGAGTGCTGGTTAGGTTTTCATATGATGCTGACTATTCGGTCTTCCAAGCCCATTTCGACTCACTAGCCATCCGATTTAGCTTTTGGGTTCTTCATCAAAGTTTTAGGGCTCTCTTTTATCTTTCCTACAATGTAAAGAACATAATTTTTAGATTTCTAGAACTCAATTTATGCTTGAAATACGAAAACAGTTTAATGCTGAAAAAATGTAATTGAGCCCAATATGAACCTGAATTGGCATAATATGCTTATGACTTGTTAATTAAGCACAAAAAATGCATTAAAAGTTAAATTTGAGGGATGATTAATGTGTATAATTTGTATTTATCAATGAGTCTAAGGTGGGGTTCGCGGTCTACATGCTTCGAGGGGAAGCGGAGGATTGGTGGAAGACGACAAGTTTAAGGGCTACTGTTGCTGACACCCCGATTACCTGGGGGATATTCCAGACTCTGTTTTTAGAGAAGTACTTTCCGGCGATGGTGCGGTGGCAGAAGGAAACTGAATTCCTTCAACTCAAGCAGGGGAACATGACTGTAGGCCAGTATGTGGCCAAGTTTGAATAGCTGTCCAAGTATTCAAAGTACCTGCAGACAATTCCAGATGGGGAGTGGAGGTGTGCACAGTTTGAGGGAGGTTTGAGGCCCGAGTTGCAGGATCGGGTCGGGACACTTGAGATCAGGGACTTCCCTACCCTGGTTAGCAAGTGCTACATTGCTGAGAAGAACCAGAAGAATGTTGCACCGCCTTCACAGCCTGACAACAAGGGTAAGAGGAAGTTGGAGGACCCCAGCCCAGGCAAGGGCTCTAGGCCCAAATGGCATGGCACCGCTCCTCTGACCACTCGACCCGCTTTAGGGCAAAGGGGAGTACCCACCTGCCCTAAATGTGGAAAGCGACACCGGGGCCAACGCTTATTTGGCCAGAGTCTTTGTTTCTTCTGCAAGGAACCAGGTCACTTGAAGCAAGACTGCCCCAAAAGGCAGGGCCTTCCAAAACCCCAAGCTACAGGGAGAGTCTTCACCCTCAGTGGGGAAATGGTAGCTTCTGTGGATAATCTCATGAGAGGTATGTGCACCCTAGGAGATAAGACCTTAATTGTATTGTTTGGTTCGGGAGCAACCCATTCTTTCATTTCTTATGATTGTGTGGAGCGGTTAGACCTACATGCATTTCCTTTACCTTACCATCTAAATGTGATAACCCCTGCCAAAGAGGCGATTCCCACTTCCCTTGTGTGCTCTAAATGCCTCATTGTTGTACAAGGGAAGGCCTTCGAGGTTGACCTAATTTGTTTGCCATTGAGGGGCCTAGATATTATTCTTGGTATGAATTGGTTATCCCAGAACCAGGTTATGCTTGACTGCTTCAATAAGAAAATTGTCTTTCCAGTTCTCTCCCCTCTTCCGGGGGAGAAGCCACTTGTGCTCCTGTCCAGTACCACCCAAGTGTCCAAGTGCCTAAGTGACGGGAGTAGTTGTTTTATTTTATTACTTTCCTCAACTCTAGACTCCAGTGTTGACTTGAGCAGTGTAGCCACGGTTAGGGAGTTTCAAGATGTTTTCCCTAGTGAAGTAACTACCTTACCTCCGGACCGAGAGATAGAGTTTACCATTGACTTAGCACCGGGCACGGGGCCCGTTTCCAAGGCACCCTATAGGATGTTGTTGATTTGATTGTTGCAAATAATTATTGTGGCTTAATAGCTTGTATGGGAAACCCTAGGGTAGTGGATTTTTGGGGATTTTGGGGTTTTGTTGGAATAATTGATGGTTGGAATTTGTGTGATTTATTGGGATGTTTATGAATTTGTGTGATTTATTGGGATGTTTATGTTAATTTATTTCAAGCCATTGAGTATGTATGAATTGGTGGTGATTGGAAAAGTTGGGGAAAATGATTGTTGGTTTGGCCCTACACTTGTATTTTTAAGCTTTGGCTTCGGCCCCAGTTCTTATTAATTAATTAAGATTGGACTCCGATCCCCAGTTAATTTGGACTTCGGTCCCCAGTTAAAACACGGGTTTCGGCCCCAATTAATTGGCGGTGTTATGCCCAAGGGAGACGTTTCTTGTAGTCTGAGCTCAGGTCTAGCCCCAGATAGTGATAAGACCCCGCCTGCCGGGTAATGCAGAATGTTCACGTTCATGTTCAAGTTCTTAATTATGGTATGATGACATGTTATGAGTAGTGTTCTCTTAATTGGTTGCATTCATTCTATATTCCTCCCCACACTACATACTGCATAGTTATATTCACTGAGGCAATTGTCTCACCACACGTTTCGTGGATTATTTTAGATGCGCAGGTACATCCCCGCCCGGGAAAGTGATTTAGAAGATTAACTGCATAATTTTATTTGTGGATGTATTTTGATGGGGTTTTGGGAGTATATGTGTTTGATGATTATTGTAATCTCTGAGATTGTATTTTGGGAGGATACAATTGTACATGTGGTATCCTTGTAGTATTAGGACACATGTATTGAGGCTATCCTCAGTCAGCTTGTATTTGACTTCTTTTGGATTTCTAATTTCATGACCAGACTTGTATTTATAATTTGTATTATTTAAGCGATCGTTGGTAACTTAAATAGTACTTGACATTTAAATGATGCGAAATAATTTTAGGAATTTGAGGATTGGTTTCCAACGGGCTAAATACTTGAATTAGAAATTAGGACGTTGCACTACTTTCAGTTACCCAATACTCTCTCACAGTGGAAGAGATTTTAACTCTTCAACCCTAGAAACCCCTATTCAAAGCTTTGGTTAACAAACAACAACACCCTTGATAAATCCACAATATTAGTGGATTTATAGGTTAGTTTTAGGTAATTTTAGTCATTTAGGTTATTAAAGTAAGTGAAAAATAAATTAAAAATGTTTAGGAATATATATTTGTGTTATTTAGGTGGTAGTAATTAAATTTGAGTAAATATGCTTTAATTGGTTATTAATTTTGTGTTTTTGTAAGTATTTGATTAAGTGAAGAAAAGGAAGAGAGGAGAATGCCTTTGGATGAGCTTGTGGGGACAAGAAAGTAAATTCGCGACCACGCGCGCTGACAATATATAAATAGGCTCTTTTATCCTTTTAAAGGGGGACTTTTAGGATTCTTTCTCATAGATTAGGATTGAAAAACATAGAGTTTTCTCTTTTGAAGATTAGGGTTTCAAATCTCTTTAGAATGAGTTCTTCTTTAGAATTTGTCTCTCTTTTCTCTTTGCTTTTGAATTGTAATGGATTTCGAAAACCCTTAGGTTAGGGGTTGGGGAATCTTAGTTCAAACTCTATGTGAATTTTATTTTCTATTTTAATTTAAAGTATTGTGATCCAATTACATTGTTTTCTTCTACCCTTAATGCTTCAATTGATTTGGCCACTCAATTGCATGAACTTAGAGTGATTCTCACAATTGGAAAATTGGGGAAAAACTTGGATCTAAAGCAAACAACATAATAAGTTAATTACCTAGGGATAGGAATTGATTCTTGTGTGATCTTTATCAATTCTTGATATCAATGCATGTCTCCATTGAGTTCACCTAAGGAATTAGGGTTCTTAGTTGATGATATAGGGTTAATTCACCAATGAATTGGGACTTAACTATATTTGTGAATTGGATCATGAATTAAATCATAACCACTGGATTGAATATGCTATTGAATTCCTTAGAGGGAGAATTAAGAGGAACCAACCCCTAATCGTTTTTTATATTGCTTTTTACAATCTTTGACTTTTCCCTTGCATTTTAAACATCTTGATTTAAAGTTCCTAGTTTTATTTTCTGCATTATATTATGTTACATTGGTATATTTATGATTCTTGAATTCAACTAGCCAAATTCTCTGTATTTTGGTACTTGAAATCTCAATCCCTGTGGAGACGATACTCTACTTATCACTTGTCTACTTGATACGATTGGTACACTTGCCAAATCCTCATCAATTTTTCTGGCACCGTTGTCGGAGATTGATAAATTCAATATCATTAGTAACGGTGAAGTTACTAGATTGGATTCTTTTTCTATTTTGATTTATTTAGTTTAACTTTGTTTTCTCTTTTCTTTTCTTTTATGCGAGGAAACACCAAACAAGGAGTTGTAGTATTTCTTGATCCAGAGCTTGATTTACCACCTATTCACTTCAAGAGGAAGGACAAAGAAGGATCAAGCACTTCTATATGGCAACCAAGCACTCATCTTTCTGCTACAAACTTCTCTCCACCAAAGAGGGATAATCAAGGATCACCAATCATGGCAAACAATGGAGACGGTGACAGGAGGACATTGGAGGATTACTCACTTCCTTGCCCAAGAGGAAACATTGCATCTATTGTAAGACCTCATATCCAAGCCAATAATTTTGAAGTCAAGCCAATTTTTCTACAACTAGTGCAACAAGATCAATTCATGGGGCTCTATTATGAGGATCCAAATGATCATATTCAAAACTTCCTATCAGCTTGTGATATGATCAAGATAAATGGTATAAGTGATGAAGTTATCAAGTTGAGACTCTTTCCATTTTCACTGAGGGACAAAGTTAAGAGTTGGATACGATCTTTACCACAAGGAAGCATCACCACTTGGGATGATCTTGAAGCCAAATTCTTGGCAAAATATTTCCCTCCGTCTAAGACAACCAAGTTGAGACAATAAATTCTCTCTTTTACTCAAAGGGAGAATGAATCCTTACATAACGCATGGGAAAGATTCAAAGATTTGCAAAGGACATGCCCTCACAATGAGATACCAGAGTGGTTGCAGATTAGAATGTTTTGTGATGGTCTCAATGAGAGCACAAGAGCAACAATAGATGCAGCAGCTAGAGGTGCAATAAGGAAGAAAACTCCAGAAGAGGCTATTGAACTAATTGAGACTATGGCTGATAACAATTACAATATATATGGCCAAGGAAAGAGAGACTCCTAAGAGAGGAGTTATGGAGCTTAACTCATTGGATGCAATTCTAGCACAATAGAAGATACTCACTCAGAGGATAAACTCTCTTCATGCAAAGTTTGAAGGAATGCAAAAGGAAACAAGAAAGCAAGTGCAACTTGTTTGTGATTTTTGTCAAGGTAATCATCCAAATGGAGCATGTGAGGTGCAAGAGGAATTCCTCCAACAAGAAAGTTCATAGAAAATAAATTTCATGGAGAATTTTCAAAGACAGCAGAATTTTGCTCCCAGGAAGCCTTATCAACAGAACAACACATTCAATCAGAATTATACACAAAAGCAGCCAATTCTTCAACCCAATAATGCACAATTTTAGCAAGGAGGAGAATTTGTGCAACAAAATTCTCATGCTGCACAACAATCTCAACTATCATATATAGTGTCTACTTTAGAAAATGAACTTCTTCAACTAACTCAACAAACTTCTTAAACAAGGACAAATTTCAAGAATAAAGAGTCTTCAATAAGAAATCTAGAGAATCAAATTAGCCAACTTTCAAAACACATGACTGAGTTAGCTCAAGGAGGCTTTTCGGGGAACACTATAGTTAACCCAAAGGAGCATTACAATTCCATAACTACAAGGAGTGGAATAGTGATTGAGCCAAAAATCGAGGAGACTCAAGTAAGAAGAAAAGAGGAATCAAAAGAAGAAATTGCTGCAGAAAAAGAAAAAGTTGAAGAACCAAAACAAGAGGAACCTAAGCTCAAGCTGGTTTATGAGAATGCACCTTGGAAGAAAACAAAGAAATAGTTGTTGAGAGATTCGGACCATAAACAAGAAATACCTCCTTATGTTAAACTCCTATATCCTCATGTGAGCAAAAAGAAGGAAAAGGATAAGAAGTTTGCTAAGTTTCTAGACATATTCAAGAAACTACAAATTAATATTCCTTTTGTAGAAGCATTAGAGCAAATGCCTTCCTATGCCAAGTTCATGAAAGAGTTGCTTAGTAAGAAAAGAAGGCTAAGGAAGATGAAACAATGGCCTTGATATAAGAGTGCAGTTCCATATTGCAAAGGAAGCTTCCTCCTAAACTTAAGGATCCTGGAAGCTTCACAATTCCATGCACTATTGGAAGTGTTCCTATTGACAAAGCCCTTTGCGACTCAGGGGCAAGTATAAATCTAATGCCCCTATCAATCTTGAAGAATTTAGGAGTAGGAGATGTCAATTAGCTGATAGATCAATCAAACATCCATATGGAGTTGTGAAGAATGTTCTTATAAAAGTGGATAAATTTATTTTTCTTGCTGATTTTGTTGTTCTTGACATGGAAGTGGATTCTAATGTGCCACTTATACTTGGTAGACCATTCTTGGCAACTGGAAGAGCTCTCATAGATGTGCAAGAGGGAAAATTAATTCTAAGGGTACAAGATGAGAAAGTTGCCTCCAATGTTTTTGAAGGTACACAACAGTTAGATGACAAGCAACAATGTTTGAGAGTTGATGTGTAACGCCCTAATTTCTAAACTCAGAATTAATGTCCGTTGGAGACACTATTCCCGAAGTTCTTGAAATCATTACGTTAAATTTTCAATATCGTCAAACATTCGCTTAAAACTATCCAACGATTAGTTTAAGCAATTACATTACAACATCCATATTTTTAAATAATAGTAAATCTTACTTAATGTTAGGGAAGAATCCACACTTGAAGAAGTGTGGTTCAATGAAATCATACCGGAAATCCGGCAGAGTCTCCCCTAAAAACCGGATGTTACCAAATCCAAGGTTAACCTGAAACTCAGCAAAACCAGTACAATCTAATAACATGAATACTTTAAAACTCATAATTGAGCCTCCATGGCTAAAAACATGATCATGCGTTTATACATCATTAGGTCAATTATCCACAAATACAATTAAACTAATTTCTATTACAAAGAACTTCCATTGCGGAATAAAACTCAGCTACTTCAACACCTTTTTCCGTCATATCACTTGGAATTTCCTGCACAACTAAAATAAATCCCCGAAACGTGGGGTGAGATAATAATCTCAACGAGTATAACTAAACATGCATAAAGGGTGGGGAAGATCAACTTAACTAACAAATATGAAGCTAAATATCATACTCAAATTCATATCAATTAAAGATAATTAACTTAACATATTCACGAACTTAATACTCAAATCATTAAAATGCAATAATAATGCAACTCACTGTTGTGCCAACAGGCATGAACTTATTACTGAAACTAGAGTTAGACCTGAGCTCAAACTACGGGAAAAGTCTTTCCCGGGGACGAATCCCACCCATTACTGGACCGAAGTCAAGTTTTCTTATAATTACTGAATTTTCTTAACTCACAGCACAAAGGTCGGCTTAAATTAACTCAGGGTCGAAACCGGCTTACATGAATCAATAATGAAAACTGAAGTTTTAACTCACAGCACGAAGGCTGGCTTTCTTAACTCACGGTCGAAACCGGTAAACATGAATTGATAACCCAAAACTAGGATTTCGAGTATTTCGAGTGTTTCAAAAAACTTTCGTAACTTTCGTAACTTCAAAATCCAAGGGATTTACAATCAATCCATAGCATAAATTGCTCAATTCTTAGCATAGACTTCATAAATCTATTCAATTCAACCATATAGAAGGGAATCGAAGGGTAGGGATCATACAATGAGTATTTCGTTAATTTCGTAATCTCGCTACTTTCGTAAATCTCCATACCCTAAGGTTTTCCATGAAAATACTAACCAAACTACTCAATCTCATGCATACATTACTAATCTAACCACAATAATCATATAGAAGAGGGATTAAAGAGTAGGGTTCATACATTGGGGAGAAATCAAAGTCAAAGAGAAAAGTGGGTGTGTGAGTTATACTCACCAATCCTTGGGAATCAAGAGTAGGATGGAAGATTGAAGTGTTTCACTTGATGATTCTAGCTCTGAATACCTTCCCAAGCTCCCAAATCAACTTCCTCTCACTAGGTCCACACACACACTCTCTCTAAAAAGCGTGAAGGAAGAAGAAGAAAATAGCTCTCTTCAGATTCTGCATGTCCGGGTATTTATACTGGACAGTTGGTAATCGATTACCATAGTGCTGTAATAAATTACCAGAGGTAAAAATTACACTAGAAAACGTTTCTAGAAATCTGGTAATCGATTACCAAAAACTCAGCCCTCAGATAATCATTACACAAAATTCAGCTCTCGGGTAATCGATTACAACCTGTGAGTAATCGATTACCTAAAAACTAGCTCTAGGGTAATCGATTACAAACTCCCTGTAATCGATTACCAGAACCCAAACTCTTCATTTTAACTTGAAATAGAATTCTAAGTTAATTCCCATAATCCCCACTCAACCTCTAATTACCAAACACAATAATCTTATTTTTAACCTAATGAGTTATTAAAACTTCTGGTTAAGGCTAACACTTGGTCTTATAATTGAGTTTTAAATCATAGCTCCTCATTTAACCTTAATCTCTTAACTTATTTTCCTTTAATTACTAGTACTTAACCCTCTTATCTCCGCCTAATAAGTCGTTTAAAGTTTCTAATTTGCGGGATGTTACATTCTACCCCTTCTAGCAATTTTGCCCTCAAAATTGTACAAGAAACAAAATTTAAATTTACCTCAACTAAAAAGTTCCGGAATTCGATCCCGTAACCTGGTGAAGAGTATCCCAAAACCTAAAAGTGAACCTAGAGTCCTTATTTGATATAAGGTTAGAGGAAATGCCATGGAGTCTAACGATCTCTCTAACATACAAGCCTGCTAATTCCTAAAGGAAAAGGTACTCCTAACTGGTAGGAGGTGAGCTGGCTTGGCCAGTGGGTCCTCATTCACCCAGATGGCATCACCAACAGCTTGGACTCGGGGCAAACCTATCACAACGTCCCTAACTATACTCTCCCACTTCCACTCAGAGATTACTAATGGTAAAAGGGTTCCTAATGGTTTCGATGTTCTATATAGACCTGCTGACACATTAAACACTCAAAAACCTAACCTACTATATTTCTTTCCACATCCTGATACATCTTGGTAGAGTCAGGATGTACGAGAAACTTACCTCTATTAGCTTATTCTAACACCTGTTGCCTGAGGTTACCCCTTTTAGGGACACTGACTCTCCCTTGGAAGAGAATTATCCCATCTTCTGATCCAGAAAACCCTATGGTTGCCTTCCCTCTTGAAGGCTAGAGTCCAAACTCTGAGCCTCCCTAATTAGAGCTCTTAGCTCACTGGTGAATGCGATACTATGAAGTCTAACACTATGCTCCCCAATAGTTACTCCTAAACTTAGGTTCCTGAACTTCTTTAACAAACTCCTTTCATGTATTCTCACGAGAGACACATGAAGAGACTTTCTACTCTATTTGAGTATACTTGACTGGATTGGTTAGACAACACCCTTGATAAAATCTAATCATAGGAAAAGATTTCACCCAACAACTAAGGATCCTAATCCCATACCCAAACCCATCAACTACCGGTTGGTTTCAAGTCTTATGTTCTTAATGATCTAGCTAGGTTTGAGAAAATTCCAAGTGATTTACATGTTTATATTCTAAGCTCTACTGTATTACTAACTATAAGTCATGCACACATAATTACGCAATCCCTCAAATCACTAAGTTTGTGTTGGCTAAATAATCCAACGTTCACGTCATGTTCGAGGAATTAAGTTCACATAATCACATAAACAAACACCGCACATAAGTGAGAGGAAGGTCACTCATTCTTCTAATAAAATAACGGAATCCTAACAACACTCATGCCATAAACGTAGGTATAATACCTACCGGTTACAGCATGAACATGGTAAACCCTCGTAGTCTCCTATTTTCCCTTACTGGGATCTTTCTCTATCTCACCCTACCGGTCAGGGTTTGTACTTAATTTGGTTCTAAGTTTTCACTGAAAAGGAAAGTGACATAATGTCATCCATACCCTAGTCCTCCTATAAGTAAAGATTTCTAAATGCTTTAGAGTTCTAACCTAGTGAGTGTGCCTAACAATATCTTAATCCTTTCTTAACACTCTGACTAGGCCTAACTATACACAATCAAATCTAACTTTCAGGTTGGGTGAAACTTAGTTGGGTTCAAGTACTGAGTGCCTTCTACGGATTCTCATGGTCTGACTATAAAACTACCCCCTTAAGGGTTCAGGCTCTCCCTAATATTTCTCAGTGTTTAAAATCTTGATTTCTCTCTTGGAGTTACCAAACCTACATCCCGATATCTAAACTAATTTGTTTTTCCCTCATGGAATTCATAGAGAAGGCTAAGTATTTGGGTGGCTGGGAGAACATCTACCGCTACTTGATAAATTCTTGGTTAACTCTAGAGTTGTCTACTAATCTACTTATTCTATTCACTTCCCATTAAGACCTCAATTATAGTTTCCTCCCCTTTTCTATTAAATTCTAAAAGTCTATGTTATTCCCGCTACTTTGTTATCTTTAACTAAGGTATTAGGTTCACTCACTTTCTCTCTAACAATTCTCTCAGGTGATTTCTAACTCCTTTCTACAGGACTACCCTTAATATGGCTTAATTGTGAACTTCCTGTCCTTACCTGAGTTGTAGGTAAATCTACACTACCTTACGTAATCTATACTAGAATTCTTAACTTTCTTGATTAAGGTTCCTCTCCCTTAGAAGATTTATGGCTAAGGTTTCCTTCTACTGGTGGTAATAAGTTGAATTAGGTGATTAAGGATGGTGGAACTACTAAGTTGGGTTTCCGAGAAAAAATTGGTTCATACCAACTATCCTGACTAAAAGCCTCTACCTAATTCCTTTCCCGAGTACTTCTCCGAGTCCTCGAAGTTAAAACCGATATGGTTAGACTTAAGGTATGGGTGAAGTGTTCTTATTTGATGATTTCTAAATTTTTAGATATTCAAGGCATCACTTCCTAATATTCTTAAGTATTTCCTAAGGGTGAAAAGAAAGAGCAGAAGTATTGTTTTCTCACGACAACTTACCCACTCGTTAGGGTTAAAGATATTACTAATGGTAAGTTCTGGAATGGTACTAACATTAGATAATCGAAATCTCACTATCTTTATTAGGGATCTCTAGCTTATTCATCTCCTAAACATGCCCCCAACTCTCAGTGGCTAACAATTAATGTTGTAGTCTTAAGGTACAAGTATGGTGATCTCTCCTAAGGGTTTCTAAAATATTAGGGTCGTAAGACTCTGTCTCTAGGGCCACTAAGTGTTCTCTAAATATGAGATGTAAAGGTGAGGAAATGGTAGTCGTCATGACTACCTACCCGTCTGGTAGAGTCTAAAGATTTGTCCATGTAATCCATGGACAAAGCAAAAGGGCAAGGTGGCTGAAAGAATCCCCATTCGCCTGACCGTCTCTCAACTACCCTCAAGGCGGCCTAGGAAATATGCCTACTCATACATCGACTCAAAAGAAACCTCAATTTCCTAACCCTTGTAAGTTTAGGTCTAAATGTCTATATGTCTCTGCTAAGTTTGCTAACTTTAGGTAAGGTCTTAAGCCTACTTAAGTTAAAGTCCTCTTAGGTGTCTCTGCGATCACTGGTTTACCCTACGTAGAGTTTCTATCTTAACTTGGACTATAGTCCCGCATTCCTTCTAACATGGCCTCACAAAAGTTTGTCTCAAAAGAAACTCTAACTATGTGAATTACTACCTAACGTGCATACACACATTCTAACATAACGTGCCACAAAACCATTCAAACAACCAACATTACAATTCAAACAACAAGACACACACAAAACATTCAAATTATACAAGTCACACAACGAATACCACATTATAAGTCAAACAACAAATCAACATCTACAAGTAAAGAATCTATTTTAACTAACTACCTCAGAGGTGCCTAATGTTCACTAGGATTCCAGGGTCACATTCTATAAAGCTTCTATGGTGTGTATAATGTTCTTAGGAATAAACTTAAGTTACTCTTCTTTCTAATACAAGATGGGTGGCTCTACCCTTGTTAAGAAGTATTCTAACTCCTTGACCAAGGTAACCTACTCACATGACTAACCATAATCTCCGTGTACAATGCACACACTATAGGAGTGATCAGTCCCTATGATGAGTACACGTACTAGAAGATCACAATAAGCCACGGGCAACTAGCCTAACCACAGTCCAATTGGATTGAACTGCTCTGAGACCAAAATGTAATGCCCTAACCACACTATAGGAGTGATCAATACGTTAAATTTTCAATATCGTCAAACATTCGCTTAAAATTATCCAACGATTAGTTTAAACAATTACATTACAATATCCATATCTCTAAATAATAGTAAATCTTACTTAATGTTAGGGAAGAATCCACACTTGAAGAAGTGTGGTTCAATGAACTCATACCAGAAATCCGGCAGAGTCTCCCCTAAAAACCGGATGTTACCAAATCCAAGGTTAACCTGAAACTCAGCAAAACCAGTACAATCTAATAACATGAATACTTTAAAACTCATAATTGAACCTCCATGGCTAAAAACATGATCATGCGTTTATACATCATTAGGTCAATTATCCACAAATACAATTAAGCTAATTTCTATTACAAAGAACTTCCATTGCGGAATAAAACTCAACTCCTTCAACACATTTTTCCGTCATATCACTTGGAATTTCCTGCGCAACTAAAATAAATCCCCGAAACGTGGGGTGAGATAATAATCTCAGCGAGTATAACTAAACATGCATAAAGTGTGGGGAAGATCAACTTAACTAAATAATATAAAGCTAAATATCATACTCAAATTCATATCAATTAAAGATAATTACCTTAACATATTCACGAACTTAATACTCAAATCATTAAAATGCAATAATAATGCAACTCATTGTTGTGCCCAGCTGGCATGAACTTATTACTGAAACTAGAGTTAGACCTGAGCTCAGACTACGGGAAACGTCTTTCCCGGGGACGAATCCCACCCATTACTGGATCGAAGTCAAGTTTTCTTATAATTACTGAATTTTCTTAACTCACAGCACAAAGGCCAGCTTAAATTAACTCAGGGTCGAAACCGGCTTACATGAATCAATAATGAAAACTGAAGTTTTAACTCACAGCACAAAGGCTGGCTTTCTTAACTCACGGTCGAAACCGGTAAACATGAATTGATAACCCAAAACTAGGATTTCGAGTATTTCGAGTGTTTCGAAAACTTTCGTAACTTTCGTAACTTCGAAATCCAAGGGATTTACAATCAACCCATAGCATAAATTGCTCAATTCTTAGCATAGACTTCATAAATCTATTCAATTCAACCATATAGAAGGGAATCGAAGGGCAAGGATCATACAATGAGTATTTCGTTAATTTCGTAATCTCGCTACTTTCGTAAATCTCGCTACCCTAAGGTTTTCCATGAAAATACTAACCAAACTACTCAATCTCATGCATACATTACTAATCTAACCACAATAACCATATAGAAGAGGGATTAAAGAGTAGGGTTCATACATTGGGGAGAAATCAAACTCAAAGAGAAAAGTGGGTGTGTGAGTTATACTCACCAATCCTTGGGAATCAAGAGTAGGATGGAAGATTGAAGTGTTTCACTTGATGATTCTAGCTCCGAATACCTTCCCAAGCTCCCAAATCAGCTTCCTCTCACTAGGTCCACACTCTCTCTCTAAAAAGTGTGAAGGAAGAAGAAGAAAATAGCTCTCTTCAGATTCTGCATGTCCGAGTATTTATATTGGACAGCTGGTAATCGATTACCATAGTGCTGTAATCGATTACCAGAGGTAAAAATTACACTAGAAAACGTTTCTGGAAATCTGGTAATCGATTACAACCCTTGGTAATCGATTACCAAAATCTCAGCCCTCAGATAATCGATTACACAAAATTCAACTCTCGGGTAATCGATTACAACCTGTGAGTAATCGATTACCTAAAAACTAGCTCTCGGGTAATCGATTACAAACTCCCTGTAATCGATTACCAGAACTCAAACTCTTCATTTTAACTTGAAATAGAATTCTAAGTTAATTCCCATAATCCCCACTCAACCTCTAATTACCAAACACAATAATCTTATTTCTAACCTAATGAGTTATTAAAACTTCTGGTTAAGGCTAACACTTAGTCTTATAATTGAGTTTTAAATCATAGCTCCTCATTTAACCTTAATCTCTTAACTTATTTTCCTTTAATTACTAGTACTTAACTCTCTTATCTCCGCCTAATAAGTCGTTTAAAGTTTCTAATTTGCGGGATGTTACATGATGCAGTGGATTCACTTTTAACATTCATTCCTTCACTTATTTTGCTTTACTACTTATTTGTTCAAGTTAATTTATTTTATTGATTCTCTTTTAACACACTATTATCAAACATAAGCACTTGATATTATTTAAGCTTTGATTCAACTTTTAACTTTATATTTTCAAGTGATTTTTCCTGTATTGTGAGAAGCATTCATAATCCTAGTTCTAATTGCTCACCCATCTATTTTATGATTTAATACTTATCCTTGCAATTGCACTTAGAAGGGGTAACTTCATCAAAACTCTTCATTTTCTTAATCTTTTCATGAAGTAAACTGTGTGAAAAAAAATTGGCGTGAAAGGGTAAAGTTGCTAGTAAAGATAAGCTGACATGTTGTAGAAAACATCAAATCATAGGTAAACAAAGGTTATATAGGGAGATAGTGCAAGTTAGGAGCATGGGTCTCCGACCAATTCCAAGGAAAGTTGGAGCAAAGGAAGGAAGAGAAATGTGGATAAGATTGTCATTAGCCTCGTTGTGTCTGCCAAATAGTCTTTTGGACATGTTTTTTTTTTTAGACTTTGACGTACTTTGATTTTCTTTTTCACGTGTTAAACTATAATGACTTCTTCAATTTCTCTGTTGTTCAAAGGTGATTAATGAGTTAATTCACACAAACACTAAAAGATGGACAAATGGATAGTAAGGAATTATTTCTATGGTACTTTTGTTCATTAATGATGGAACTTGTGATTGCAATACAATGTACAACAGGGTGGAACAATGAGTGTACCTACAAAGTGCTTTGACCATCAAGTCATAGAAGTTTTGTTTGGTGGTAGGAAAGAAATAGGTTAGAGAGAAATAGGAAAGTGAGAAATACAAAATAGAGAAGTAGGGATGAAATAGAGATAATTTATAGGCTTTGTCTAGGGTGAAACATCCAACGGGTTTAGGGTTTGTCTAGAGAGATAATTTATATATTTGGTATGAGAGAAATAAGAGTGAAATAAAAGAGAAATAAAGAATTTAGTTGTTTGATTTTATATAAGTGATAAAAGAGAAATTATTTTTTTAATTTCTTAGCTACCCCACCACAAAGCATGATTGTAATCGATTTCTTTCTCTAAAAATCGATTTTCATAATTATTTACACAATTATGAGATCATTTTGAAAAAAAAAAACTAAATAAAAAAACAAGTAAAATGAGAATCAGATGGGTGAGAGATTGGATCCCCTCATAGTAGGGGTGTCTGCGGTTCAGTTTGGATCAATTTTGAGGAAAAAAAACCATCTGATTCAATCACTGCGGTTTTATCATTTCATCATCCGCTCAATTTTGATATTTTTCAAATCCGAAATTGGATTGGATTGGATTGGTTCAATTTTTGATTTTTTAAAGAGACAATAAATATTAGATAAAAGTAATAAAACTATGAAAGAATAGTAAACATTTTTTATTGGAACTTACATTTATTAAAATAAATATAAAATTATATGAAATGGTAAAATTTATCAGGTCAAGTCAAAAACTAAAATTTAATTTGTACAACCACAAAAACACTAATGCAAAGATATAAAGAGAAGAGATTTTGTGTGTATGTGTGTGTAATAACTACCACTTTAATCGAACTTATTATATCATGAAAATAATGGTTCAAAATAAAATATAAGGCATCCAAGACACAAAATATTATACATGTATATTAGAGAAACGTTGAAGGGGGAGGGCTTAGGTTCACGCTTACCCCATAGAGAAAATTTTGCTCGAGTCGGGAACATCTACATCATGGTGGTACTAGCTTTTCCAGCGGGGATTTTTTCCTTCCATAAGACTCGAACACGAGACCTTGCTTAACGGAAATCAAGCATGTACCACTTGAACCAACCCCCTATTGGTATCTTTATGTTTTGTTTAGTGTAGAAAGAGGTGGGGATTAGGGTGGAAAAAAGTATAAGAGAAAAAAAATAGGTAGAAGTATAATGGATTTTAAGGTTGTTTGAACTGCAAGAATTCCGAAAGAAATACAACAAAAAGAAAACTTAAGTGGAGAGAATTATAAGAGAAAGTAAACTTCAGCTTTCTGTCCTCTTGTTTGTTTAGATATTAGAAAAGTGAGCGAGAAGAAATTAGATTTTACACATAATTACGTTAATATTCTTTAGTGGTTTAACATATAATTAACATGAAGGCATAGTATACTTTGTAGAGAATGGTAATGGCTAACTTTTATTCAAGTTTTTTTACTAATTGTATTCTCTCGGTTGAGTTGTGACCTCGAATAACTTCAACAAGTTTCATTGCCTTTTAGGCTCACAACTTAGGGTGTTGTGTACCCTCTCAACCAAACTCTCACCTGGCCAATCACCACTCTACTAATGAGTTATCTTAACTGACTGACCTTAATGAACACCAACTTAACACTCCATTGCCAAGAGAACTAATCACGATTATGATGGTGGAATCACAATTAATGAAGCATTCATGTCTATTCAACACATGCCGCAAAATTTTGCCATCAACCCTAATCATTGCTTTGCTCAATAACCCCCCACTCACTCCTTATATAAGCACATATCAAGGGGTACCTTGGGTATATTGTTCCTTTACTTATATTCTCTTATTTTTGTACTGACTTGAGCATCGAAGTCCTTACAAGTACTCACCAGTCGATCTCTGCTCATGGATCCTCTCTAGCATGATTAAGCAACTCACTACCCTTGAGGAATATTTGTATGAACACTAATAAATCTTGGTACAACAATTGATTAACTTGAAGGCATAACCATATATTAATATAAATCTTAGTACTAATCATGTCCTAATAATTTGAGTTTTGTGTCGATTGATATTCCTTTTTATGTACAACTTCACAAAGAAGTTTTTTTATTCATTACAATCACTTACTTCAACAATTTGTGAACTACTTAGATGTAGTCACTATAGTTGTGATAATAATCAAGGTAGACAACATCGACAATGTTTAACCCGCGGGGGCCACTACCACAACCCTTCTCATCAGAGTGAGCAAAAGTGATCTAACCATGGCTATAGTTATGAGTGCATCGCTGGATCCTAACATGCAAATATGGTCAAGGTGGGAGTAAATTGATGATAAGCAAGAGTCAAAGAAAGATGTTCAATTTTGTTATTAGATGGAGAGACTTCTAAAATATAAAACCCACATCACTTTTAAATAGTTCCTCACATTCTCTTTGGTTGTCCAAATGAAGGAAGAGGCATTCCCCACTCGAGTTCCCTCCTTCCCATTTCTTTCCTTTATAGTTCTATGGAAACAAAGGGAACATAGTGTTCGGTCCAAATAAATGAGGATTTTAATGGAAGGGGAAAAGAGAAAAAAAAAAGCTCTCCCTCCCCTCCCATAAGAGGGGAGAAGACTAAAAGTAAGGGAGGAGAGATTTTGACCAAAATTTTAAACTGAAGTTGGGATGTGATTAAAATCTCCCCCTTTCCCTTCATTAATTATGGAACCAAATAAAGGAATTTGAAAAATTCCTTCCTTCCCTTCAACCTCCATTTATATAATGTGGATTTACAAAAAAAAAAATGGAGAATGGACAAAAAAATATTACAAAATTAGTAACCACCGTGACCAAGATTGACAAAGTGGTCAATTTAGCCTTTAAATGCCAATATAATAATACTAGTATTTTAATCACTTTTATGAAATAATATTCTTCTTTTATTGATATTTTAAAATAACTCAAAAAAATATCAAATTCATAAAATTATATATTTCAAAATTTAAATAAAATCAATTAAAAAATAAGGGGATTATTATATAAAAATTATTAATATGTTTCTTAATTAATATATTTTAAAATTTAAAAAAAAAATCAAAGGGTAAAAAGATATCCAAACCACGTAAATAACACTAAATAAGTACAAATTCAAATTTTTGTAATAATTTTTTTCTAAATTTTTATACTTTTAAAAATAAAATTAAAAAGGTCACATTTATTCTCTAGAAAATAGAAGAGTGAACCACAAAGAATTGAGGAGGAGGCAGAACAACAGAAATAAAAATCATCAAGAGAACTTTGGTTCCTACACCGTATTTTGTCCTTCTTAAGCATTAGTTGCTGCACAAGTACGTCGAATTTCACCCTCATCCCCTGTTTTGACTCCAACACTGGTAAGCTTCATGAAGGACACGCCCCAGTTTTCAAAGAAAAGGTCTTGATCATTTGCAAAATCCTCCATTAATTTCCTCGTGCTATCATCGTTTAATAAAACAGAATCTGACTGGAATAGCCCTTTGTGAGCCAGAAGATTTCGGTAGTACTGATTGTCAAAGACCATAGATGTTTCAGGATCATTGTTCACTGTTACAGATGGTAGTGCATCTGCTGGACACTGTTCTATTAGCTTATTAGCATAGCCACTGTCAAGGGTTTGATCAATTAGCCTAAGCTTTCCATTTGAGTCTTCTTGGAAACGACCCCTGAATGAGTTGCAATGAGCCGTTCCTATGGTATGAGCTCCTGCATGCAGTGTTTGACAATTAATGAGATATTTTTGCCAATCACCTTTGGTTTGAATATCCAAAATCTAGAAACAAACTAACTGTCTGTTTGGTTTGGCGTTGAAATGGACCAAACTCAAGTTTGAATTACTCAATACAACTATTTCTAGCGTTAAAAACACGATTTAACGTTTCAACGCTAAATCAAACATGCTCTAACAATGTTTATAGTATCATCATTTCCTTTTATGTTGAACAATTCATTTAGCTGGTTGAATTGAACCATCAAAACATGACCCAAAACTTTTACTAGTTCAATTTTTGGTTCCATTTTTTTCAAAACATTGTAGGCCAACTGCAAAGCAATGATTCTAATAAATTTGATGAGAAGATTCTCATCTGCAAACAATCTATACCTCAATTAACTTGAAAACAAAACACTAAAATAGTAAGTCCTAGTAAATTTTAAAATGTAAATAATATAGATATAGATGTAGATCTCAACTCAGGGTATTAAGAGGCTGAAAACCAAAGGTGGTTGTTAAAAAGAAGGAAACTGATACTTAAGATCAGTCCCTTGAAAAGTTGCAATTTTTTTAGCTTTGGACATAGAACATGCACCTGAAAGGACGACAAGATCAAGCAAGGATAATCCTTTAGTGGAAAAGAGCTTAACCATCTCATCCATTGTGAAGATGGTGTCCGCAATGTTTGGTCTGACATTTGAAGCAACTGAAACCATCCCATCTCTCCTACCTGTAGGAATCTGAATCCTTGGTCCACCAGCCTGTTCTCAAGTTCCCTTCAGTTAATAACCTTACCAAAAGAGATGTCAATGTCCTACTGAAGAATATTAGAATTGCAATGGAGAACTTACAATTTCAACTGCATCTCTAGAAGCTAGAGCAATTATGTCTGCACAAGAAACAGTTCCAGGGCAGAAAAATTCAAGGACTCTTTTTGCTGATTCTATAACTGAAAATCCTCCAACAGACCTATTCCCTGGATCATTTTGTTCTGTATTATTCCCTTGTAGCATCAAAGATGCATCACAACCCTGCATATTAAATGATCAATTACATGAACTAGACCACTGTAAGCCACAATCAAATTGAAAAAACTAGCAAAGTGCCTAATGTTGATTCTTCCATTATTGCATGCAACCTCTGAGGTCATCTCAACTTGAAACCCATTTGAGTTTCCCATCAAGTAATTACTTTTGTATCTGTTGAATGTTTAATCAGGAGCCTCTAGCCAGTTACAAGTAGATGAGTTCCTCAGGAAAGGTCATAAAACAAATTAAACAGAAAATGCAATTATACAAAGGAAGAAGAAAAGGGTAATCTTCAAATTCAATCCAAAAAAGGGGCTAGGATAATACATTGGTATCTGAATTTGGTACTTTAGAACCAGAAGAAAAGCACATTTTCCTGAAGCAGCATGGTTTAACACTAACCTCCACGAAGCAATCATGGAAAACAAGGCGAAGGAGCTTTCCAGGAATGGAAGGATCAGTAGAAGAGGATGAGCTGACTGTGTTTCTTATGAGAAGCTCTGCTGTTGGGCATGAAGCTGCATAGAAGTTGAAAGAGAGGCTAGCTGTAATAGAAGCAGCGAATGAAAAGATAAAAAGAGAAGAGATTGCTATGGAAAGAATTACTCTTCTTGTCTCCATAGAACCAAGCGTTTTTTAGTCCTTTTTTTGGGGTTCAGGCGAAGCAGTGTTTGTTGTAGTATGCAGAGTCTTTTACATGACAATGATGCATATCATAAAAGAGATACAGCCGAGGTAGCCAAGAAATTGTCCCTATTTAAAACTACATTTATGTAGTTGGGTGATGTCAGTAGGTAGATGAAGGGTTTAGTTATGCATTTTCTCTCAAGCCCTCATTACTGTGAATTCTCTCATCAAGCATTTAAAGATGCTTCCTGGTGACTCTTAATTGTATACTTCAGTAATAGAAAAAATTACTTCAGCCACGCGTTATTGAGAAAGGGTGCTAGAATTAGTGAAATGCTAGAGAACTGCTTCCGTACTTTAATCACCCATAGTCAATGATAAAGACTTTATATATTTGATTAAACACTATTGAGCATATTTGGTTTAGCTAATGAATTCTGGTTTTTAACATTAGAAATAATTGTGAGAAATAGTTGTGATGAGAAATTCAAACTTGAGTTTGGTCACTTTTAAAGTAAAACCAAATACAAAGCGTTAAATAAAAAGGTTGTCAATGAACTCCGAGGAAATTTAATTTAGCTAACTACCTGGTTAAAGAAAAATAGAATTACGAGGTTGCCATGACTTCCTTTCTCATGTTCCAAGTTTGCACAGATTGTTATCCCTGTGCTCATGTTCTTATGCTTATTTATTGTAATATATTTACTATGCATGCTGTATCATGTGTCAGCTTAATAGTTGTGGTTACTTGTTGTGGAAACAAACAACAGGGCAAAGACAATAAAATTTTAAAACCACATAAAAAGAGACAGTACACTGTACAGTAAGCGGCTGAAGTTGAATACGAAACCCAGGCGGGCCCAGACCAATCCGTCTTAAACAGATAATTAATATTTCATGGGTCTTGCTAATGAGTATCATAATAGCACATGTTAAAGATCCATAAACAGAAATTTTTTATTGAAAATCATAACATTAATTGCATCTATAACATTAAATACTACACACTTTTATAAAAAATTTCTATTCTCAGTTACTTAACAAGTGTCCTAGAGAAACTTGTTAGCATTTCCCTTTTTCTATTATCATTATTCACGTGCTTTTTGCGTACAACTACTTATTATTGATTTACATTACATATGTGATATTAAATGTTATACTTTTTAATAATTTTGTTTTTTCATTTTTAGTTCATTAGTCAATGAACTAAGAGCATATCCATTATTTTTACTTAAACAACAGGTAACACGAATGATATTTCTGCATTGTCACATTCTCTCCACTGTCTCGCCTTTCTTATTTTCTCTATAACTTCTCTTCTAACTTTTTTTTTCTATTTTTAAAAATGATTTTCATCTCTTTTCTTACACACGCATTCCTTAAGGAATTTCAACTCCTGCATATTTGGACATTTTCGTTCAATGCCATTTTTGAGTCATTTACCTGTATGAAGCTTTCTAAATCCAAAGCACAATGAATCTAGCTTCTGATATTTGAACAAGTCTACCTTCTGTACAAACCAATGCAACAGATAGTCAAATAGCAATAAAACCCTTGACATTGAACAAATTTGCTCAATTGATGAGGTTGTTGAGAACAATGGCAGTTGTGAGCAATTATAGATCCAGCTCGGCTCAGCAGTAATAATGCAAGTGGCAAAATCAAGGATCCTCATCTATTGGGCAAGCTCAATCCATTTTTTTTTCTAAGAAAAAAGCAGCAGTTAGTTAATATACATGCAACTTAAATACATACTATTGTACACCAAAAAAAAAAAAAAACAAAAACCCTTAACTACATATGGAGGGTGGAAATTCCAAAATGGCAAAATCTAAGGAATACGCATCACGAGTCAATACTGTAAGAAGCTCTTAGCATAAAATGCTAGGGGCAGATCATTAGCAATTCAGTATGTTAATTTCAATGACGTTTCACAAATTCTAAGCCTCACTTTCCACGTCAGCATCTTTAGGGAGCCCTTCATCATCATCGTCGTCCACATCATCGATTGGAATGTCCTCGCTATCAAAAACGGCGCCTAGAAATGTATACAAACAAAAGTACTTTTAAGTGATTATTATTAACTCAAAAGGAAAAGGATAAGATTAATACTTGTAAAGTTGTAATACGAGATGTCATGCTACTATTGCAATTTTCACAATTACAACTGCACACCAATTCAATTTCAATCCATATTACAAATGCAACTGCACACCAATTGCAGATGTAGCCTCATGTTCAGATACAAATGCAGTGCTGTTTAAGTAGCGTTATTCTACTTTAAATTGGCAGTGCAAATTTAGTAAATCTCTAAAGGGGCCCAATTTAGGCAAATTGGCAAGATAACATCCAATCTTTGTTGAAGAAGGCAATGAAACCAAAGGAAGAAATGGCACTATAGTCCCTATCAAACAATGCACAAGGTTTTCCCTTGGCATCAACCCACTCATTAACAGAACCACTACCAAACCAAGGAAGGATAAGGATAGCGCTAAGCTAATAAAAACCTAAGGATAGCGCTAAGCTAATAAAAACCTATCATCCTAGGCGCTTCACCCCATAACTATAGATTTTAATTATACATGTATCTTTTATTTCTAGTTTGTTTTACTTGAAATAGAAATATGAAAAGTGTATATTGATTGATTAAATTAGCAAATACAACAGTGTATATATATACATGTTATGAGAGAACCAATCCCTAGAGATTTGGGATTAGGATCAATCTAAATCAATTTAGGATCAACCTAAATCAGGAAACTATACAATAAATCAAAGAGAATAAATAAAAATATCTCTACATATCTTAACACTCCCCCTCAAGCTGGAGCATACATATCATAGGCATCCAGCTTGTCACATATATAGGTTATCCTAGGACCCCGTAAAGATTTAGTAAAAATATCTGCAAGTTGATCCTTGGAGCAAACTGAGGAAGTCTTGATGACACCGGAGAGGATCTTTTCTCTGATAAAATGACAATCAACTTCTATATGTTTTGTCCTCTCATGAAAAACTGGATTAGAGGAGAGGTATAAGGCTGACTGGTTATCACACATTAGTTCCATAGGGCCAAACTTGCAAAACTGCAACTCTTGAATTAAAGACTTTAGCCACAGAAGCTCACATGTGGTGTGAGCCATTGCACGATACTCTGCTTCTGTGCTCGATCTGGCAACAACACTTTGCTTTTTACTCTTCCATGAAACAAGATTACCTCCCAAGAACACACAATAACCCGTTGTTGACCGTCTGTCACTTGCATCACCTGCCCAATCTGCATCGGAATACCCAACAATATTTGTATGTCCTCTATCACTGTAAACAAGTCCCTTCCCAGGTGATCCTTTGAGATATCTAAGGATCCGCACAACTGCATGTCAATGACTCTCACAAGGAGAGTTAAGGAACTGACTTACAACACTGACAGGAAAGGATATATCAGGTCTGGTCATGGTGAGATAATTTAACTTGCCCACTAGTCTTCGATACCTTCCTGGGTCGGAATAGGGCTCCCCCTGGTTAGGTAGAAGCTTCACATTAGGATCCATTGGGGTGTCAACTGGCTTACAATCTGTGAGTCCTGTCTCCTCCAGAATGTCAAGAGCATATTTCCTCTGAGAAATAGCAACACCGGACTTTGACTGAGCAACCTCAATCCCAAGGAAATAGCGCAGAGGACCTAAATCCTTAGTTTGAAAGTGCTCAAATAAGTGTTGCTTTAGAGCCTTGATGCCCTCCTGATCATCACCTGTAATTACAATATCATCCACATAAACCACAAGATAAATGAATTTATGGGTCAGTGAGCATATAAAGAAAACAGAGTGGTCTGCCTCGCAGCGGATCATTCCAAACTCCTGTATGACTTTGCTAAACCGACCAAACCAAGCTCGAGGTGATTGTTTAAGGCCATATAAGGACTTCCGTAATTTACACACAAGGTCAGACTCCCCCTGAGCAACAAACCCAGTGGGTTGCTCCATATAGATCTCCTCCTCCAAGTCACCATGTAAGAAAGCATTTTTTATATCCAATTGAAACAAGGGCCAATGTCGCACGGCAGCCATGGCCAAGAAGAGGCGAACTGAGGCCATCTTCGCAACTGGAGAGAAAGTGTCACTGTAATCCAAACCATATACCTGTGTGTATCCCTTAGCCACAAGACGGGCTTTCAATCTATCCACCTGTCCATCAGGGCCCACTTTAACATTAAAGACCCACCGACATCCAACAACAGATTTGCCGGACGGAGGTGGAACAAGTTCCCAAGTATGGTTAAATTCTAAAGCTGTCATCTCATCAATCATAGCTTGTCGCCATCCTGGATGGGTTAAGGCCTCCTGTACTGTCTTGGGAATGGTAATAGAGGATATAGCAGAGACAAAAGCAGAATAGGTAGGAGACAAACGATGATATGAGAGAAAATTATAAATGGGATGAGGATTAGAAGTAGAACGTTTACCTTTACGAAGAGCAATGGGCAAGTCAACTGGGAGAGGTGGAGCCGGAGTAGGTGAGGAGACTGGAGCAGAAGCGGAATCACACGGTGTACTAGGAGATGGAACCAAAGTATGTAACCGACGCTCATAAGTTATCCCATTTCGATGTGGGAGACAACCAGACCCTGGTAGGGAAGGACACTCTAGTGGAGGCCCGGGTGTCTCTAAAGTAGCAGGTGGAGACTCAACAGAATCAACAAGAGGAATAGGCAATACCTGAGAATAGAGATCGGAGTCCAGTGAAGAGACTTCTGAGGTACTGAAAAATGGTGTGTCTTCAAAGAAGGTGACATCTGCACTGGTGTAGAACCGATGTGTAGTGGGAGAGTAGCAATGGTACCCCTTTTAGACACGAGAATATCCTAAGAACACACATTTGATAGCACGTGCAGACAACTTATCACGACCTGGGGAAAGATCATGAACAAAACAAGTACAACCAAAAACACGAGGGGGGACAGAGTAAAGAGAATCCAATGGATATAACAGGGAATGAGGAACTTGATCATTCAAAACAGAGGATGGCATCTGATTTATTAAATATCCTGCAATAAGGACAGCATGACCCCACAATTTTGGAGGTGCATTAGCATTCAATAGCAGAGTACGGGCAGTGTCCACAATATGTCTATGTTTTCGCTCGGCAACACCATTTTGTTGAGGTGTATGAGGACAACTAGATTGATGTTGAATGCCATGGGAATTCATGAAGGAAGTGAAACAATCAGAGAAGTATTCTTTAGCATTATCACTTCGTAGAACACGGATTACTTTGCCAAACTGAGTTTTGATTTCTAAACAGAAAGTTTTGAAAATTGTGAATAACTCAGAACGATTTTTCATTAGAAAGATCCAAGTACATCTTGAAAAATCATCAATGAAAGTAACATAATACCTATGTCCTAAAATAGACGCAACACGACTAGGACCCCAAACATCAGAATGGACAATATCAAAAGGAGACACAGCTCGACCATGAACACTACTAGGAAAAGAAGTTCTAACATGCTTTCCTAGTTGACACGACTCACACTCTAAGGACTCCAACTGGGAGAGATGAGGTACCATTTTCTTCAGTTTATGTAAGCTAGGATGACCAAGACGACGATGGAGCAAACCGGGAGACTCAGTAGATGCACATATGGTAGAAGCAGAGGACTGAAGGTAGTAGAGACCATGTGATTCAGATCCTGCTCCAATCGTCTGTCCCGTACTCCGGTCCTGTATCAAGAAAGAATCAGAAGTGAAGGTGATGGCACAATTTAATGATTGAGTCAACTTGCTTATAGAAATTAAATTGAAGGGACATCCAGGAACTAATAAAACTGATTTCAATGGTAGTGAGGGAACAGGTGAAATTTGGCCAATACCAGTGGCTTGGACTTTGGATCCATCAACAAGGGTGATATGATGTGGAGTTTTAGGTGAGGATAAGTTAGGGAAAAGAGAGGCATTACCAGTTAGGTGATCAGAAGCACCAGAATCCAAAACCCAAGGTCCAAGAGGCGTAGAATGAGAGAGACAGACTGTAGAATTACCAGTGTGAGCAACAGTGACTGAGGAAGAGGTCTGTTGGGTTGCCTTCAGTTGAAGGTACTCCTTGTAATCATCAGCAGACCAGGAAATTGGATGATTGCTCTCAGATTCAATCTTGGGCTCTGAAGTCAGAGATTGAGCAACATTAGTTGTCTTGCTCGGAAAGCCATGCAAAGAGTAACACCTATCACGTGTATGTCCATCTCTCTGACAGTAGGTGCAATGAAGGTTTCCTCTACCCCCTTTTCCACGACCACGACCTCGTCCTCCACGTTCAGTGGTACTGGAGACAAAAGCAGAGGACTCAGATGCTGTTTGAGATTCTGCCTCAGGTGAAGGAACCCGAATCAAACGATCTATGAGTTCTTCCACCGTAGGGATGGTGGGATTTGTCAAAATCTGATCACGAACAGATCCGTAGTCCTTATGAAGTCCATGAAGGATAAAGACCATGAACATAGTATCGAGTTTGCTTAACACTTTCTGAAGATCATCACTAACCAACATCAGCTTCAGCTCATCAATGGTGGATTGAGCATGATTCAAATAAGATGGCAAATCATGATCAACCATTTGAAGTGTTGCTAAACCACGAACAGATTCATACAATCTCTGGATGTCATTGGCATAAATATTTCGAGCTTTCTTCCAAACATCATAACATGTTTTGTACGGGCGAAAATGCACCATTAATTTGGGCTCAATGGACTGCCATAATACAGATACAAGTTGATAATCTGCTCGCTGCCATTCATCACTCACATCTTTATCAACCTCGGAAGCCTTCTTAACAAGGTGATCATAAAGACCCTGGCCTAAAAACCATCTCTCAACTGCAGTAGACCAATCTAAATAATTTTTACCATTCAACTTCTCAGAGGTAATAACCGGTGAACCAGAAAAAGCAAAGGAAACCAGTCCCCTTTTAGAAGACTCAATTTTTGGATCCTCCTTATCAACTTTGGAAATCTCCGCCATGTGGAAAAAGAAGGAGAACAACAACCAAAACACCAAACAGCTACTAAAAGAGTTTTGCAGCAACAAGAAAACACCAAACAGCAGCAAGAATGTCAAACAGCCACCAAACAGTAGCAAGAACGCCAAACAGCAGCAGGAACGTCAAACAGCCGCCAAAAAACGGTTTGGCAGCAACCAAAAACGACCGAACAGCCACCAAAGAGTGTGACCCACGACCTGAAAGTGGTCAAAACAGACAGAGGAAGAGCCGACGAACCCAATGGAACAAGCGGCGTCGCGAACGGAGGCCGGGAGGGCGGCGCGTGGACCCCACGCGCCGGCGAGCAGCTTTGAGAAAAACGGCGCGTGGCGGCGCGTGGAGGAGGCGTCGGAGGCGGCGCGCGGTGGGGTGGCAGATCGGCGACTTCTGAACACTTGGCGGCGTCCACACAAGCAGCCGCTGAAAAAAAAAGAATGACCTAGGTGGGCGACCGGAGTAAAACGGTTCCCTGGACCAGAAGAGCTCTGGTACCAACTTGAAATAGAAATATGAAAAGTGTATATTGATTGATTAAATTAGCAAATACAACAGTGTATATATATACATGTTATGAGAGAACCAATCCCTAGAGATTTGGGATTAGGATCAATCTAAATCAATTTAGGATCAACCTAAATCAGGAAACTATACAATAAATCAAAGAGAATAAATAATAATATCTCTACATATCTTAACAGTTTTAATTAATTATAATTAAAGAAAATACCCGCTGGGACAGAGTGCAGTAAGATTAGTTATATTAGTAGATCAAGGACTGTGATTGCAGTCAGTAGAGAGCTAGCCCACAAGGGTCTTTTCCACAAGAATCCTAAAATAATCTCAGGCCTCCAATTATTCAGAGCAAAGTTAGATATGATGGTTTCTTCTCAATTTTTTGGTACGGGCAAAGCATTTCTCTCTTTACATGTGTCATAACTCATAATTTGATAAAACCCATGACATCTAGAAGACAAATGTCAAATTAAAAGAACATCAAGCTAACTAAGAGAGAGAGAGAGAGAGACGGTTTTGACTACAAAGTTCACTCATGTACCAAAATGATTTTAATTATGCTCCCTAGGTATTATTTTTCCATATTTCTCCTCTATCTCTTGCATTTCATGCAAAAAAATAGATTGGCTTCCCATCTATCTATGACCATTAAAAAGGCTAAACTTTACCTTTTTGAATTGAAGAAGAAGGATAAGGTGGTGAGTCTTTTGCTTCAGGATTGCTATCAAGAAGATACGGAAGTTCTAGAAGCTGCAAAAGAGATTCTGTCTGAGGATTCCGAGGATTCACTGTAAAAAAAATAAGAGAATAAAATAAAATAAAATTGCCTCTTCTACAGTTACAGTTTTAAACCATATAAGACATGGCAGATGGCACAATGTAACTCTGGCAAACATCATTAGAAGAGAACTCATTATTCTTTTCTTTCTACATGCTAAAACTATACTACTGAAAAGAGGTCAGAAAAATTAATTAGTGAAGGGTATGAATACAAGAGGCCAAAAGGATAAAAGAAGATAGTTAACTCAAAAGTTGACATTCCCTTAGTAGAAGTAACTCTTGATGATGACTAATGCAAGATGTTATTGACAATTTGACACTCAATTGAAAGGAATACTTTATAGTTTGAATTAGAGTGCATTTACTGCATTACTTTACCACAAAATACAAATATCAAAATCTTTCAATCGACATATGATAGGTAATACTGGTTCACAATGTAAACTTTGTAATGAGAAACAAAGAAGTACCAGCAAAAGCACCATCAGAATTGGATTGAGAAGGATCATAACATGGAGCTGTTCTAACAAACTCGAAAGGTTTGCACCCCCTCTCTAGTAGCTTGCTTCTAACCCATTCGCGACAATCTTCCATCTCGAGATTCACACCTCTGTCAGCAAAGTGCATGCAGCATTAATTTTTTTCTTGGTGCGGGATAGCAAAATGCAGGACAAAAACAGGACATTTTGTATGAGGACTCAAATCCTAAATTTTAATTAATGTGTTTTCACATGAGCATACACACCCAAAATCTGCACCTTTGGTTGTCAGAGGGAAGATAGAGTTGAACCTCCTTGTTATCGCTAGCCATTCTTCATCATACTGAATCTCGTAAGGTCCTGCCTCTGATTCAATTTCCACGATCTAAAGGCATGGAACATGCCATGATTGTAGTCACTAACTCAAACAGTTACTACAGGATAATAACCCTGCACATTAATATTGTATATCTATACCTGTAAGAAATCACGCCCAGGAAGACATTTATCAAGTGCTAGGAATTTTGTCAGTGGACCTCCTTCCCCGTGTTGAACAAGGGCAGCAAACTTGCAGTGTAAGTGAGCTGAAAACCAATATTGTGGTTTCAATTGTTCTAGAAGTTGAGCAGCAGCTTTGCTCCCAAGTCTTTTCTCCTCTATCTGGCAAAATTATCATTTATCAGCTACAGAAATGAGATGTTATGTTGTAATAGACTGTACTTAAAAACCAAAAAACATGCTGTCAATGACTATCTATGAGACTGCTCCACAAATCATAATGCATATGATGATGGCTTCAAATTTCCCTCTTATAAATTTATGTTTCACGTTAAAAAATAAAACAAAATCTGACACTACTATCCTTGACCAAAAATAAAATAAAATAAAAGCAAAAGCAATAACATTAAGGCCTGGAATACATTAGACACTAAAAAGCTTCTGATTTCAGTTACAAATCAGTTGGAAATTATTACAAATCTTACCTCTTGCTTAAAATAATGCTTCTTCCGAACAAGCTCCTTCCAATCTCCATAATCAGTGATTGTCACAGGCCAATCATGTGAGAGAAAAATATCAATAGGTTCCTCAATTTGACTGAGTTTGTGAACGTCATATTCCCGAACATGATACGCAGACCTGATGGTATTCTGATCATATGGAGGCCTCTCAAAGTGTCCTGCAGCTCAAATATTCAGATTCAATACTCTTTTTCACTAACAAAATTACTAAGAGGAACCCACAATTCATGAGCAAATAAACAACCTAATTTATAGTGACGAGCATTATAAATTCCAGATAGCCCACCAATTCGGATATTCCCAAACCTTATCACCCCAGCAGCTCCCAAGAAGTAAATATTAGGCGCAGCCCATCCTCCATAGTACCTAAATTAGAATGAACACAAACAAAATTCAACACTTAACAATCACATTGCAAAAGTTATTACAGTGTGAGGTACAAGAAGGCAAAGCGAACTCACAGTTCCCAGAGGTAATTGGATGCTTCGTGGTTGCCACCGATGAAGATGGTGGGATAGGGGGCAACCTCCAACCCAGAATAGTACTTCCAGAAGGAATTCATGGAGCGATAGCGCAGTGGAACGTTCAAGCTTTTCAAATCATTCTTGTTCCTCACGGCCTGAAAATCGCCGCAGCAGAGGAGGAGGTCGATTTTCGTGTTCTGTGATTTCTCAAGATGTTGAAGGGTTTTGTACACATTGTCCAGATCGCCATGCATACACCCTTCCACTGCTATCTTCATCCTTTCTATTCACACTTCAATGGGAAACCCTGGGTAGGGTTTGGATTTTATCAAAACCCTAATGACAACCACTTTTCTCCGTTCTCAAGCGCGGTTATTTCCTTATGACATTGCCACCGCCGGCCAACCAAAAAAACAAAAAACAAAACACACACACAACCCAAAAAAAAAAAAACACACCAAAAATCGAATGATTTTTGTCACAAAAATTGAATGAGTATGATATTTCATATTTTATTAAACTTAATAAATACTAGAAACTATCTTTCATCCTTTTTATAAGAAATAAATATAGACTAAATTATCAAGAATAAGTAGATACTTGAAATTAGTTATTTGTAATTAATAATGTCATAATTTTTTATTTTATTCTAGAAATATCCTTAATATTAAATAACTAAAATAGTGGTAAAATCACTTCTAATTAAAGTCATCGTTAAAGTAATAATTCATGCTCAAATAATTGCTCATTGAAAATAACGCACTACATCTACTATGGTGAAAAATAGGTGAGTAATGAACGATAAACTAAGAGCATAAAAGGAACGTCGTAATTAATATAATTCAAAATAGTAATATGTTTCTTATATTTATGACCAAGCAAAAACACATTTTTGTCTCTTATAAATAGGATCGGAGATAGTAATATGTTATCATATTATTGAATGACATTGTAAATTATTTTACACTAAATGTGTATACTAATTAAACTCATAACTTTTACATGAAATTAGAAACTATACATAAAGGTATAACACTTTGTTTAGTAATTAATAAGTACAAATATATAAGACTCATTTAGTAGCACGAGAATTTTCACATAAATATGGACTAGACTACGACGAGACATTTAAGTCCGGTGGCTAAAATCGACCACGCTTGTGATTTGTTAGTACTAGCTGGCAAATCTCGGAGACATTTGGCAAATAGATGTTAAGAAAGCATTTTTGCAGAGTGAGTAGATTAAGAAATATACATAAACCAACTAAAGGGTTTTAAGAGCAAAAAAGAACGTGATGTGTGAGTTACATTCACCTAAATTATGTGTGCAAATTGAAGAAAGCATTATATAGATTAAAGAGGGCACCATGAGCATGGTACAGGGAAAATATAGAATTCACAATACAAAGTAGATATATAATGGCACCAACAGACTCAAGTTTGTTCATGAAAGAACAAGATGATAAGTTAGTTATAGTGCTAGTATATATGAATGATCTCATTATCACCGTAGATGATGAAGAAGAAGTTTACCAAACAAAAAGTAATATGTAAGTACGCTTTCAAATAAAAGATCTTGGAGAGTTGAAGCAAATTTTAGGACTTGAGGTCAATAAAACCATGGATTAGTTGTTTTTATTCCAACAAAAGTATGCTCAAGATCTATTAAAGAAGTATGATAAGTTGTATTGTAAATTAATTTTAACTCCAATAAAAATGAATATGAGATAATGTTCACTTGAAGAGAAAGACTTAGAGGATGATTTAATATGTATAGGGACTGAATAAGTACTTTGATCTATCTAACTCAAACTCAAGTTGACATTTCACATGCAGTGGGTGTGATAAGTCATTTCATGCAAAATCCAAAAAGCCACATTTAGAAGCAATATGTCGAATCTTGAGGTGTATCAAGAGTACTATTAAATATGGAATATTTTACACGAAAGAAGTTCTATGTGAAGTCATAGGATATTGTGATGCTGATTAAACCGGTGACCATGACACTCGTTGTTCGACGAATGGATACATGTTCACCCTTATGTCAAAAGTAGTACCTTGGTGCAATAAGATGTAGAAACATAGGGAAACACTAGAAGGGGGGTTGAATAGTGTTTCTTAATAATTTATGGAAGCTTTTCGCAAACGATTAAGTTTTCAACAAATTCAGACAGGTTTAAGCGGCTGTCTGAAGTTTCTTAAGAAGGCTTCTGAAAAGATCTTTAAAAAGGTTTCTTGTTTTGTAAAATTATCAGAACAGTTTTCAACACCCTTTGGTTAGTATAAATAAATTGACAAGAGATAAGGGATAGAAAACTTAGCCAAGGAATTTATCCTGGTTCACTCACTACCACTGTGAGCTACGTCCAGTCCCAATGCCAACTAGCACTTGGATTTTCTCTTAATCTTCACCAAGATTACAAGTATTCTTTTACAGTAAAGCCTCTTCAGGCTCTACAAACAAGTATTCTTTTACAGACAAGCCTCTCCAGGCTCAAGGACAATTTTTACAAAGAGATTTGTCTAAGCTTTTAAACTACACAAGTTTGAAGCTTAAACATGTTAGAACCACAGGAAACACTAGAAGAGGAGTTGAATAGTGTTTCAAACTTTTTGATAGTTTTTGGAAATCTTTAATTTAAAACATGAATATGGGCACCGTTAAAAATAAGTCTTAAGATCAGAGATAGTTGAAACATGTGGAAGATAAGAAAAACAATGTTTCTTCTAAAGCTTAAGATTGTTTTAAACAGAGGCTTCTCAAAGTATCTTCTGAAGATTAATACAAAGAGTATTTTCAGCACAGTTTCTGAAATACTTCAGATGACTAGAGGTTGTCTGAAGTTTGTTCCTGATTTTTGAACTGATCTCTTTCAGACTCAATTCTGAGAATTTATTTCAGAAGTTCTTCAAGGAACATTCTTTGTAAAGCTTCAAATGATATAAGAGATATCTCATGTTTTGTTCATATGAAAGATCATTTTATTGAAATAGTTGTGTTAAGTTTATTATAGAAAATACTTTTCAAATTCCAACTTAAATATGAAAACTGGAAATAAAGAGATTAAACAAAAAGGACTTAGGCATAGAGATTTCAGACAGGCTTTTAAGTGGCTGTCTGAAGTTTTCAGACGGCTTGTAAAAACTAATTTTAAAAGATGTTTTGTGTCTTTATAAAATATCAGATTAATTATTTTGACCCCTTGATTAGTATAAAAAGAATTTATAAGAGATAAGGGTAAGAAAACTTAGCCAAGGAATTTATCCTGGTTCACTCACTACCACTGTGAGCTACGTCCAGTCCCAATGGCAAACAACCACTGGATTTCCACTATATGAATATTCAGATTACAAACTTGTATATGAGTACAGTCTCTCCAGACACAACGAGTACAGTCTCTCCAGACATAACAAGTACAGTCTCTCCAGACACCACGAATACAGTCTCTCCAGACATAACGAGTACAGTATCTCCAGACACCACGAGTACAGTCTCTCCAGACACCACGAGTACAGTCTCTCCAGACACCACAAGTATTCTTTTCTATCAAGCCTCTACCACGAGTATTCTTTTCTATCAAGCCTCTCCAGGCTCTACCACGAGTATTCTTTCTTCCACCAAGCCTCTCCAGGCTCTCACACACTTATCCAAGTGTAGAGTATTCTTTCTTCCGCCAAGCCTCTCCAGGCTCTCAGACACATAAAGTGTTTACAAATTAAACTAAGTTTAAGTTTCCACGAAACATAAACTTAATCTTTTCCTGTACTAGAGGTTAACTGAGTACTACTCAGGATACAATGGATAAATCTAAGTACAAGGGTAAGACAGTGATACAAGCATATATGTTTAAGTACAATCCCTGTCTCTGATATGAGGTATAACATCCTCTGAGAATTGGCTAGGTAGATACTGACTTTAAGCTCCAGCCTTGTTCTCTAGCCATTGGTTTCCATGGGTTACATTCTCACCCGTATCATTGGAAAAAACCTAGGCATACATGCAGCTTCAAACCATTCTTGGTTCATATGAGATTAAGCACAGCCTGGTAGGTTGTTCAACTGAACAATTGCTATTTTGACTAGCATAGTTGATTCAAGTAAGTATGGTCAACACCGATAGGATTTTTCTGATGCATCTTGATCAACTGATTGAACCAAGTGAATGAGTTCAACATCTTCAAATTCTTCCTTGAGGCTATTTATATGTTCTGTTGGAATATAGCCGTTTGAAGATGATTCATGATACCGTTGAGATGTTGATGATGTGACTCATATAGCCGTTATGTAATAGTGTCTCAACCGGTTGCTTCTTCTTTAGCAGTTATGTGTTCAGACAGTCTTGTTCTGACACTGCTGTAGATTAGCTCTTTTAGAGAGGTTTTCTTGATATTATTTTGCATGTTCTCTCTCTTGATATCCTTTTACTTTTCTTCAGCTAACTTCTGATTTTCTCTGCTTTTCTTAGGAGTGTATATGAGGAGGTATCCGTTGGATTTGTCCTCTTGCTTATTTTGTATATGCTCCTTTTCTGTTTGCTTCCTGACACCATTTCTCCTTTCTTCTTTGAGTGAGGTGTCTTTTTCAATGGCTGTTTCTTGCAGATGATAAAATATGTTTGAATTAAAGTATGTTATTCAAACATTTCTCTTTGTTGCTTCTGCTTAGTCTCCTGAGCTTTTCTTGTGCTTTCTTTTGGATTGGTGATGATGATATTTCCGTTGTGATACCACCCTTTAGAGAAAGCATTGAATGCTATTCAATCCATCGTGAGACACGCTTCTGGGTGTCTTCACAATTATGACAGAGTACAACGTTGGTGCTGCTATAAAGCTGCCATCGTTGTTGCTGCAATTTCTGCGTTGCAGAGATTTCCTCAGTGGTGTATGAAATTCAAAATCACCAGGAAAGGTCTCCGTGTTCCTTGCCATAAACGTGTTTGAAAAGGTACGTGCAGCAGAGGTTCAGAAAAGTCTTCACAAACTTCAGCAAAGGGTGCCACGTCATAAGTGAGACTTCAGACAGCACTGATACTTCAGACGGGTTGAACTACTTCAGACAACTCCAAATCTTCAGACGAGTTCTGCTTCTTCAGACAGCTTCGTTGCTTCGGAAAGCTTCCTTGCTTCAGACAGCTTCTTTTCTTCAGACTGCTTTATGTTGTCTTCATATGGTCTTCACGTCTTCAGACGGTTTGCGCACTTCAGACGAGTTGCATTCTTCAGACGAGTTACATTCTTCATATGGTCTCCGTTATGAGACATGCTTCTGAGAGTTCTGAATTTTTCTGACATAAGTACCGGGTTGCTGCTGCCATAAAGTTGCCACTGTTGTTGCTGCAAAGGTTGCGTTGCAGGGATTTCCTCAGTGGTGTATGAAATTCAAATATACCAGGAAAGGTCTCTGTGTTCCTTGCCATAAATATGTTTGAAAAGGTACGTGCAGCAGAGAACGCTTGACTTAGCAGAATTTCAGAGATGCCTTCACATACTTCAGCAAAGAGTGTCACGTCATTAATGAGACTTCAGACGGCTTCAACACTTCAGACGGGTTGCGCACTTCAGACGGGTTCAACACTTCAGACGGGTTGAGCACTTCAGACGGCTTCAACACTTTAGACAGGTTGAACCTTCAGAAGGCTTTTCCACTTTAGACGGGTTGAAAGCACTTTAGACAGTCTTTATAAGTTCAGAATGGCTTGCTGAAATCATAGATAAGTCATTACACATTTATGTATCTATGATAAGTACTTTAACCCAAATTTGTTAAACATTAAAACTTGAGAGGTGAGCTATCTAAAAACATCATAATTTCCCTTATGATATTTTTGAGACTCAACATTCTCCCCCTTTTTAATGATGACAAATTTGTTTAAAATAAAGAAATCTGAAAGGAGTAAAATAAACTTAAAAAAAATAACTCCCCCTCAGATAAAGATCTCTCAGGACAAACTCTTATCAAATATTCCTCCTGAGACCTGTAATTACTTCAGATTTTGTTAGTTTTAATACTCCCCCTCTTGTCATCAATCAAAAGGGAATTTCAGAGCATAACTACAGAATAATCACAGTAATATAATCACAACATTGAGATACCAGCATTCATGAGAACAAATAGAATATATTATCAAGCAAAAAGAGTTCAAATTAAACACCAAACATGAAGTTCATATAACAAAAATTAAATACTCAAAATGAAGTTAACACTAAACATGGCTAAACATCGTAGACTATCCATCTTTCTTCAGCAAGGCCTCTTTTAGAAGGGAGAGCAATTCTTCCTTTGCCTTGTCAATTTGAGAAATGACAGCAGTCTTTAATTCTTCTTGCCAATTTCCGATGTGCTGTTGTTCTTGAAGGATTTGATCTTGCTTAGCAACAAGAGTAGCATTTCTTTTCTCCAAGCTCTTCACTTGATGCCTCAGCTTCTTGTTCTCTTCTTCAAGATTCAGTTCTACTTCATATAGAATGATCTGAATGTGCCTGCAAATGAATCTGAGCTGATTGAATCCTGGATGCAACCCATAATCTTTGGGATGACTCACAGGAAAGAAGAAAGTTCTGATAGGGCAGATTAGCTTCCAGTCCTCATTAAAGGGTTCAGACATGGGGAATCTGCCTCTGATATACTGATACTGCACATTGGTGGAGACACCACAGCCTATGATGGAGTCATCATCTGGTCCTGCAAATCCAGAAGAGGATCCAACATCCTCTCTGATCTTCCAGTGGGATAACCATACCCTATCCCTGTAGCAGTGATTTAAACCTCCACCTTGTCTTTTGATCCGAGCAGGTAGCTCCTTCCATTCTGTTGAAGTTAAAGGTTTATGGGGAACTGGATAAGCTTTAGGTTCCTTGAACTTGTCAGCAGGGCCTTCTTCCAAGGGGTACCTAGGAACAATCCTGTCAGGTTGCACCAGAATCTCTATGGTTGGCCTCATGGAGATTGTTCTAGGTGGCTTATAGCCTCTCATGCCTACTGACTTCAAGTAGTCCCTCTCAAAAAGTTCAGCTTCAGTAGATAGTTGCCTAACAAAACACCATTCATCATTAGACAACTTGAGAGAGTCACCAGAGAAGGGATTAAGTGGAGCCCACTTATGAGCAGGTGGAACTGCACCATTTCTGATCTTTTCTATCTGGCCTGAGTAATACTGATCTGAACTGCCTTGATACTTTGCCCTTTCTTTATCAGCAGTGTGCTTGATAAGGCCATGGTGAAGAGAGATGGGGGGTGTATTTCTGAAAAACTGCAGCTCTTTAAATAAGTTGGGGAACTTGGGGACTCTGACCCTCTCACTGAAAGGTTCCTCATACTTTTTGTGGGGTACTTCAGAAGCTGCATCAATTTGGTGTTGAGTGAGAGGAAAGGAATAAGGATCAAATGTAGGCTCTGTGAAGAAGTCCCTACTTTTGGGTCCTAGCCTTATATGTGCAGGCAGCATGCTTCCTTTCCATACTTCAGAGCTGTCACCATGCTGATGTTTATCTGTGGGGTCTTCAGACTGAGTGGATTCTGAAGATGATGAAGGTGATGAAGGTGGTGATGAGGGAGGTGATGGAAGTGCTTCTTCTTCTTTCTCCTCTACTGTTGTCTTCTCAGGTGATGAAGGTGGTGATGGGGTCACATTATCAAACCTTACCCAGAGCCTTTTCTGAGGAGGTTTGGCTTTCTCAGGTTCCCTTTCCTTTTCCTTTTCAGCTTGCTTTTCTTTTCTTCTTCTATTGAAATACAAGTTTGCTTTGACAAAGTTTTGATACTTGCCAGCCTCATCCATTTCCTCCAGCTGACTTGCAATGCTCCTTGTAATCCTAACAGGTGGTTCAGGAGCTGGCTGAAATAACTTTGTTTTTGTTCTCCTTCTTTGTTGTGCACTGGATCTTTTTCTTTTCTTGGTCTTTTGAGCAATGGAAGCTAGCCTTTCATCTTCAGCAAGAGCTAGCTGAGAGGCTACTGCAAGAGCATAATCAGTCTTTTCTTGCTCAGCCTTCTTCTCCATTTCTTCATTTTCCAAAGTTATAGCAAGGGCTGCTACCTGAATAAGCTCAAGATTAGAAGGACATGCAACCAGAGGTGCTGCTGCCAAAGCTTTAGGATCAGCAATCTCAGCTACCTCTTCCTCATGAGCCTTTCCTTCTGTTTCAAAAGTAGGCTTAGGAGTAGGAGTTCTTACACCTTCAGAACCCTGACCCACAATTTCAGATGGCTTTTGCAAAGCCTTCTGAACAGGTTCAGATGTCTGAGTGTGCAAGTCCATAGCTTCTAGAGACACCTTTGCTGAACTCCTGACAGGGAGCTTCTTCCTTTTCAGATGAGGGGAAGGCTTGGAAGGCTTGAACTCATCTTTTCTGATATCCCCCTGAAGCTCTTTCTCAAGAATCTCAAGAGTGGTTCCTTTTCTTGAGGCCTTCTCCAAAAGAACACTCTCCTTCAGAGTAGGAGATGGAGGTCGTGGAGTGAGCTTAATTCCCATGCTTTTCAAGTTTGACTCACCAAAGAACACAGGAGATTTATGGTTACATAATCTTTCAACAGGTACCTTAAAATGCATAAGTACCTTTATAATGAGAGTGTTGTGGGGAAGATTTCCAGCAGAGTCTCGAATCTTCTTCTGCATGTGGAACATGATAATGCTTGGGAGATTGACTTTATGCTTCTGAAGCAGGTGAATCAGACAAAACCTTTCCAATTCTGAGACATGATTTCTGCTTCCACTCTTAGGAATTATTGCACATCCTAAGATAGCATGAAGAACTCTGACCTTCTCTGGCAAGAACTTGGAATCCAGTCTTTCGGGTTCTTCAGTTCCATACAGCATCTTTGTAAACAGCTTGTGCCCAACATTCTTCATCTCCCACCCAGGAATGAAGGTTGCACCTTCAGCCTTAACATCAATGATTGTGGAGAGAATGTCTTGATCAACAAAAACTGAAACCCCTAGAACAGAGGCTTTGATGCTTTCATACACTCCCTTAGAGTTAGGTATTCCTCGAGCAGAGGACTAGAAATCCACCACGCTTTGTTCATGCCATTGACAGTTAATATGGTTGAAGAAAGAAGTCCACCCAGCTGCATCAAATTCCTCAACCAAATCCATGCCAATGTTGCGAAGCTCGTCAAGATCCACTCCCTTTGATCTAACCACATTTCCACCAGAACTAGCGGTCTTCTTGGGTGCCATTGTTGAGTTGCAGAGAAACTTTGAGAAATAAGGTTGCTTGAGCAGTGAAGAAGATCAAACTGAGTATTGAGGAAAGAGAGTGTAAGGCTTCCTCGACACACTTACTCCTGCATTTATAGACCCATGATGCAATGATGCCCTGTACCGGCTGCGCAGACTTCGGGTAACGTGCGAAGTGGAAGAGACAAAAACTTTAAAAGAATGAATTCAACCGTCTCAGATAGCCACGTCAGCCAGTTACTTCAGATAAATGAAAATTTCAGACACATAAATAAAGTTTCAGATAACCTAAAATTTCAGACATGTCACTGTTTCAGACACACTGAAATTTCAGATAACATAATAATATCAGACACAATTATTCTTAGAGAATGCATGCATATTCAAGTTGTTGTGTATGAACTTAAATCTATCTTCAGCCAGGGGTTTTGTGAATATATCTGCCCATTGATGCTCTGTGTCAATGAACTGAATATCAAAAACACATTTCTGAACATAGTCTCTAATGAAATGATGTTTGATTTCTATATGCTTTGCCCTAAAATGTTGAATGAGATTTTTGGATAAATTAATTGCACTGGTATTATCACAAAGAACAGGTATAGCAGAGATAGGAATATTAAAATCCTCAAGCTGATACTTAACCCATAGCAGTTGTGAACAACAACTGGTTGCTGATATGTACTCTGCTTCTGCTGTTGATAAAACAATGGTGCTTTGCCTTTTGCTTGACCAGCTGACCATGTTATTTCCAAAGAAATGACACCCTCCATTGGTACTCTTTCTTTCCATTCTATCTCCAGCAAAGGCAGCATCACAGTATCCCATTAACCTGCAATCCTTGCTCCTCTTATAGCATAGACCAAGATTAGTAGTATCTTTCAGATATCTAAAAATTCTTTTAACAGTTTTGTAATGAGTAATTCTTGGATCTGATTGAAATCTAGCACAGAGACAAACACTGAACATTATGTCAGGTCTGCTTGCTGTTAGATACAACAGAGAGCCAATCATTCCTCTGTACAAAGTTTGATTCACTGGTTCTTCTTTGTCATCTCTGCTCAAAGATGCAGAGGGATGCATAGGAGTTGACATGGGTTTGCAATCGCTCATGTTGAACTTCTTAAGCATTTCTTTTGTATATTTTTCTTGATGGATCCATATACAATCAAAATCTTGCTTAATTTGAAGTCCCAAGAAAAATTTTAGTTCTCCCATTAAACTCATTTCAAATTCTGATTGCATCAACTCAGAAAACTCCTTGCACAGAGAAGAATTAGTTGAACCAAATATAATGTCATCAACATATATCTGAACAAATATAAAATCTTATTTAGACTGTTTTCTGAAAAGGGTGGTATCTACTTTTCCTCTTTCAAAACCATTTTTGATAAGAAAACTGCTCAGTCTGTCATACCATGCTCTTGGAGCTTGTTTCAGACCATAAAGAGCCTTTTTCAATTTGAAAACATGATCAGGAAAAGCAGTGTCTTCAAAACCAGGGGGTTGTCTAACAAAAACTTCTTCTTCAATGAAACCATTGAGGAAGGCACTTTTGACATCCATTTGATATAGTTTGATGCCATTATTTACAGCATAAGAGAGAAGAATCCTAATTGCTTCTAATCTAGCAACAGGGGCAAAGGTTTCAGTGAAGTCAATACCTTCTTGTTGATTGTACCCTTGAGCCACCAATCTTGCTTTGTTTCTGACCACTTTTCCTTCTTCAGACAGCTTGTTTTTGAACACCCATTTGGTTCCAATAATTGTTTTCCCATGGGGTTTAGGAACAAGTATCCAGACATCACTCCTAGCAAATTGGTTTAGCTCCTCTTGCATGGCTAGAATCCACCCTTCATCATGTAGAGCTTCATCAATGTTCTTTGGCTCAATTTCAGATAGGAGAGCAAGAGAATTCAGATTCTTGAATTTTGATCTTGTCTTAACTCCTTCTGAAGTGTTGCCAATGATTTGCTCTTTTGGATGATGTGATTTGTATCTCCAGTCAGGTTTCTGAGGTGATATCAAATCAGTCTGAGACTCAACATTGGTCTGAAGAGGTTCAGTGACAGATGGTGCTTCAGACACCTGTTCATCCTTGATGCTGTCATGATTATTCAGCTCCATTCCTGCAAAGTCATCTTCTAGATCTGATAGTTCCCTATCAGTCTCTTTCTTGTCATTAAATTTAACATGGATTGATTCCTCTACAGTTAAAGTTCTAGAGTTATATACTCTATAGGCTTTAGATGTTTCAGAATATCCTATGAAAATTCCATTGTTAGATTTTGCATCAAATTTTCCAAGATCATCCTTGGTGTTGAGTATAAAACACTCACAACCAAAGGTGTGGAAATATGATATGTTGGGTTTTCTTCCCTTCCACAATTCATAAGGAGTCTTTTTCTGAATTGGTCTTACCAATATTCTGTTTTGAAGGTAGCAAGTTGTATTAATAGCTTCTGCCCAGAAAGATCTTGGTAGATTACATGAGTTGAGCATGGTTCTTCCCATTTCTTGCAAGCTTCCGTTGTTTCTCTTAACAACCCCATTTTGCTGAGGTGTTCTTGCCACAGATAGATTGTGTGAGATTCCATTCTCATCACAGAACAGTTGAAAGTTTGCATTCTCAAACTCTCCACCATGATCACTTCTGATAGCAGATATACAGAATCCTTTTTCATTCTGTACCTTCTTGCAGAATATTGTGAAATTCCTAAAATTCTCATCCTTGCTTCTTAGGAATAACACCCATGTGAATCTAGAATTGTCATCAACAATGACCAAACCATATTTCTTACCACTAAGGCTTTCTGTTCTAATAGGACCAAACAAGTCAATATGTAACAATTCTAAAGGTCTGCTAGCGGAAACAACATCCTTACTCTGAAAAGAGTGTCTTGTTTGTTTTCCTTTCAGACAACTTTCACATAAAATGTCAGATTTGTAAGAAAGCTTGGGCAGTCCTTTAACAAGGTTGTGTTTTGCTAACTTTGAGATCAATCTCAAGCTGGCATGCCCAAGTCTTTGGTGCCAAATCTATTTTTCATCTTCAACAGAGAGAAAACATTTTACATTTTGACTTGCCAAATCCTCTAGATCAATTTTGTACACATTGATGTGTCTCTTAGCAGTAAAAAGAATTTGATCACGAGAGTCTTTGACTATACATCCTTCTTTAGTAAAGGAAACCACATATCCACTGTCACACAATTGACTTATGCTCAGTAGATTGTGTTGAAGTCCCTCTACTAGAAGAACATTCTTAATAAGGGATAGAGGGGAGATACCTACAGTCCCTATTCCTGTGATCTTCCCTTGCTGATTTCCACTAAAGGTGACCACACCTCCTACTCTGGGCCTAAGGTTTTGGAACAAAGACCTTTCTCCTGTCATGTGTCGCGAACACCCACTGTCCAGGTACCATTTGTGGGGTCTCCTTTGTCCTGTTAAACACATCTGCAACAAGAATGATCAAGTTCTTAGGTACCCATATTCTTTTGGGTCCTTTCTTGTTAGATTTGGGTTTTGCTTTTCCCTTGTGCTTACACTGAGCCACATTGTGTCCAAGCTTGCCACAATGAGAACACCCAATAGCTTTCTCTTTGCCTTTAGTAAAATTTTTGAAAATATGAGGTTCAGAGGTATCATGATCACAAAAGCCTAATCCACTTTTGTCAAGGGGATCCCTTTGATTGCCAAGCAATCTGTTAAGGTTTTCTGTTCCTTTGACAAATTTAGCTAAGTCTTTTGTCAGTTCCTCAACTTGTTTCTGAAGTTTTTTGTTTTCTTCAGAGACAGTTTGTGAACTGCTGCTTTCAGTCACAAGCATTCTATCCTTGAGCATAATATTTTCTATTTCAAGAGCCTCATATTTACTACACATTTCTGTGTGGTCCTTGGACAGATTCTTATACCCTTGGAAGAGTTCCTTGGAACTTTCCATCAGGTCATCATACATCTCTTGAAGAGTTAAGGGAAATACCTCAGATTCTGAGCTATCTGATGAGGGCAGGCTGGCCATGAGACACAGGTTGGCCTCTTCTGAAGTGTCTTCCTCTTCTTCCGAGGTAGACTCATCAAGATCCTCCCATGTTGCCATCAGACTCTTCTTCTTCTTAAAGAATTTCTTCTTTTTGAAGTTGTTCTTCTTCAGTCTTGGACATTCAGCCTTCATATGACCTGCCTGTTTACACTCATAGCATATAATTTTGTCATTTTGAGAATCCTTACCTGACTTACCTGATTTAGAGGCTGAGGGTTGTTTCTTTCTAATCTTTCCTTTGTTCTGCAGCGTTCTCTTGATTTTCCTGCTGAGAAGAGCAAGATCATCATCTTCTGAGCTATCTCCAGAATCTTCATCTACTTCTGAAGTTTCCTCAGCTTGCATGGCTTTAATGCTGCCATGCCCAGGATGTTTGGCTTTGGAGTTTAATGCCAGAGATTTCTTCTTGATGTCATCTTCCCCAAGTTCAAGCTCATGAACTTTGAGAGATCCCAACAGTTCTTCCATTCTAAGAGAGTTTAAGTCTTTGGCCTCTTGAATGGTTGTAACTTTGGGTCTCCAGGACTTTGGCAAACTTCTCAGAATCTTTCTATTATTGTCTCCAGATTCAAAAGTTCTACCTAAAGACCTGAGTCCATTAGTTATAGTCTGAAACCTCCCAAACATTTGATCTATGGTTTCAGATTCTTCCATCTTGAACATCTCATATTGATGTATAAGCATGCTGATTTTGGATTGTTTGACAGTCTCAGTCCCTTCATGGGCGGCTGCAAGTGTATCCCAAATCTCCTTGGCAGATGAACAACCATGAACCTTCTCATATTTTGATTTGTTCAGAGAATATATCAAATAGAGTTTGGCTTTAGCATTTAACTGAACTCTAGCCTTCTGCTCTAAGGTCCATTCTGCCTTAGGTATTGGCACTCCGTTATGCATAGGCACATAGTCCCCATCAGTGACCACATCCCAAACATTAATGTTGTTGCTCTCAATGAACAACTTCATACGATCCCTCCAATAGTGGTAGTCCACTCCATTGAATGTTGGGCGTCTTGTGATAGAGGCTCCTTCAGTGATGTACTATCTGTTGTTGGCAGCTTCCATCTGGATCTTTAATCCTCAAACACTTGTAAGGTGCTCAACCCTGAGTTGAGCTCTGATACCAACTATAGAAACACAGGGAAACACTAGAAGGGGGTTGAATAGTGGTTCTTAATAATTTATGGAAGCTTTTCGCAAACGGTTAAGTTTTCAACAGTTTCAGACAGGTTTAAGCGGCTGTCTGAAGTTTCTTAAGAAGGCTTCTGAAAAGATCTTTAAAAAGGTTTCTTGCTTTGTAAAATTATCAGAACAGTTTTCAACACCCTTTGGTTAGTATAAATAAATTGACAAGAGATAAGGGATAGAAAACTTAGCCAAGGAATTTATCCTGGTTCACTCACTACCACTGTGAGCTACGTCCAGTCCCAATGTCAACTAGCACTTGGATTTTCTCTTAATCTTCACCAAGATTACAAGTATTCTTTTACAGTCAAGCCTCTTCAGGCTCTACAACCAAGTATTCTTTTACAGACAAGCCTCTCCAGGCTCAAAGACAATTTTTTACAAAAAGATATGTCTAAGCTTTTAAACTACACAAGTTTGAAGCTTAAACAGAGACGATGTACAATAAAAACTGAGGTATGCTCAAGATATACAAATGATGTACAATGAATGTGAAATCAGAGTGTTTTTACAGAAAAACTTGCAGCGTGATATCTCTTAGACTTTCTTGTATATGTTGTCCGCCCTCTTGATGGTCTTCATGAAGGGCTATTTATAACCAATCTTCAATCCGTTGAAATACCACCGTTTAGAAATAGCATTAAATGCTATTTAATCCGTTGTGAGACATGCTTTTGAGAGTTCTGAATTTTTCTGACACAAGTACCAGGTTGCTGCTGCCATAAAGCTGTCACTGTTGTTGTTGCAAAGGTTGCGTTGCAGGGATTTCCTCAGTGGTGTATGAAATTCAAATATACCAGGAAAGGTCTCTGTGTTCCTTGCCATAAATATGTTTGAAAAGGTACGTGCAGCAGAGAACGCTTGACTTAGCAGAATTTCAGAGATGTCTTCACACACTTTAGCAAAGAGTGCCACGTCATTAATGAGACTTCAGACGACTTCAACACTTCAGACGGGTTGCGCACTTCAGACGGGTTGAGCACTTCAGACGACTTCAACACTTCAGACGGGTTGAACCTTCAGAAGGTTTTTCCACTTTAGACGGGTTGAAAGCACTTTAGACAGTCTTTATAAGTTCAGAATGGCTTGCTGAAATAATAGATAAGTCATTACACATTTATGTATCTATGATAAGTACTTTAACCCAAATTTGTTAAACATTAAAACTTGAGAGGTGAGCTATCTAAAAACATCATAATTTCCCTTATGATATTTTTGAGACTCAACATAAGAGACAACTCATTATATCTCTATTTAGTACAGAAGTAAAGTTTAAAGTAGTGGTTATGGAGGTTCAAGAAAGTACATGGTTTATACAACTGCTAGTCTACTACATGTTTTACATTTACCGATTAACCATGCTATAAAGTCATACAGTCAAAACTTATCAACGTGTTGATTGGCAAAACTTAGAGTCGGAAAAATGGGCTAGCCCGACTGGGCCGACCTGCAAAAGCTTGCAAAAATGTAGGGTTCAAGCACTTATTTTAGAAGCACGAATAACTTCCAGGCTTTGTAGCCCAACCCGACTAAGCTCGCTACCGGCAAAAACTCATAAAAGACCAGGTAACTCGCAAAAAACCGAGCTACCCACAAAAGGCCACAAAAATGTAGGGCTAATGCAACTATTTTAAAATCCCGAATAACTCATTGGCTTTTTAGCCCGGCCCGATAAAGTCCACTACGGGCATCGAGCTGAGTAGCCCGATTTGCCAGCTCTTGGCCAAAACTTCCTATTTTTCATGCCAGAACCAAGAATATGAATGTGGAGGTGCATTATTATTTTATCATATAAAAGTACTATGAGGTGATATTGAGACGAAGTATATTAGTACTAAAGACCAGGTTACAATATATTTACAAAAAGGCTTTTGTGGTCCAAAATTTGAAGAGTTTAGAAGACATCTTGGCATGATTAAAAGGTTCACAATAAGAGAAAAAGTTGTTGAGTGGAAGTTAAGAATCATTGACTTTTTTTTAAGACATCATAAAATTTTGTTTGCAACGAACTCAAAATTCTCTCACAAACCTACATTTACTAAAATTAGAGTCTTGTTGTAACAATTCATTTTCTTGTGGCTTTTATATTCATCATAGTTTTAAAAATCAGACTGACTGATTCGATCGGTCAGGTCGGGAACCAACCAGTTAACCGGTTCGTTCAACTCCAAAAATCTGGTGGATTTTAGAACCGGTCAAGAATCGGTCGAACCGGTCAAAAACTGGTAAAAAACCAGTGTATGAAAATCGGTTGTTAAGATAAATAAAGATATATATTTGAGAATTACACATAAACATTTATTATTTTACCAATTATTATTAATTTTTTTTGTCTTATAAACCTTATAATAAGGTTACTAATACGAATTTAAAACTTTATATATCTTAATTTCTCATATTTTTAGTTGTTTTATTAATTAAAATGTTAAATAATATTAAAAATATATATTTAATTGATACTGGTTTGATCACGGTTCAACCACGGTTGAACCATTGAACCGTGAATAAGGACTTTCACCTGTTCAGTTACCGATCCAATTTATAGAATATTGATATTTATATTTAAAAGTGTACGTAACAAAGAGAAAAATATAAAAGAAAAGTCTCCCATTTTCTCTCCTTTAGATACCCCTTTGTGGGTGGGTTATAAAACCTTCTCCTCCATCTCATTTTTTCAATATTTTAAAAATCGGACCGATAATTGAACAGGTGAAGGCATTGACTCACGGTTCAATGGTTCAACCGTAGTCGAACCGGTATAAACTAAATATTTTTATTAATAAAATAATATTAAAATATAAGAAATTAAGATATATAAATTTTTAAGTTAATATAAACAACCTTATTATAAGTTTTATAAGACAAAAAAAAATAATGATTAGTAAAATAATATATATCTATGTGTAATTCTTAAATATATATTTTTTATTTATCTTAAAATATTTTATATTAAATAAGAAAATAAAAATAGAAAAAAATAAAAAAATGATTTTTTTAAAACCGGTTCAACCGGTTTTTCTGACACTGGTTTTCACTGATTATTGACCGGTTTAACCGGTTCTTTATTGGTTTTTTTCCTGAGCGATTCAGTGGTCTATTTGGACCAGACACATGACTGGTTCACCGATTTTTCGGTTCGACCGGCCAGTTCGGTCTGGTTTTCATAACTATGCATTTTTCCCATATTACATAGTACTCAAAAATATTTTCATTGATTATTTATTGGGGTTAATTAAGTCCCTATGGATACTGGTAAAAGAATCAATATACGGACAATTTTATTGAAAATCACAATATTACTTACATTTATAACATTAAATGCTACACAATTTAATAATTTTTTATTTTATTTTTAGTTCCTTAACCTGTTTCTTTAAGATACTCATTAACATTTTTAAAAAAATATTTTTATTAAAACGTCACTTAATTTTATATGGAGGGAATTAAATAAGTTCTAACTTATAAAAAAGAGTACAGGATCAAATGACCTCATATGTCAAACTTATACAGTTACTTCAATTAATAACTTTTTACATAATACAAAATTGATGATTGAGTTGATAGTTCTTATGAAGTGGATTAAGGTTACCAAATTTCATACAAATAAAAAAAACTAATTAATACTCTATCGTACTATTTTTATTTTAACGTATAATATGTTATTTAAAATATAAATGTGCATTATTGGATATCATACCTATAGGTGTTTAAATTATATAAAATTTGGTATATATATATATATATATGATTTTAATGATTATATTACATGATTCAATGATTGGATTGAACAATTTTATATCCTGAAAAAAGTTATTAAATAATGTGAATCTATGAGTTTGACACCCAATATCATTTAATCATGTCTCTATAAACAAATATTCAAACTAAATAAGTTAATGGACATTACAAGGCATAATTATATTTTTGTATACTTAACTTATATTGCAGTAGAAATAATTAGTCAAATCTATAATTGAATTAGTCATTTTATCATCGAAGTACTATACAAATAACAGAATTAGAGTACCCCTTTATTTTCATTTTCATATTGTAGAAAAATATATAAATAATTATAACAAGATGTATTATTATTTATACAATATATAGGTCTAGTTGCAATTGTAATTTATCTATTATGATTATAATTAATGTGTAATTTTAGTCTTTCAATGAGTTTTGCTCAAATTTAATTTCCTGATTGTATAATTATTGCAGTCAAGTCGTTTTCTCTATTTTTTTTCCTAAAACATTCAATTCAAATTCTATACATTTGGAGTTTATAATGGATTTAAGATGTAAAGTAATTTTTAAGGTTTATAAGCTATAAATTTAATACAAATTTGATAAAATTTAAATAATTTTATTGATGGTAAAATTATATTTAAAAAGGAGGAAAATATATTTTTTTATGAGAAATGCTATGTACTACGAATCGAAAAGGCGATGAAGGATTATTACCAATCACTAGTCAACATAACTAATTAGTTTCGTTGCATTTAGCATTTTTTTTAATATTGGATGAACTTTAATATTTTAATTTATAAATGCCATAAATATACTTTTGTCCATATAAAATATATACTTTTTTATTTTAATCCCAGTAAAAAGATTAGTTTTTGATTCTTACAAAATCATTTTTTTTTTAAATAGTCTTCGTTGTTATTGTTGATTAATGTTTGGATGACGTGATCGGTAACATATTTATTGATGTTTTCAAAATAGTTCTCATGGAATCAGTCTTTTTCAAAATAGTCTTTATGAAATTAACAATTGTTACTTACCAAATATCTTCTCCTTCAACTTACACTGTAACTTCATCACCTTCCTTCTCAAGTCTACAATTTATTCTTTCTGTGCTTCCATTTCTTGGCTTTCGTACCTTCACCACTAACATCTTCATCCTCACACTATAAAAATAGTTACACATTCTGGACATCTATATTGAGGTGCATATAAAAACCAATTAGTGTTTTTCCACCATTGTTGAAATCTAGAGCTCCCTCTACTCTCATAGTGAAAGCGTGCCCACTACCCACATGAATGTGAGTCAGTCATAGATAGTATGTGGCCTGCGAGGGAGAAGAAGACATCAAGGGATGAAATTATCTTCCTCTTCTTCATTCTCGCAATGAATAATGTGTAGACGTGGGGGAAAAGTGATTCTTCTAAGATCGAATACAATTGCAAATCTTGGGAAATCATTTCGGAGGTGTATAAATTAGACTTTAACTATTTTTTATGGTGTGAGGATGGAGATTTAATGATGAATGTTATGGAAGTCAAGAATAGAAGCATTGAAAGAAGAAGTTGCATAATCGAAAAGGAAGGTGATGAAACTACTGCACAAGCAAGCTAAAGAGAACATATTTGGAAAAAAAATGTGGTTAATTTCGTGATGACTATTTTAAAAAAGGTTGATTTTGTGAAAACTATTTTGAAAAGCATCATTAACTATACTAACAGCCATGTCATCTAGATGATAATCAACACTAACAACGAAGACTTTTAAAAAAGATGTATTTTACATGGACAAAAAACACATTTAAACCTTGATAAATTTAGAGTGAAGTGGAGAGAGTTTAATATGGCATAATCAATTTAGGTTATATACATTTAAGATGACATAATCAATCTAGGTTGTATACATATTACATAATCAATCTTCACAAAGTAGAAAGTACTTAGGATTTTAAGAGTGAGTTTGGTAAGTCATTTCAGGTAGCTAAAACCTGAAATTAGTAGCTGAAACCATTTCAGCTGTGTTTGGTAAGATAATTTTTTTGGGTATAGCTACTAGCTTTTTTTTTAAAAGCTATTTGGGGTGATTTTTTCAAAAAAGATCTCACTTTCAGTTACTATCTGAAAATTTATTACAAGACTGTCTCCCGACCACCCATACTGATCATTATTTAATAATTAATAATGTCCTTGTATGTCATTTTATTATTTTCAGTTAGTTTTATTACCAAATACCTTGAATTAAATCAGTTAGTTTTTCAGCTTTCAGTTAGCTCTTAAACTAATTTTACCAAACACACTTAGTAGAGAGAATTTGACATAGGGTTTAATTATAATTATTAAAAAATTGAAATATTAAATTCACTCAATTAAAAAATTTATTAAAACACCAAAATGGCACGTTCACTATTCCAAATTTCCAATGGAAGTGAAAATGTAGTCAAGCCAATAATACAAAAGACAATAAAATTGAAAGGGAATTAATTCCTGTTTTGGGTGATTATTATGTGTCCAGATTTTATTTCTTTGAAGTAACTACTACTGAGTAATAACATAACATGTGGCTAGGAATGGCGCACGAGTCGTGGAACTGCAAGTCACCTGAACTCGACAACTATTTGCATTGCAATTGCAACTCTCCCTTCTCATTCTTCTTTCCCTTCTTCCTCTTTCAATTTTCTTTCCAACCCTCACCATGGCCTTGGTGAATCCATTTCTCCCTCCCACCCAAACCTGTCTTCCTCCACGACGTGTTTCTGCTGCTCCACCATCCAACCAAGTACTCTTTTGGACTCTCTCTCCCCAATCTCAGTTCAAGCCAGCGTTGTCCTCATCAAGAAGGAAGCATGCTAGGTGTGGCGCCACGGCAGATATAAAAACTGCACCTTTACTTGATGGGGAAGGAGATCACAAGGTTCTTGTGAGTCCTTCCACAGAGGAGGAGCGGATAGGTGAAAGGGTCGTTGCGGATTATGACTGGACACAGGAATGGTACCCTTTGTACCTCACTAAAAATGTGCCTGATGATGCACCCCTTGGTCTCAAAGTGTTTGACAAGGACCTCGTGCTCTTTAAGGATGGCTATGGCCAGTTTAACTGTTATGAAGATCGATGCCCACACAGGTGAGTGAACTCACTCACTCACTTGCTGGTTTTTAATTTACTTGGTCAATTTCTGCTACTTCTAATATCATGATGATTGTAGTTGTAGGTTGAGTTTGCTTTCAAGTGCCATCTGTGATCAGATCACAGCTCATAAGGAAGACACAAGAGGAATTTATAATTAATTTACTAAACCCGCATGTAATTTTTTTGGTACCTATTACTAGGGAAAATCCTATTTGAGGATTGGTCACAGTTATGGTTCTCCACCCCTCCCTAAGAACCTAAGAACCTAGATGTAATTTGATTAAATACAAATAGCATGATTATAGATCCACCTTTTCTCAATTAGTGCAGATTTTGTAGCTTCATTGCATATATATACACTTATTGCTCCTATTAATTAGGAGAGGAGATGGTAGAGTAGGTTGCATGCCAAGATGCCAACCCTGTGTTAGCCTTAAAAACAGCCTAACAGGTAAGGATTTAGGATTGATAATTTGAATCTGGATGTTAATCCTGAATTTTATTTTAAATGTGTTAGTGTCACTAATTATATTAACTTAATATTAATCTATATGTGCAAAGTCACCTCACAATCTTAATTGACATTATGCCAAATGAGATTTTGCAGTCTATGAAATTCTGATTCCATGTCTGCCAAAATGCTGGACCTTATCTTTTGTTCTATTCAGGTTAGCAAAACTATCTGAAGGCCAGTTGATTGATGGAAGGATCGAGTGCTTATACCATGGATGGCAATTCGAAGGCGAGGGAAAATGTGTGAAGATACCACAGGTTGGTTACCACCTGCAGTTATCCTCAGCCAGATCAAATACCTGTGTGATTGCTTCACTTAATGCTAAATGATATTAATCATGCTTTTTCTCTGTTTTAAACAGCTTCCAGCTGATGCCAAAATTCCTCGGTCAGCCTGTGTTAAAACATATGAGGTGAGGGACAGTCAAGGTGTTATTTGGGTATGGATGTCTACAAAGACACCTCCAGATGTAAGTAAAATACCTTGGTTTGAGAACTTTGCAAGGCCAGGGTTTCAAGATGTTTCAACAACTCATGAACTCCCATATGATCACTCTATTCTCCTGGAAAATCTGATGGATCCTGCTCATATTCCAATCTCACATGATAGAACAGATTGGACTGCAAAAAGAGAGGATGCACAGCCACTGTGTTTTGAGGTGACTGAACGAACTGATAGAGGTTTTGCAGGTTGGTGGGGCAGAGAGAAAGATGGGTCTATGCCTAACTTCTTACGGTTTGGGGCTCCTTGTGTTCTACAAAACAACAGGGAACTTGTTGATAAAAATGGTGAGAAAAACTACTTCACTGGTCTGTTCCTCTGTAGACCAACTGGTCAAGGGAAATCAATGCTGATAGTGAGATTTGGAGGAACAAAAAGATCTCCACTAGCAAAACTATTTCCTCAATGGTACTTCCATCAGAATGCAAGCAAGGTGTTTGAGCAAGACATGGGATTTTTATCATCTCAAAATGAAGTTCTTTTGAAAGAGAAAGTTCCAACAAAGGAACTATACCTGAATCTCAGATCATCAGACACATGGGTTGCTGAATACAGGAAGTGGATGGACAAAGTGGGACATGGAATGCCATATCATTTTGGTCACAGCACTATTTCCTTGCCCAAAGAGCCTGCTGTGATTGAACATGCACCTGCTGGACTCATTGCAGGACTATCAGCTTCCTCACCTGCCAAGGGGGGCATTGGAACAATGCATGCCCCAAATTTAGCCAATAGATATTTTAGGCATGTAATACATTGCAAAGGATGTAGAACCGTCGTCAAAGCTTTCCAAGCTTGGAAAAATGCCCTTTCAGCTGTGGCAGTTGCATTAGCAGCATTGGCAATTCTGGTGTCTGGGAGACAATGGAAAGCCCTTCTATTGGTATCTGCATCCCTGTGCTCTTTTGGAGTCTATGCTTGCTCAACCGCCATTGCAATGAATACAACAAACTTTATTAGGACACACAGGAGATTGTGAGCAATATGATGTTAAAAACACTTGTTTTCAAACGAATACTTACAGTTTGTCTAGTAACTAATGGGTTATTGATATGGTTTGATGACATCTACTCTCATCTTCTCTGTTATTTAAGCCAAAAAAAATTCTTCCTATTGATACATTTTACGATGATTCTTCATGGGAAGGGCATGGTCTGCCAGAAAAACCCCGATCTATTCTTTTTCTAATTTTCTTTTTTGAAATAAAAGATTCTTTTTCTTATTTTCTTTTTTAAAATAAAAGACATATTTATATAATGCGTTCTGCTAGGCTTGGCGTTTACATGCTGAAATAGAATAGAATAAGCTGTATCCATGGTTTCAAAACTGCTCCTCCATATTACATTTGACAAAAGAATGACACATGTACATGTTTGATAGATATATATATAAAACAGAAAAATAATAATCGATCGCTTCCGGTAACATGTCGGTGTTTGCTAAAGAAGCTAAAGAATACGAGTAACTAGACAATATTGTTCAATATAGAAGTAATCTGCCGTTAAAGAGGCTGCAGCATCTGTCAGATAGATGCAAAATGAGGTGTAAAATATAACTTCAAATCTCACGACTTAAAAGCTATGCTCCACCACCATTTCAGTAGTAGTTTTCCTACTGGGATGTAGGAGGTTCTTCCAACCACTTTGCACGAAAGCCTGTTCCTTGACAACCAGAGCAGCACGTTGATCCCTGAATAACAACAAATTATCGACAGAATAAGTCTCTTGTAAATTGGCATGCTGAGTGTGCATTGAAGGACAATGCTAGGTAGGACAACAGTATAGGTGAACTGAATTCAGATTAATCTTTCATAATAAATGTACCTTTCCAGTGCAAATGATACAGGTAGTGTTTCTAGATGGGACTTCACAAAGCATGTTGTCACCAATAATAAAAAAGCCAGTACCCCCACACCATTTGCATTCAATATGCCCTTTTGAGTTGCAAGATGAACATACAATTGGCCTTGGTTGCTGCAAGCATCATAAATTTCGGAGAAATCAAGGACCAGCACCAAAATATCAAAATGTATTTATAGTTAAACTACTCTGCGAAGTACTCAACTACAGAGCATGAGTAAAAGACAAATTTAAACTTGGTATATGCCTTCGTTCCTTTGCTGCCAGCATCAATTTTAGGTTGCCAGTTACCAGGGCAGAGTGGTAGACTCTGAAAAATCATCTTTTCATATAAAATATCTATTCATTTCTACTACAATGACTATGCAGGACTTATATTTGGCTCCAATGAAGGATGTAATTAACTATAAATGTATGCCCAATACAGTCAACAAATTTTATAATCACGGTTATAATAATGATGTCCTTTGCTAGTGTTTACTCTTCCCCCTTCTCCTGCTACAAGTATTGGCAACAAATGATGCCTTTGTTTGTTTAGATTACAGTTGAAACAGTGACAAACGTTATTTACAAGAATTGAAATTAAATAATTAAATTAGTTCTGTCTAACGTGTTTAGTAAAACGTGACTTTTCAAAGATTGATTCTAGAATTGAATTAACACAGCTGTAACCCAAACGAACTTGCAATTGTTTCTAGAATGGATTCAAACTTTGAAGTCATACCAGATGCAACCCATACAGTACAGTCTGGTTTAGGCTAGAAACTAATACAACCAACCATAGACAAATGACAACCCTATAACCATGATCAGTCAAAAGGAATCTTCAGAGAATAGCTGATCAACAAACAACTAGCATAAATCAGTGTTTATTCGGAACTTGCCATGTATAACAGAACTAGAACAATTGAAATAAAATGAAAGGACATGAAATTCAAATTTCTGAAAGAGAAACAAGTTCTGAAAATTGAAAACCCTAAAGCTTCATATAAACATGCACGATGTATGTTTGTTTGTCATAGGATAACTAAAAATTGGGGTTAATGTCCCCAAATCTAATTGGGGTCAGAAAAACCTAAAATTCGTAGAATATATCTGTAATTGTTAATAAGATAAAGAGAAAGAGAGAGATGGAACCTGAGAGATTAACCAGGCTTGTTCCATGCGCTTAACGAAATCGGAGGAGGAGTCTACCATAGAAACACAGACGCGTAAGCGAGAAATTCTGTTGTTGCCATTACGACCCACTGTCACTGCAATACGAATCGGTGATAAAAAGAAACTTTTACTGTGCATTGCTTTAGGAATCAGCGCGGACCCATTACTACAAGATACAGACCCAGCCATAATATTCCTTTTTCAAGGTTCACCTTTTTTCCTCGAATGATCACAACAGCAGGTAGCGAAGGTAGGATGAGGATGATTCTTTTCTTTAGCGTAAAAAGGAAATGCTTCTCTAGGGAAGATATAACTCAAACTTAACGACAATAATATCCCATCTCATGGTAGAGTTTTTACTGGGCCCCCACTGCTTCTTGTGTTTTCGAAAGTATCATTGTTGACTGTTGTGATTTTTTAGCGTGTCGACGGAGCGACGGAGAATCCAAAACCAAAACCAACTTTGCTATTACAATTTACAATTACAAGCTCCAACTCTAAAATTAGACTAAATGTACACATAATAAATTGATTTTTTTTAAGTTTAGAAATAGGTGTGCGAGGTAATCCAATTTTAAGTTTAGCAATTTTAATGCTAAATCAAACACATATATATAAAGAGAAAAAAATGATGAGAAATTATAAATGTATAGTGAGATGTTATATAAATATATTATATGAATAATATATCTAAAAAATTATTGACATACAGTTGAAGGGGTGATACACTTGAGATTAAAGTGAGATGTGAGAAAAATGTGAGATATAAATGGTAATGTGATAAAAAATGAAGAAAGTCATAGAAAAAATAAAGTGGAAAAGGAGTTGTGTGAGAATCATAGAAGTTAGTTGTATTTGTAGGTTAATCATGATTCTAATAGTACGTTTACGAATTGAGTTTTGGAGTGGAAGGGAGGGAAGGGAAGGATTTATTGGAAGCCCTTCCCCCCTTTGTGTTTGAGAGTTTGAGTATTTTACAAAATGGTTCTCTCCCCTTCCCCCCTCCTTTCCCCTCTAATTTTTTCCTTTCCCTCTCTTCTAAACTCACGAGAAAATATGTTTATTATATAAATGATAATAATAGTTAAAATTAAACGTAACACATTATAATAACAACTAGGGTTGGTAAAATGGGTCAACTCGGCTAAATATATTAGATGAAATGTAGGACTCAGACTTTAAATTTCCGAGCCCAAATAGAATTTGGACTTTCTAGCTTGACCCATGAAACTGGCTAAAAATAGTGGAAACACACATTTAGTCGAATTTGGGCACCATTTTTAAAGTTTGAATTAAATCCAAACTTTTTTACCTGGTTTATTATAGCTCACAACCTATATGGGGCCAACCCGTACCAGGTCAGATAACTCATTTTACCAGCTTTAAACAATCAAGGCTTTTTGTATGAATGAGTGAATGATGTCTGATGTTATAAAATATATAATGTATTAAATTTAAAAATATACTCATAATCTTCCTCAATCTATACTGCATTTGATCTATTTGTCTTACTCTATAGGTGTTTTTTTTTTCCATATATATATCCAAATTTATCATTTAAAATTAGATTTCGCCATTTTATTTTTCTAGGGTGGAAGTTACCTCAACTTTCTACCTAATTATATTCATAATCTTATTTAGTTGTGTAACCCATCATAGTGTTCTCATATATGTGACATTAAATTTATTCTTTTATTTGCTCTATATTACCTAATACCCAATTTCATACAACATTGCATGTTTTATAACTTTATAGTAATTTTTTAAACTTCAATGGTACTTTTTAATTATATATCACACTCTAAACATATGTCTAATCATGCTTGAATTATGTGGTTAGCATCTCTCTATGTCTTCCCATCACTATGTACAATAGATCCAATATATTTAAAATATAAAATTTGTGACAATATATGTTCTCTAATTTTCACCGTTAAGTTAGAATTTATGCATCTCATGCTAAATTTATATTTTATATATTTTATTTTATTTCTACTTAGATGACAACTATGTCTTTTTAAGATTTTTCTCCAAATATTTAACTTTTTATTTATTTATTCTCTCCATTCCCTAATTAGAACTATATTTAAAAAAATAAAAGAACATGTATTGTTTATTACATCTCTTAGATATGCGTGGTTAACTTAACACCTCTGAGTGTTTGTTTGATTTACAGTTGGATAAAATTGATTTTGATACATTTATAAAAGTAATTACAATAATTGAATGATACATAATTTATAAACCACATTAGACATAAATAATTTAAAATTAATTTCAACATAATTGATTCTCAGTGTTCCTAATTACTAATCAAACAAGCACTAAAACTAAGATTAAGGGCTCGAAATAGACTCTTGTGCATATCAATAGTATACAATTTTTTTGTATATATTTTCACTTTATGTTATGTTCTTAAACTAATTGTGACCACTTATATTTAAGGACCAAAATATTGTTTATATAAGAATAATAAACTCAAATTAATAGAGTAACAGATAAGGAAAAGTTCTGGCTTATTATGAAAATATTATATTATTTTAATAAAATATAACATGTAACCACTTAGGGTGTGTTTGGCAAAACTAGCTGATAAGCTAGTTAGTAGCTGATAAGCTAACTGGTAGCTGATAAGCTCCAAGCTGATAAGCTAGCTTATTGAATTAGAAGTGTTTGGTAAAACTAGCTGATAAGCTAGTTGGTAAATGTAAAATGACATAAATACATAAGTTTTATTATATAAATTTTATTCTATTTGTTTTCTAGACAAAAATATATTATTATGTAATTATAATTTTAGACTTTTTAAAAAATAATTAAATTCTTATTAAATATTTTAATGATAAAATATTTAATTAAAAATTAAAATAAATAGTGAAATTGATAAATAAATAGTATATTATAAAAATAATTTCATAAAATAATAAAAAGAAAATAACAATTTAATTAATTCGTAATTTTTTAAATTACTTATATAATAATAGGTAAAAACAAATTGAAAAATTTTTGTCATTAAAATTAAAAATAGGTAATAGCAGGTAAAAAGAAATTAAGAATAATAAAGAGAATGTATTAAAATATAAGGGATAGTGATGAAAGAAAATTAAATAAACTACAAGCTAGAAGTTAGCTAAGGTAGCTTGTAGCTTATAAGCTACAAGCTCCTAAAATAAGCTACTTTAAAGTAACTCACCAAACACTTTAGAGTTGGTTAAACTAGCTTATAAGCCAGTCAAATAAGCTAGTAGCTAGCTTATTGGCCTTAACAAACACACTCTTAAGTACATAAACTGTTAAATTAAAAATAAAATATAATTAAAATAAATATGAACAGATATAAAACTACGCAGAATAATAATTCAAGACTTCATGTGGATGTTAGAAATTTTCGACGGCAAGAGGCTATAGACAGACAACAGGCAACAACCAATCTTTGAGTTTTGACATTATACGCAAGTGGAATTGTAGCTCTTCTTGAGGTTTTTATTTGGATTAAAGTTTCTAAATTAAGTTTCAATGCAACTTAGGTTTATAAATTTAACCTCGCAAAAGTAACAAGAAATTTAGTGTAAATGTGATCATTGAAGATAAAAATTTATATTTAAATATAATTATTAATGGAAATTCAAGCACAATTAAAAATGCATTTTACGTTTATAAATATAAGTTTGGAATTATAAAATGCAATCCAAACACTGAAATGTATAAAGCAGTGATTTCGGTCTCCGCTTGGTGGAAAAATCTTGTCAAGCGGGCAATTTCTTTTGCGTACTTTTCCTAAAATTAACGCTATGCTTATTAGGGATGACAATGTATTGAATTTGGGGATATTCGTGGGACTGCCCCATTTAGGGACTCGAGAATGGGGAATTTTTTTCTGCAGGGATGAGGACGGGGATAAAAATTCCCCCAAAGCATATTTAGGGATGGGGGTGGGGATTATTCCCCCTCCCCATGGGGTCCCTGCCCCGCCTTTAACACATGTAAAATAATTAATATATGTGTAAGATTGACAATTGCCCCTGTGATTTTAGGATTGTTATATGACCTACCTCATTTAGAACTTTGTATTTAGAGATTTCTCCACTATAAGATAGGGCTAAGTATGGAAAATCGCTTCAAGTATATTTAGGGATAGGATAATATCATGTTGTTTGCCTCACAAGATCCATAAAGAATTAAAATAACAAAATTATCTTTAATTATATACATAAATATAATTGAATTTTAGTCTTTTCTTCCATAATTAATCTAGCTATGGGGATCCTCATGGGGACCTGTGGGGATATGAAGAATGGGGATGGGGGAAATATTGCCCCGAGATGGAGAATGGGGGTGGGGATAGGGAGATAGTTGAGAGGTGGGGACGGGGAGTGGGGAGGTACTCCCTGCCCCCATCCCGTACGGGTGTCATCCCTAAATTGCTTATTGTTTAATAAGGAAAAGGGAAATAGGAGGGAAAGAAACATGAAAAAGAAAAATGAGTGAAAAAAAAGTGAAAAATATTAGAGAATAAAATTAGAGTTACTTGGTAAAAAGAAATATAAGAGAGAGAAATAAAGGTATAATTTATAAAAACTGAAGTGCTCCTAAATAAATATTTTTAAATAAAATTTATAAAAATTTAAAATATATAAAATTCATAAATAATATATAATTAATTTGTGTAAAATTTTAAAATATATATTAAATATTATAGAATTTTATAAACTAATAAATATAATTAATTAAAAATTTAAAAATAATTCATGTATAATTTGTTAAAAATATGTTGAAAAAATAAAATAAAAATATGAAATAGCCAAGTGGCAGCGAATCTTTGAAATTGGATCAATGCAAATGGAAAAAGCACACTTGTCCAAAAAAAAATTCCAATCAACATTTGTAACGTGGAATTGAAATAAACCAAACACTCATTAACACTAAAACATGCAGTACCGTGGTTGCACATGGAAGAAAGTGGCACACTTATCTGAAATTTTTTGCTTCATTTTCTCTCATACTTGTCAAAATTTCTTGTCGTTTCTCACCATATTAGTGAAGAAATTGACTGGACCGAATCCTCTCAAGTTAAAAAAAAATTGGACAGGATCTCGGTTGTTTATTTTTAAAATGTATTAATTTAAAAAAATAAAAAAGTTAATACACTAATTTATAGCTATTAGATCTGATGACAAAATATGCGATAGTACAGAAGATTTTGGCCTGAAATTGACATATATGAGACCCACATTATTTATCTTTTTCCTTTTTTGTGTTAACCACAAATATCCTTATTATCTGGGGCAATCTTGTTCGGGGCTTAGTCATATTTAAGGCTCTCCACCCTCCCTAAAAGTGTGTTTAGTGAGATCTAAACACACATTATTTCCCTTCTTTCCTCTTTTATTTTCAAACACACTCGCATATTTCTCTTCCTCTAAAGGTTATAGCGTATGTATCATTAAGATTCAACTAATGATTTTATTATTAATTTAATTGCAAAATTAAGAATTTGAAATTAAAAAATTAATAATAACAAAAGTTATTTTTCAGGAAAAAATAAACTAAAAAAGTAAATTGTTCTCAATAAATATATTTTAATTTAGGTTCAGTTTGGATACACTTCTACAGAAGAACTTCTAGAAGATAAAAATTAAAATGAATCAAAGAGGTTAAATGAATTTGACTTTTCCATAAATTAAAATTAGTTACTCATGAAGAAGTTAAATGGGAGAGCTTTTGGAGTATGTGGGCTACAAAGACTAAGTGTGTGTTTGGTTTGACGTTGAAACTGACCAAACTCAAGTTTGGATTCTCCAACGCAACTATTTCTAGCGTTGAAAACGTGAGTTTGCCACGTTTTAACGCTAAACCAAACATGCACTAATTTCAATGGAGAAGGTAAATGCATTTTTGACCTTTTTAATTCATTCTATTTTTTTCACCTAAAAGTATTTCTGCAGAAGTTTAATCCAAAGTGGTTAACTTTCCATGAAAAGTGTTACAATTTATTTTTAGTTAATTACAATATAGTTTTTTTTTTCTAAGCAAAAAGTTAATTAAAATATAGTAAGCATACGAGTGAAGAAAAAAAATATTACTGTATATGACATAAAATTTTATACGTTTGAAGAAAGTGTTTCTAAGCATTCAATTTTTTTTTTTTCCTAAATGGAATGGTTTTCCTGCCACGATAGCTCAGAATTAAGATTTGCAGAGTGAATGCAACGGCATGTGTCATTTTGTTCCGCCCTTTGATGGCACATGACATTAAAGCTAACGCCCAAGACAAAACAACTGTCCACTTGACTTGAATATGAGAATTTGACATCAAACATTGTAGTTTATGTAAGAGTTCTTGTCTTCTCGGACACCGTAGATAGATAGATAACAAGAACCAGGTTAGGTTACTTTACTTACTGCCATCATCCGACATAGATAAACTCAAATTGCTTTCATAATATCTTGTCCAATATTGCCATAGAAGGACTATGCTGATTGATTTTATAGCAAAAACATAAATTCAACTTAGCTTGTATTTACATTGTGTACACTTACCCATTACTATACGTTTAAACTCATTGATTTACTTGTAATGGGTTGGAGGTACCACGCTGGTTTGGGACTGATAGGAGCTTTTGTGTTAATATGGGTAGCCTCTGCGGAAATAACTCAGGTTTGGGTTCTCTACTCATACTTTTTTCTCTCTTGCTACAATTCGCTACAACTCAATACATGATCAGCTTAAGAGTTTTGAGTCTTTTGAATTTTTTTTTTTTTTAAATGTATGATTTCAGTTTTCAGTACGGGCTTGTGCATTGACCAAAACACAAATTTCAGAAATAGGACTAGACACTAAAGTGTTTGGTTTACAGTAGAGTGGTAGAGTAGCATTGAATTGATTCTAGAAATTAATGGTTTAAAAAGAGTAATACATGTTTTACATATCACGTTGGACAAGAATAATTTAAAATTTATTCTATGTGTGTATGATTTATCCAAAACCACATTTCAAACGTAGATTCGTGAACACGCTACTACTGGTATCACGTTTGAAACGTGGATCCAATGTAAACCAAACACACCTCTGTGAATTAATTCTTCACCACTCAGAATTTAAAACAAACAAAGCCTAAGGAACCTTGGGATTTATGTTCTTCATGGTTCATGCACAGTATCTATATTCATCAAAATGAAGAGGGTTGAAAAAAGAAGATAAATATGACAGATTTGCTATAAAAGTAATAGCACTATAACTTCTGATAGCACCCCTTTCTAATGTTTCCCTATCAACTTGTTATTGCTTCATTATTACTATCCAAAGAATTTGATATGCATGGTAAGATTTGTCATACTAAAAATATGATACTTTACTGCAGAGGATTTTTACAGAGTATAAACAGCCATTTGCACTCACTTACCTTGGAGTATCTCTGATGGTGATCCATTTACCCATTTCATTTTTCAAAAGTGGATATGCTTCTTACTGAAAAAATCATATAGAAATTTTCACAAAGGTTACACTTCAATTAGCATTCCCTCTGGACTTAGTTTTGCTCTTGGAGTCGATGAGATTCACCAAAGGCCAGGAAAAGATCTAAAAAGTTGTTTAATTACTTGCACGGAAATAAGTGAAATAGAAAAAGGGACACCTCTGATCTTGAAAGAGGAAGGTGAACCTAATTTGCTCACTCATAATTACAACTTACACACAATTCATGGAAAATTGCCAAGTGTGCTTTATACCTCACTCCAATTAACAGTATTTCTTTTAAAGCTTGCAGTCACCCCTTGTCATTTTACTAGTTTATGATGAGGCAGTGCAACTAATTACATTCCCTATTTTGTGTTTATAATTATAATGTTCCACTTGATTGCTATCATGCATGCAGTATTTGTCACACCTGGCACTTACAAATACTAGTGTTGCAAGCACAACTGTTTTGAGTTCCACATCAGGTCTCTTTACCCTTTTCTTTGGAGCACTTCTTGGCCAAGACTCAATAAATATTACCAAGATTGGTGCCGTTTTAATCAGCACTGCTGGTGTTGTCATGACAGCAGTTGGGAAAATTTGGGCTGCAGAAGAGCAGACCAGTAACAGCATCTATGAGTAAATTGAATGTAGTTTGTTACTTTGTTTTTGGTACTTGTTATCACCCAAATCATAGTTAGTTATAACTGTAGTAGTTGGTTTAAAGACTTATTGTAGTTAGTTATGAACTACTTAGTGTGTGTTTGGTTTAGCGTTGAAACTGGCCAAAATCAAGTTTGAATTTTCCAACGCAACTATTTCTAGCGTTGGAAACGTGAGTTCACCACGTTTCAACGCTAAACCAAACATGCTATTACTGTAATTGACACTATAAATAGCATCTTTCTATGTAATTCTGCATTAGATTGAACAATACAGAAGTTCAAGAGTTCTTTTCTCTCCAAGTTTCTCTGTTCACTATATCTAATCTTGCAATCATCAAGTCTACTTGTTCACTTTCCTGTAATACTTTATCTAACCCTTCCTGTAATATCTAAGGGTGAGTGCTGCTTCCAGTTTCTGTGAAGGCTTTTAAGCTTAGAAGCATAGTGTATTGATGCTGAAATTGTTTCGACTACAATATGTTTTTCTGGGTACATCAAGGAGTCCTTTTCATGACTTGAACTTATGACCACTAACATACTTTCTGCCAACCCCAAACACCTAAGCTATATCCAAGACCAAGCGGCTTTCATCTACAAACTTTGGTTAAAACTTAGAAATATCCGCACATCTACATTCATACATCCTGGATCTGAAATGTGTTGAGTACAGCTCCATGTTTGTCCTTTCTTGCTAATATGGTAAAATATTCAAGTTTTTGGTAGGCTGAGGAATCAATTAGAAATAAATATTTTGGGATTTATAAAGTCAAAATTTCACTTTCTTTATTGGTGGTTATATAGGGAACACTATATTTCCCTGTATATTTTCTTTTTCATCATTTCTTTCAATTTCTGAAAATGGATACTCTTCTTGATCAGGAATGAAAAGCATTCTATAACTGGGGACATTTTTGGTCTACTCTCAGCAATATGTTATGGCTTATTCACTGGTAAACATCAAACTAGCAGTCCATTTTAATATCATATTCATTGCCAATAAGGTTAATTTAAATAAGATCACTCTGAATCTTCATATCTTTGGTTTATAAACTGCAGTGCTGCTTAAGAATTCTGCTGGATCAGGGCACAAGGTTGACATGCAAAAACTTTTTGGTTGTATTGGTCTCTACAGTCTTGTTGGTTTTTGGTGGCTGGGTATGGCCTTTTTTCTTTTAGGAGTTAGGAATTTCATTAATAATGGTACCTTAAGACCTAGTTACAATGATGTTTTTAAGGAATAACTGTGCCGTAAATTTGGGAGAAGAATGGAAGATGGTCAATATGAGATACATAGTCTAATGTTGACCAGTTATTTAAATTAGATGCTTGACATTTGAATATATTATCAAAATGATGTGGCTTAGATCCAATCCTAGAACAGTAAAACTTGGTGAATACATAGTAGTAACATACTTATGATCAATAGTTCAATACAATATAGCAGGAACTGTTCCAAGTTATATCTGAATTACTTTCACAGGAATTTGAGGCTCTGTGCTATTCTCATGCAAAAATATTCTAGGAGTATGCATCCTATTTATTGCACTGCTATTGATGTAGAAGAAACAGAAGCACCACAAATCTTGGTAATTTAATTTAATGGCCAATGTAGGAGTCTGGAATCAATTTTATTGTTAAAGATTAAACTGTAAACAATTGAGCTCATATATTCTCTTAAGTGGCTTTGTTTAAGCTGTTGATTAATTTGCATTGTGAGACAAATATTAAACATAGGGGCAAAGTAGCAATAAATAAATGGTGGGTTATAGGGATTTGAAGGAATCCCGTCAGCCATGTTACCTGAAGGCTTGGTCATTTCTCTTTCTTTTCTTTGATCTTTTTCCCCTTTTGGTCAGTGATTTTATGTATTGAATACATTGGTCTAATATAGCATTATTACTACACTGATTTTTACCTACTAGTCAGTTAATTGGATAACTTTGTGATTGTGAATTGTTAAGCAGTTAAAGAATTTTCTGCTTCATTTCCTTGTGGAAATATCTGACAGATGCTCTTGCAAGTTTTCTGCAGCGTGGCCATTGAATGTTATGGGTATTGAACCTGTTTTCAAATTTCCAAGTTCAATGTTCACAGGGGAGATTGTGATTGCAAATAGCTTTTGCTCCAGCGTGATTTCAGATTACTTTTGGTATGTTGAACAGCCTCTATTCATTGATTCATTCAGTAGGACTTGGATTAAAAGCTTAGATAGGATGAGCTAGTTTTAACACTAGTTCTTACAAGATGATAAATTTGTTCAGGTAAGCTTAAACATTACTCATGTTTACAAAATCCTGTATGGTAATGGGTGCATAATAAAAATGAATTTATATAGTTTAAAAGAACTGTTAGATTATATTTCCTTCGAGACTAAGTGTATGTTTGGTTTCTATCAAAATCACGTTTTAAACGTGGATCCATGCTAACGCTACTGAGAGTAGCTTCTACCTGAAACGTGGATCCATGGTAAACCAAACACACCATAAATGGTATTGTTATATTTCGAGACATACCTGATAGATTGATAATTTCTTAGTACTCTTATAGGACACACTATTTCCACTATAATATTATCATTTAGTCTGTATAATTAGTTTTTCCCATTTCAATTTTTTCCTAAATTAAAATAAAAAATACTAATTATAGTCATTTCACAGTATTGTTTTCATTGACTGACTTAACTTCCAATGAACACCATGACAGGGCCCTTTCAATTGTTTGGACGACTCCGTTAGTTGCTACATTGGGTATGTCCTTGACAATTCCCCTTGCCATGATAGCTGACATTGTTGCACATGGTCGTGGGTACTCTTTAATTTACATTATTGGATGCATTCAGGTTTGACTCTTCTTTTCCACTCTGTATTTTTAATGTGTAATTATTTATTCCAGTAATATTATCTCTTTGAACATCAATTGATTGGTTGATTTGGAAACAGGTTTTTGCAGGATTTGTTCTTGCAAACCTTTCAGATAAGTTGACAATAAATGAGGCTGAGTTAAGTTAACCCCTTGACTTAATGAGAGGCAGGCATTATATTGTGTATATTAAAAGGCAAAATGAAAAGGGAAAAAAATTCAATACATCATTTTAATACGTAAAATGGATGGTGAGGGAAGTGCTTAGTTATGGAACAGAACTTGTGTTATAGTAGTGATAGCATATCGTTGCTTATGAACCAGTGGAGCTGTCTGCCACTCTGCCTCTTAGAAATGTTGTAACATATAATAATCTCTGCTTCCCTTTATTTTAACTTATTTTTTTGAGGATTCAGTCACCTTGTCACACCCACTTCCCACTTATTTTGTATAAGGAATGTTAATAAACTATAACTTTGAATTTGTTATGTATTTTTTTTTGTCATTGACCGGGAATCCTCGTAGGCACAACTGTGGGTTTAACTTTCGGGTTGGGGGTGGTGGTTACGTAAAGTTCTCACAAGAGTGGCGACTCTAGGACCTCCGAAAAATCTACAATACTCTAGGAGTAGGTACTCCTTCCATTTAAAATCAAACACATGACATGATTAGTTATGCATACCCAATTTTAATTTTAAAAAAATAAGTTAAAAAAAGAAAAAAAAATTATCAAATAATGAAGGGAGAGTACTAAGGAGTGGATGCTCCAGGAGTACTGAAAATTTATTCCTAGACCCCCAACCTTGCAGGTAAAGTCCGCTTGGGGTCATAGTTCACTTCCACCGTGATCAACCACGGTTTAATAAGTGTAAAAAAACGCAATTGAATTTGTTATGTATATTTGAAGATGTAACTTATTAACAATTTGTAAAAAATAAGTAGAAGAGCATTAGTAATTTGCGTTAAGTATAATAATGTTAATTCACCAATTTTTTTTTTTTAAAAAAATAAACTCACCATGATTTACTTAGTTTAATAATATTCCCGCTTTAGAAAAAAAAATCTCCAATATTAGTGGCGCAGGATTAGTCTTGTATTATTACTAGTGTACTTACCCGTGCAATGCACGTGTCCTACCAAAATTATTTATGAACTTTATGCAATGACAATAGAGATTCATTGAGGTTAGCTATATTAAAATCCAAAGGCATAAAGTATAGTATTAGAGCGTATTAGCACAGTAGAGGGATATGGTGCTAGATGATCATGAATTGTCGTTACTATATAAAATTTGTCATATAAATTATATCTCATCAATAATGTTTGCCTAATATATGAAAATAACTTTTATAGTTGAGTTACAAGTTGGTAATATTTAATATTACATTTTTTAATAAAATATTTCTACTTTTACTTTATTATCGTGTGTAATGTTGCACATGTTAAAAAAATCGATGATATATTAGAGGAAAACACAATAGATTTAATGTAAATCAACAAATTTATTGTAATTTTTAATAAATAATGATTATAGGTAGATTCTACGGTACAGTTAATAAAATATGGGCAGTGATACATTTCATAGGTGTCAACAATTTATTGATACACATGGTTTAATTGTTAACACATCAACTATAAAAAAAGAAGTCATATTTTGACCCCTCATTCTTTTATCATATTTGTAAAAGCAACATTAAAATTATGTTTTTTTATTTGAACCCAGACTAAAATTTCCTAAGCCCCTGAGTTCGTGAATGGTGAAGTTGCTTGTTGTCGTACATTCTCTCGTTGGTTCTTCGATAGAGAGGCATATATGCGTTTCGATTTCTTCACCCCTATTCTTATTGTTCATGATTGTTGAACGGTGATGCATTACTTTTGATTTGTTTATGCATCTACTTTTGTTAATCAATGAATTTGGTTCGTCATTTGGTTCTTTATCGCATTATCTCGGATAAATATTCATAGAAATGATAAAACAATCCTTCCAGGAATTTACAGAAAAAACTACCCACAAAGCTAAGTCCAGAATTCTTAAATTATTTGGTCCACAATGTTTGGTTTCATTTGTTTAAATTATTTGCTTGCCTTGCCTGCATAGCAGTACAATCATATTTCCATTCCCTATTTTCCCCCAATTAAACGCTATGTTTTGGTCCCCCATCGCAATCTCTCTATCCAACCCGTGAGGTTGGGGCACCCAATGCCAAGTCGATGCCAATGTGGAGTCATCGAAGTAAGCAAGACACTTCTAACACAGAAAAAAAGAATGGAATGAGAACATTACCTTCACCGAAGCAATATTATGTTCACTGGAGTAAAACATAGAGCAAGACAATGGCTCTGTTTATGAAACTTTCAGCCCAGAAAAAGAAAGAATTATGTTGAGGACTTTTCAGATTCCGAAAAACGAAATGAGAAGATTTTTAAATGAGAGTGAAATAAATTGGCACAATTTGTTCACATTTTATTTTAATTATGAAAAGGTAACTAATTAGGCCAGTTAATAATTAGATAAAGTTAACAAGTTTTAGTTGACATGGTAAGTGCATTACACATGACACAATAAAAGTGTGACAACTCATGACTGCACCCAAACCCATAATTTATTGTCGGCACTGGAGTTGTCACCTTATATTTATTGTATTTCTTAAATATAAAATTATTATAGTTACCAAATTTATAATTAAATTACCTCAAATTTTACTTCCTATTTATCTGTGTCATTATATGAAAATTGGAGGTAATCATATCCATTCCAATGCAAACCACATAAACCTAACCGAAAAACCAAAATCCGAATCAAACCAAAATAAAAAAATTGAAAACCGCAAAAACTGGAATTTTTTTATTTGATTTGATTGATTTTCGGACCCTATGTTGAAGACCGATCCAATTAAATCCAAATCGATCTTATATATACATATATTACTACTTACAAAATAATTATATATTTATACTTGTATACATATATATTTTTAAAATTACTTATATTAATATATTTTTTATGATTTTATTATCTTATATCATGTTAATATTTCTATAAATATATCAATTTAAAATTAATTTTAAATTAGTTTTCATGTCTAACGTCATCCTTTTTTTATTTAATTCTCTATTTATTTTAATAAATATAATTCCAATAAAAAAGATTTACTATTACTTCGTAATTTTATCACCGTTATCTAACATTTTATTGGCTCTTTAAAAAAATCAAAAACTGATCCAATCCAATTCAATATAAATTGGATCGGATTTGAAAAAATATTAAAACTGATTGGATGTGATGAAATGATAAAACCGTAATGATTGGATCAAGTGATTTTTTTGCCGCAAAATCGATGCAAACCGAACCACGAACACCCCTAATGAAGATACACAGATTAAAAAATACAATAATTGTGTTAAGTTTCACTAAATCTAACACATTTACAGTATCTGTCCAATTCGAAGAATATTTTTGTTTCTATGTATCTTTCCCATTTAAAAGTTCGAGAGTGTATTAATTACATTTTTATACTTTCAGCCTTAATAAGAGAGATAATAAGTGAAAAAATTAATGCATAAAATATGAAGACGTATGATATATTAGGAAAAAATAAAATAAATTTAATTTAAATATTCATCACATTCATTGTATCTCTTATTCAACACAATAAATTTAATGTAAATAATATATTAGAAAAATACATAATAAATTTGATGTAAATCATCACATTTTATTATATTGACACATCTAAACTTGAGTATCAATCTCAACAAATATATTTGTACTCATGTGTATCGATGTCTACAAATTAAACAATTTTAATGTAAATAATATGTTAGGAAAATACACAATAATTTTGATGTAAATCAACACATTTTATTACATTACCACATCCAAATTACTTTAGTATCAATCTCAACAAAAATATATATGTACTCATGTGTATCGATATCTACAAATTAAACAATTTTAATGTAAATAATATATTAGGAAAATACACAATAATTTTGATATAAATGAACACATTTTATTACATTATCACATCTAAACTTTAGTATTAATCTCAACAAATATACATGTACTCATTTGTGTATCAATATCTAATTAAACAATTTTATTTTGAATAAAAGAGATGACACGACTTTTGATAATAAAAAGTAGTAATAATAATAATAAAATAACTGATAAAATATTATAATAAATGGAGTGAATAGTGAAAAATATATTAAAAAACTTAGATCTTTGTATAATTATAGATAGATTTCGATTTTCATTTGTTTTAAAAAAGGAAAAAGATAGTTTAATGCTTAAAAAAGATAAAAAAAAAATAAAGAGAAAAAAGTGATAAATGTAATGAAAAAGAGAAAGATGAAAAAAAGAGTAACAGTAGATAAAGTGTAAAAATTATTTTTTAAAAAAACCATACTTTTGGTAAATACAATATTTTTATGGATTAATGATAAAATAAAATAATAATAATAAAAAGGTAGGTGGGGATGGGACTGGGACCGGCAAATAAGGCAAATTGTAAAATAAAGATGAAAAGATAAAAGGATAAGTTGTTGAATTGAAAGGTGAAAGAAGCGCATGATCTGTTTTTTTTTTTGTTGTCTGAGATTAATTGTGCTACATTTTTAGAGACATTACCCTACGGGAGGATACTACCCTACAAAAAGGACACCCATGACCTTGGAGTAGAACACATGGTCCTATGAACCACCCCTTAATTAGGACTTTCTTGTATTTTCTTTTTTTATTTTTGTAATTTTTCTTTATTTTCCTAGCTTAGGGCGCTCAATTGTATGGTTTTATTGGCTAGGAGGTTGTCTTGCTAGAAGGCTTAGGAGACATGAGTATTGTACCCAATTAGGGTAGTTTTTCACTCATCTTGTATTTCTTTCCCTCACTTGGCCGCCCCCACCTCCAATAAATAGGAGTGACCACTCTTTTATTTTGGAACTTTGATTTTGAATAGTAAAGACATTATGCCAAATTTCCTACTCATCTTGTAGTAGAGAAGATTTGGTAGTTCTTGCTCAAACCAACCAGAGACTTATCTAATTCTCCTGAATAAGTGGCGTCTAACACCTGAATTTATATGCTGTGGGGTTGCCTGCACCAGTGATGTTCACACCATCTCTTTCTCTTCCATTTTCTCTTTTAATTTCCCTCTTTTTGGTTCCTCAAGCTCGTGGCCTTACTGCCCATTTTTACTCATCTTGACCGATTGTTCTTGCTTGTTTTACCATCCTTGGCTCCAATTCTAGATCCGAGAAAAGTGATTCTATCATCAAGTGTGTTAAACGTGGTAATATGAAAACTTTGAAGTAAAATCACTGAATAATTAGTAACGACAACCGTAGGACTCAATAGCAAAAAACAAGACTTTATTTTGTTAAAAATTGCAATTAAGTGACCGCACAAACTAGGTATTAAAAGTCTCAAATCGGATGTGAGTTACCACCTTCTTTCCAAGGAGGTATAATAGGTAGCACCAAAAAAAGATAAAAAATAAAGAGGAAAAAAATGATAAATGTGATGAGAAAGGGAGAGAAAGTAGAAAAAGTGTAAAAATTACTTTTTTTATAAAAAAAATATAATATTTTTATGGATTATAACGGTGTGGATGATAAAGTAAAATAATACTCCTCTGGTCCTATTTATAAGACAACGTTTGACACTTTTTCATGGTACTATTTATAAGATAAAGTGCAGAAATCTAGAAGCATTTATTGTTTTTTCTCATATTTGCCCGTGTTGACCATTAAAGGTTTTAAGGTGATACAATTACCATGATAGTGGAGTTTAATTTTAAATAAGGATAAACTTGTAATCTTATAGAGTAATTTCTTAAAAATCAATGCATTAATTACTTTTCTTAATACGTTTTTGTCTAAATTATATTCGAGCGAAGGGAGTAATAAAAAAAGGTAGGTGGGACTGGCAAGCAAGGGAAATTAAAATAAAAGATAGGAAAATAAAAGGATAAGTTGTTGAATTGAAAGGTGAAAGAAGCAGTTGATTTGTTTTTATTTTTTGTTGTCTGAGATTGTGTGGTCTGATTCTCATCAACGCTGCGAAGAAACAATGGAGATGACAGCCCAGCAACTGAGCCAATACAACGGCACGGACCCATCGAAGCCCATCTACGTGGCGGTGAAGGGCCGCGTCTTCGATGTCACCACCGGCAAATCCTTCTACGGTCCCGGTGGGCCCTACGCGATGTTCGCAGGCAAAGACGCGAGCAGAGCCCTGGCGAAGATGAGCAAGAACGAGGAAGATATCACCTCCAACCTCGATGGCCTCTCTGACAAAGAGATCGGAGTTCTCAATGATTGGGAGAACAAGTTCGTAGCTAAGTACCCTGTTGTTGCCACCCTTGTTAATTAAAAGTGAAACTACCCATCATGCATGTGTTTCTTTCTTTGATCGATCAGATTGTGTTTCTGTTTCTGTTGCTGAATGAATCACCCCTATTCCCCAACAATAAAACTTGTCTATCCAAAAGGGGATCTATATATGCTTGATGTGAGATACTTTCAATAATAATCCTAGTATAGTGCAAGAAATTACCGCTTTTCTTTCTTTATTTTATTGGAGTTTGTCGATTGAATGGTCTTTCATGATTAATCTCGATATTTATCCATTGTTGTTGCTGGGCTGGCCAATCTATTGGATTCTTCAGCATTGCCATTGAGTTAGGTCTTGTTATCAGATTCTCAATTTTTTCTACAATCTTTAAAATTCAAGAATTAAATCCGCTTTTTTTTTTTTTTGATTCATTTGTTTGGAACATTGTTTACATTATAATTATAATTCGATGTTTTTATTTTAAAGAAGGGATTTGGTTGAATTTCAATTCTACTGTTATTTTGGTACCTGGGTGGGTGGTGGAGTGGCTGGCTCAGCGTCAATTTTGTCGCGTATCTGTGGTCTAGCTTACTTGAGTCCATGACTGGCTAATCTGAAGGTGATGAATTGTGTATTTGTGAGAGACAATACAATGTTCAATCCAATTAAGTTAATAAAGATTAGGGTCGCAATTTGGTACCCTCCCGCTAGAGAGAGTTTTGGTACCTTCTTGTCATTTTTTTTGTTGAATAGACCAAAATTACATAGGAACAAGTCGTGTACTCCATCCTAAATTATTTCAAAGACATAAAATAGATTTTAAATGAGACACATGTGTATTGTAAATGAGAATGTGAAAAAATGGGGGAATACAATAAAAAATACATGATAAGAGTTATTGGGGGTCAAAAAGTCTTTTCAAAAATTAAAAATACAAATTTTAATAGTTAAATATTGTCCTATAAGTATAAAAATACTAAGATCATTTAAGAAAGTTGAGAGAAATTGATTCAATGATCAAAGAAGGTATCAAAATCCTCTCTCACAAGAGGGTATCCTAGAATTTCCCTAAAGATTAAGGTGGCTTGATTGATTCGAGTATGGTTGGGAGTGGAGGCGGAGCTAAGTTAGGCTTTGCAGGGTCCAAGTCTAACCTGCATTATATTTTTGTTACTAAATCTGGTGTGTTACATGTCATAGGCCATTTTTTAGGTTTGGTCTGACCTGTTTCAAAACCTGATTTGACCAAGCCTATTTCATATTATGGCCTTTAAATAGGTCAATAAATCTATCTCTAAATATGTCAGTGCGTTTACAAACTAATAGATTTACTTTTTTATAATGTAAATATGTCAATAACATATACGTTTAGATATAACAATAAGCCTATCTCTAAATAGGCTAATAAGAGAAATTAAAAAATTATATATTATTATACTATTTATTATATTATATATATATATATGTTTATTAAAAATTAATATTATTTATAAATAGACTAGTCTGTTGAGCCTAATAGGCTTTTTAAAAAGCTTAAACCTAACCTATTTAATTAACAACAACCATATATGTCCCGCAAATAGCGGAAACGGGAAATCCCGCACACGTTTTTTCTTTTTGCACCCCTTTTTCTTTTTGCACCCTCTTTTTAAAATAGTTTTAATTTTTTTTGAATTTATTAACCGAATATGCTACTTCATTCATCATTTTTGTGCACACAATTAATCTCACAAATTCAATTAACCAAATATTTCACTCTTTTAACCGTCAATGTATACATCATTAACCTTATTTAAAAATATGATTACCTTTTTTGGACACAAAATTAACCCCGTGTTAACATGAGTTGCAATTAACCAAAAATCTTATTCTGTTAACCATAAACTGAAACACCATTAACCTCTTTTTTTTAAATAGTTTTTATTTATTTTTTAATTTGTTAACCAAATATATTACTGCATTCACCGTTTCTGTGCACACAATTAACCTCACAAATTCAATTAACCAAATATCCCACTCTATTAACCATTAATGTATACACCATTAACCTCATTTACAAATATATTCATCGTTTCTGGCCACATAATTAACCTCGTGTTAACAGGAGTTGCAATTAACCAAAAATCCTACTTTGTTAACCACAAATGGAAACACTGTTAACCTCATTTTTTAATATGTTCACTGTTTCGGGACACATAATTAACCCCATGTTAATTAACATAATCTTTATATGATCATTTAATTGTATTTTCTTGATCTATGTTTTTATTTGATGAGATAAATAAATATAATAAAATAAAAATATAAAAATTATTTTTTTTAATAAAAGAAAAAGGTAAAAAACAGTTTTTAAAAATAAAAGAATTTTAAAAGGGGTGCGAAAAGAAAAAGGGGGTGCAAAAAGAAAAAAAGTTTGCCGGATTTTTGTGGTGGTACTATTTGCGGGACATATAACATTATTATTTGATTAAAAAGACTTTTTTTCAAAAGCCTAGACCGGGCCTTTTTATTAAACAAGCCGAGTCAAACTAGGTCTTAAGTAGGTTGAGCCGTACCGACAAGCGGCCTGTTCTATTTCCACCCATAGATATGGTAAGTGTCGTCGTTCAGTTTCTACTTTCTAAGGTAGATAAATTTTTAACAGACATGTCACACAAGAAACTGGGACCTTTCATTTTGCAATATACACGTTTAATTCAAGAAACATCTGTTAAAAAGAATTACCTGTTCGCTTTCCCTGACCATCTGTAATGTTAAGTACTTTGAGGCAACGCTAACACAATTTCCTGTTTGCAAAGTGTTCTCAAAAGTCTCCAGACGACCCAGCTCAGTGCCTAGTGGCGTCGAACCCAGACGTCGGAGTGAGAAAGTATCAGATACCTAGGTCAGTAGCAGGTCCCCTATTTATAAATTATCTTAATGGGCCTCATCTAGGTGGCCTAAGAAGCTGGCCGAGGGAGTGATGCCCTAGGTCCCTTATTTATCCAGGTCTCCCCTGGGTAAATATCCATAACGGAACATAGCCTCCCAAGCTCGAGCCGAGCAGGGCTAAGGCGATGAGCTCGAGTTTGTGGGTCGGACCCTTGACTCCAGGTCTCTTATTTATCCAGGTTGCCCCTGGATAAATAACCATAACGGAACACAGCCTCCCAAGCTCGAGCCGAGCAGGGCTAAGGCGAAGAGCTTGTACCCAGTCTGGATTGATGAAACCAAACATTACTCTTATGGATCGACCAATTTAATACCTAGGTGGCTCAAGGAATTTGATGTCGGTTGTAATAACCCAACGCTTATTTGTTCTTTTAATTGTGATATATATATATATATATAATCCCTACTGGGAGAGCTAGTCCCACCATGATGTGGATGTTTCTGACTCGAACAAACAAGATTGCCTCTTATGGAGGATACTTGTGGTTAAACCAAAATATATATATATATATGGTCCTGCTAACGAGTGCCCTTAGGGCACTGGGTAAGGATTTACATATAAAAGGTTTTTGTTGGAAATCACAACATTGATTGCATTGGAAACATTCAATGTTACACATTCCAATAAAATATTTCTATTTTTTTATCCTTAACAAGTGCCCTTAGGGCACTCGTTAGCATTTTCCATATATATATATATATATATATATATATATAAAAGTGGAAAATCAAAAGTCTCTTAATCTCCATTGTCCCCTTCTTTTAGCATGCTCCTAAACCGTCTGATCATGACACATCTTCCACGATGTGACAAGTTGTAGTCCCAATGCGTCCCTCTACAACTTCTGAAGTGGTCATGATTGCTGCTTTTATCATTAGTCGTAACCCCTGTTAAAATTCCACTAAAATATTAATTACCCATTATCAACTTAATCCGCAAAAAATTCCTCTCCCTCTATTAATTGCATCAGGCAATGACTTCCCCTTCCATTTCTCACCTTTGAACAACAAACCAAGTCGCTGAAGCTGGTTGAGGAAGCCCTTGCAGGAGAGAAAGCTGTTGAGTCTCAAAAATATCATAAGAGAAAATATGATGTTTAAGACAACTCAATTCCCAAGTTTTAATGCTTAACAAATTTGAGTTAAAATATTTATCATAGATACATATATGTTTTAATGATTTATCTGTGATTTCAGCAAGCAAGCCACTATGAGCCTACATAAAAAGACTAAGTGTTGAAGCTGTCTGAAGAAGCAGAACTCGTCTGAAGAGTTGAAGCTGTCTGAAGTAGCTCAACCCGTCAGAAGTATCAGTGTTGTCTGAAGTCTCACTTATGACGTGGCACTCTCTGCTGAAGCTTGTGAAGACTTTTCTGAACCTCTGCTGCACGTACCTTTTCAAACACGTTTATAGCAAGGAACACAGAGACCTTTCCTGGTGATTTTGAATTTCATACACCACTGAGGAAATCTCTGCAACGCAGCCTCTGCAACAACATTTGTAGCAGCCTTAATGCAAGAGAAACCTTGTATCGTGTCAGAGATATCAGAGCTCTCAGAAGCATGTCTCACAACGGATTAAATAGCATTTAATGCTATCTCTAAACGGTGGTATTTCAACGGATTAAAGTTTGGGTATAAATACCCCTCCATGAAAACCAGTACCCAAGAACGAGAACAACAAGTGCAAGAAAAGAGACAGAGAGAAAAATCAATATACAAGAAAGCCAAGAGAAACATCACGCTGCAAGTTTTTACTCCGTAAAAACTCTCTGATAGAATTCTTTGTACACATTTGTATATCCTGAGCATACCTCAATTTTTATTGTACATTGTATTGGTTTGAGCTTCAAACTTGGATAGTTTAAAAGCTTAAACCCCTTTCTTTGTAAACCTTGTGGTAGAGCCTGAAGAGGCTTGACAGAAAAGAATACTTGTGGTAGAGCCTGAAGAGGCTTGACAGAAAAGAATACTTGTGGTAGAGCCTGAAGAGGCTTGACAGAAAAGAATACTTGTTCGTGTCTGGAGAAACTGTACTCGTGGTGTCTGGAGAGACTGTACTCGTGGTGTCTGGAGAGACTGTACTCGTGGTGTCTGGAGAGACTGTACTCATATTCAAGTTTGTAATCTGAATATTCATATAGTGGAAATCCAGTGGTTGTTTGCCATTGGGACTGGACGTAGCTCATAGTGATAGTGAGTGAACCAGGATAAATTCCTTGGCTAAGTTTTCTTACCCTTATCTCTTTTCAATTCTTTTTATACTAATCAAGGGGTTAGAGTAATTAATCTGATAAGGCATAAAACATTGTTTTAAATCAGTATTTTTATACCGTCTGAAAACTTCAGGCAGTCCTTTAAGAGCCTGTCTGAAATCGTGTTTTTAACACCTGTTTGCGAAAAGCTTTCAAAAATATTCAGAAACACTATTCAACCCCCCTTCTAGTGTTTCCCTGTGTTCCTACAAAAGCTGGTTGGGCAACAGACGCTGTTAACTTAAAGACCGGGATTGCGTTTCAGTACGAGCAAGGTTTTGATAAGGTCGTGGAACAAGTGAAGTTTTTGTATCCGGACATAGAGTTGGGGGAAGTAGGAGCATACAAGCAAATTCAAGATGGGAAATTGATGGATATTCCTGATGATGACAAGTGATTCCATTTTCTACCTTTACTTTGCTTTTTTTTTTTCCTTTTCTGCCATGTACTAGCTCCGACTACTTTTCTTATTTATCTTTAAAGAATCTTATATGAACCTTCTTTCACATCTTTACAGTATTAGCTTCTTTCTTATCCTTTCACTTACATTTAACACCCTTAAAAGAAACTCCTTAAACCCCTCAAATAATGAAAACGAGAAGGGTATCAGCAACGTCCGTAACACTTCAATACTAGCTATCAATGTTAAGAAACTCGGCTCGGACCGACCGGTTCGACCGGGAACGGTCACATAACCGGTTCGAGCCGCTCTATGGATCAGACATGTATTGGAACCGGTGTGAACCGATGCGACTCGGCCGGTTTGGTCACAAAATCGGTGACTTGGCCGGTTTTCATTGAACCGGACAAGTCACCCAATTTTTTTTATATGTATAAAACGGCGTCATTTGATTTTGTTGAGTAAAAAACCAATTATTTTGTTTCTCTGTTGCTCCGCCCGAGCCAAAACAAAACACATCTGAGACCTGAGAGGCGCAAGGGAAAGATTCAAAGAACCCTAATCAAAAAACCCTTCTCTCTGCCCGTAGTATCCCCTCTGCCAGCAACAGTTCTCTTTCGCGGCGACGTCGCAGCAGCTCCAGACTCCGGTCGTTCGCAGGCGCCGCAACAACTGTCCTTCTTCATCACGACGCAACAGCTCTCCTTCGTCCGTGAACGTCTCTGTTCAGTCCGGCAACGTCCCAGTTTGCGACGCAGCAGCTCCGGCAGGCGCAGCAGCTGCAGCTCCGGCAACGCCTCTGCTCAGCTCCGGCAATGCCTCTGCGCAACGGATCCTTTTGTTCGTGCATTATGAGAAGGTAATAGAACTGGTTCAGAATGTGAGAAAAGAAAAACCATCAATTATCTTGCACTAACATCAATCTAACTTTAGGAAAGGTTTCGTCTTCATTCAAATGTTGATGTTCATTTCTTTAATCCGTACTATTTAGTTTCACATCATTTGCGCAGTAAACATCTGATGGGAAGGTATAAATCTTAGTTATTGATCATAAACTTTAATTAACTGAATTGTTTGTTTTTTTAATCTAGTTTCTTAGGTACTGTAGAAGCCTAAATAAGGTGGAAACTTGTGATAGTTGCAATAAAACCATGGTTGTTTATTTATGTTTTGGACTTATTTATGACCTTGTGTTTTATTAGAAACTTGAATGTTTAACTGTGTTATAGAGTATGGACTTATACCTTGCGTTAGAAATTTACAGCAAACCTTGATTTTTATTTGCTTCGTTAGGTGCTTTTGTGATTGTGATAGAATATTTTTTATTTTGGTGTTTAAACTTTGAACAGGTGAAATAATTGCTTGTGTTGTGATTTTTTAAGAATTTTTTAATACAGACCGGTTCAACCAGTGACCCATTAACTCAGTGACCTAACCGAGTCGATCACCGGTCCGAGTTTAATAACATTGCTAGCTATTTTGGACCTAAATTTATTCCTCCTTCATACTTTAATAAATCTAGCATATAACTCATTTGTATGGAATAACTTTCCTAACAACAAGTTCATATTACTGTATGGTCTATCCTTTTTAGAAATGGATTTACCAAGTAATACTTATCAGATAGGAAGACTCATATACTGTATATCCTAGTTTTACTGATTAATAACAAAAGATTCACCATGTAATAAAGCATAATGTTACCTTTTATCTTTCTGATATCTCCTGGGAAAGAGAGGTGATTGTACTGAAATCCAAATATCCCGACTTCGCCAAAGATTTGTAATAGGCCGAGTTGTCTCGGTACCCACCAATTCAATTGGCGGCTTCAGATAATAGGCCGAGTGTTCTCGATCTCCACCAATTCAATTGGCGGCTTCAGATAATAGGCTGAGTGCTCTCGGTCCCCACCAATTCGATTGGCGACTTCAGATAATAGGTCGAGTTCTCTCGTTCCCAACCAATTCAATTGGCGGCTTCACAGTTCATCATCGATCGAATTTAAGTTTAGGATTCATTTTATTCTCCATCGATTTGATCGACGACTTCACTTTCATTTTCTTATAGAAACTTGATGAAAGAAAAGAGTTCATGGTTGGTCAGTCCTCCACCACTTCAGCATATTGGTTGTGAGAGCGTAATTTGCAAACAAAGAGAATTTATATCAGTAATTAAGACAATAATTATAATTAATTCCGTCATATTAAGAATATTTATGCTACCTAATATGGTAATTAAAGAAATCATTTAAAGTAACATTATTTAGTCACTGATAATAAAAATAGGAAACTTATTTAATTTGATTAAAATTTATTGCGTATTAAATTTTACAGAAAAATTGAATTTGACACTATTAACATAGAATATTTGTTGCATATATAGTATATATTATTTAATTATGCAAGATTGATAAATTGAATTTATAGACATGATTTATTTAAATTGAATATAATAACTGAGCTAATTAAGGCTAAATAAACGTATGTAATGGGAATTAAAAACATTTTATTTAAGCCAATTAACTTTAATAATTAACATTATTATTTTGATTGACTACAAAATGGGAGTAAAACTTGAATTTCGTTAAACACATATATTAAATAAATAACCAAATTAATGTTATTATCATACAATAAAAAATTATTTAAAGAAATAAATGTATAGTCATGCTATATCTAGGAACTAGAATAACTTATCAAACATATAGAAATGAAAATTAATTAAAAAAATAATAAAAATAAAAAAATCTCGAATAATTGTCACTTAAATTAAATTCAAATTATAATTTACATATATGACGATCCATATGTTATATTATGTTACATTTATATTACAATTAGTATTTTAAGAATAATTTCCTACTATAATTAAACTACACATGATGTTGTATTGTTGAACACCCATTTTTTCTTTCTTAATATTTTTTTACAATTAAATAAAATAAATAAATAATTTAAATTAGATAGATGTATGTAATATTTATATTTATATCTGTTTATTCTTTTCCTTTAATTTCAATAAATAATTTAAATAAACTTTTAATTTTTAGTCAAATCACCTTGAAATTAGTTTTTTATTGGCCTCAAACAATAATTTATTCCTCATCCAATCACAATTTTAAATTTTATTAAATTAAATATAATAGCCATTAATTCCAAGTTAAAGTGTCACCATACTTCTTCATAGATTCAATTCTAGTTATATAAAATCTGCACTTAACTTGCACATATTGAGAATGAAATAGTGAGGACAAAACATTAAATTGGTTGTAGCATAAAAAAAACAAGAAAGAAGAATATTTAAGTCCGATTGATTAAAAAAAATTTAAAATTTAAAATATCAAAATTAAAATTAAGAAATTTACTAACAAGCAACAAAGATATTAATTGAATATATTTATTTAAACGTATTAAATACTTCTCATAATATATTTTTTTAGTTATGTATATATGCATATACAAATGTCCAATCAAATTTAGATAAAATCAAAGCCTAGAAACTACAATTTGCTAACAAATCAATTAGTTATCAAATTATCACGAGAATCCAAAACTATTTTGTTAGCGCATATCCAGGGATTGGAGTAGCAAACAAATATTTCCTAATGTAACCATATCTAATAACGACCGATAAGATTTTTCAAAACTTGAAAGAATGGATAATTGCAAAGTAAATCAATTAATCCACACTAACCTTTTAGAATTCATGATTCACCATATTGCAAGTTCTACAGCTATTTTCGCAAATTCTTCAATCTTGTCCGTAGCAACCTTTGATTTCTCATATTCCGTGCAAAAAGAAAAAAATCGTGATGGACTTGATTCTCATCAACAATGTCTCCGTCAGTTGGTCCGGGAGCGAAAATCGACGACATATATATGAGCTTCTCCACTATGTCAGTCTGTTTCATCCCCTCCAACACATTTTTCAATCCTCCGATGTTAACTGAAAAGAATTTAGAGGGATTGGGGAGCCAGGGCTTGACGAGAGCAGGGAGGTGGAAGATGACGGAGCAACCGGAGAATGGTAGCCTTTAAAGCTTTAAGGTTGAGACTTGAGAGTACTCAGTGAAGTCGAGATGGACTCACAAGTTGGGGGTGTTCCGGTGCTGAGTTTTCTGGAGAAAAAACAAATTGCTTATAAAAAAGAGATGTTGGAGAACATACACAAATGTGGATAGTGCATATGAAGTCATCAGTCTTAAAGGCTATACTTCTTGGGCGATAGGGTATTCGGTGGCAAATTTGGCTCGAACCATTCTTAGGGACGAGAGGAAGATCCACCCAGTGTCGGTTCTCGCAAAGCTAAGGAACACTTCCCCTCATATGCACATTGCAAATTTGTCACACTTCATATGATTGCAAATTTGCAATGTGCATATGAGGGGAAGTGTTCCTGAGCTTTGCGAGAACCGACACTGGGTCGATCTTGCTCTAGTCCCTAATAATGGTTCGAGCCAAATTTGCCACCAAATACCCTATCGCCCAAGAAGTATAGACTTTAAGACTGATGACTTCATATGCACTGTCCACAATCGCTTTGTGTATGTTCTCCAACATCTCTTTCTCATATGCAATTTGTTGTTTCTCTAGAAAACTCAGCACCGGAACACCCCCAACACTAATTGTCATGTTAGGGGGACCTGGAGCCGATCTCATCGCCTTAGTGAACTAGGCTTGAGCTCGAAGGGCTATGTCCCGTTGGGGAGACCTGTGGCCGACCTCCTTGATTGTAGCCGAACATTTGGCCTACCCTAATTAGTCAGATTATGTGAATTAGGGTTTTTACTGCTAATGGGCCTTCACGGTTAGGCCCGCTAGTGGTAGCCTATAAATAAAGAAGTCTGCCCTACTTCTAGGGCATCAGAGGCTCAGACCTTGACGATTGAGTTCCACGCCGACTAGGCCTAAGAGCTTGGTCCTTGAGGTCATTGGAGAACACTAATGATAGACCACAAGGCCACCGAGCTGCCACCGTGTTCACCCACTATGAAAGCCTGCACATCCTGAGCGTTGACGTCAAGATAATCAGCAATGAGGAAACGAAAACGGGAAGAGTCCAAGTTGGTGCCAGAGCCAATGACGCGGTTGGAAGGGAGTCCGGAGATCTTCCAAGCCACACAAGTGAGGATATCCACCGGGTTGGATACGATAAGCAGAACACAGTCAGGGGAATGCTTAACCAAAGGTGGTATGATTTTCTGAAACAGAGCTACGTTCCTCTGCAGCATGTTCAGCCTGGACTCGCCGTTGATCTGGCAAGCACCGGCGGTCACAATGCAGAGGTCTGATCCCACCGTGATGGAGTAGTTGGTGGAGGCCTGTATCTTGGTGCGTGGGAGGAAGGCGGCGGCGTGCTGCAGGTCCAGCATCTCGCCGCGGAGTTTGTCTGGAATGGCGTCAATAAGGACAAGCTAATCGGTGAGGTCCTGAGTGAGGACGGTTTGGGCTATGGCCATTCCCACATTGCCTGCCCCAACAACAGAGATCTTGTTGTGACGTTTTGTGGGAGAAGGAGGGGCAGCGTTCAGTATGGACTTGAAGAAGTCCTGGGATAGATCCAACCCACCTGGTCCCAATGACGAACCTGAATTGCTCTCGTGCATTTTTTATTTATTGCTTTTGCTTAGTTCCTTACTTTCTTTATTTCTTGAGAGGGAGCTACATAACCAAAGATAGATAAGATAAATGTGAATATGAGATTAGTTGTTGCTGCTATGTGTTGTAAGGGACTGGTATTTATCATGATGTAGAGGAGCGAGGAAAGGTATAAAGGAGGGTGAAACAGGGCGTAGAGTGAATGGTTTCGGACTCTTGGGGGAAAAGTTAGTGCTTTCAACGGTCAATCCTATGATACGTGAATGAGATGACGTGGGTGGTTGAGATGAAAATCGCGTTATATTGCGGGGTCCATCATGAATTCCACTACAGTAGGGTGCACCAATGAGACGGGCCAATGACTGCTAAATTTCATTGATCGGTACGGTAAGTTGCGCCAAAAATTTGAGAAAGGCAAAAACGTATGGCTCTTGGAGTCTTCTTTTCAGTTTCAACGGTTTCTGGATTCAAGACGTCAAAGGGGGGAAACGGATCTAGTGACTTTGGGTCACGGTAACTTTGTTAATTTTATAGCCATTGGATCAATTTTATCATCTGTTCTTAAAAAGCTTTTTTTTTTTAAGAAAGTCATTTTTGCCACACTAACTTTATTGATTTTATAGCTTAATCAAATACTCTAGATTTTGTCTCCTATACTACAAAGCATTTTTTTAAAAAAAAAAAAAATTATTTTTACGTGAAGAATGGCATGCACACTGCAGTTATATATGTATAGCTTTTTTATTGAAATATGGTATTACTAAACGAAGGTAGAATTTCACAGCTAATGACTTACTAGTATTTGTCTTTATTATTGGATTAATAAGTCTTTTTATATGAATTTTGAAAGACTTTTCCATGTTAAATACAGTACTCTCTTCGGTCCTTTATATAAGACATTATTAACCGAATTACACATACCAATGAAAGTGGTTAAAGTTTGTTAATTTTATTGGAGTTTTAAAAAATACTTCAACTTTTTAGTTTTACCCTTATTTAATATCATTAACTAACTCCACTATTATTTGATAGTTGTAAAGACATTAAAGTTACTAAGGGCAAATAAGGAAAATAATAATAAATGCTTTCTTAAAATTGTAAAGTGTCTTATAAAAAGGACCACAAAAATTTGTAAGAAGTGTCTTATAAAAAGGACCGAAGGGAGTAGCAAATTATGATTGCGTTTGGAATACACGTTAGAATAGAACGGAACAAGAGATATAATTAAAAAAGTGTTCCACTTTTGTTCCTTGAAAAAAGGTGGAACGGGACGATGCATTTCAATCTTACTGAGTAGTAAGTACAATACACAAAAATGATTTTCTTAAAAAAAAAGCTTTTTAAGAACACATGGCAAAATCTAGAGCATTTAATTGATCCAATGGCTATAAAATCAATAAAGTTACCCAAAGTCACTGAATCCGTTCCCGTCAAAGGGTCGGTCGCCGTATATGCATGGCAGCCCAACATTCGAATCTCCTTCTCGAAAATAATATAATCTCAAAATAACATTAGAATCTGTTCTCAAAAGTCTCCAGACGATCGAGCTCAAAGCTAGTGGTGTCAAACCCAAACGTCAGAGTAAGAAAGTATCAGATACCTAGGTCAGCATCATGTCCCATATTTATAAACTATCTTAATGGGCCTCACCTAGGTGGCCCAAGAAGCTGGCCGAGGGAGTGATGCCCTAGGTCCCTTGTTTATCCAGGTCGCCCCTCGGTAAATATCCATAACGGAACATAGCCCCCCGAGCTCGAGCTGAGCAGGGCTAAGGCGAAGAGCTCGAGTTTGTGGGTCGGACCCTTGACTCCAGGTCCCTTATTTATCCAGGTCGCCCCTGGGTAAATATCCATAACGGAATACAAAGATTTCGTAACAAATTATAAAACATGAAAATGTAAGAATGGTTGCACATAAAAATGTTTTTGAGTCACATAAAAATGTAAGAATTATCACGCTGCCACATCACCAAGCTTTTCAATAGAGATGAGGTGTAGTTTTGTGTAATAATTGTTGCATATAAAAATGTTCATGGCCGACGCAACAAAGAGTGGCTCGCCCTATTTCCATGCTCGCATAAAACACGTTGATAGATTATTAAAGAGGACGGAGCCCTCCCCCTTGCATCTACAACACATCTATATTATATATGAACCAATACAGTATCATGTGGTATTGTCCCAAAACCATACAAGTACATCAAAATTAAAAATGAGCAATCCACCACCTGTGTTCTAATTTTCCTTGAAACATTGTTAGTAGTAATGACAAAAAAAAAGAAAACCACAGTTAGCAGTATTTTCATCAAGAAAGCACAATCTTTTTTCTCCCACACTATCTTTTCCACACAATCTCTATCCCTCTCCAAGAGTGTTTTTAGTGTGGTCTAATTTGGGAGCTCTTTCCACAAACTTAGCATGTGTTGCCAACTGAGTCAAATTCATTTGGTAATCAATGTAAGTTACTATTCATCTATGTTTCAAAAATCAGCATGGACTGACCAGTTTGATAGGAAAACCAGTGAATTTCTCTATTGTCCGGTTCAAATAACCCAAAAAACCAACCTACAAAAATTGATAAAAACCTGGTGATTTACTAGTTTAGGTTGGGTCACTAAAAACGATGTTGTTTTATTATAGTATTGCTTGTTCTCTCCTCACTTCTCTTCTCTTCGGTAAAGTGAAGTCAAGGTCCAGTGCCATTGTAGAGCTACCGACAAGCCATCACAAATTACTGTGAAAACTGCAACATGGTCGTTGTCATCATCCTAAGTCAACAGAAAGCTCACTAAATAACTCAGATGTTGTACTTTATTCATCATTGATCGCAAGAGGAAAACATTGTTGTTTAACTCCTACGCTGAAGATGTTGTAATCGTACGACGATCGAGAAGCATGTGCATGCCTTTCGCCCTCTATTGGTTGCTGCTACCAGGATGCCATATTAGTCCCTAGTTAGATGTGCCTTGTTGATTATGTGATTGGAAGTGGTGAAGGTGGGTAATTGTGGATGTGATGAGGTTTCCAAATGGGAATTACAAGATCGAGAATATTGATACTACCCTATAAGTGATGATTCATTAGCTGTGCGAGAACTAAAGCTGGTTTGGTTTAAACTTGGACGACGTTGCCTGATGCAATGATTGTTGTTTGGGAATGAATTTGAGTAATTGAAGTCCATAAAATATGAAGGCTTACAAGGTATAACATTTGAAGGTGGTTCTAGCATCGTGAAGAGGACAATTTGACTTTTTTTTCCAAATAAATAACTCATGTTATGGAACAAATTATATAGAAAGGATAAATGTGAATAAGGAGAAGAAAAGAACATATGCCAAAAAAAAAATTGAAAAGTAACTAAATGATCAAGAAGTGGAAGAAAATGAACTGATGAAGAATTGCAGGGGGTCGAAATGATGTAGAAGCGAAGAGGAGAGTAGACTATTTAAATGTGTTCAAAGCGCTAGGCGTAAAAGCGCCATATGAATTTAAAGCTTCTTTCCATTTAGCGTCATATGTGACTAAAAAAGCTTTTTGTCTTTATCATGTGGTTCTAACTCACTCAGCTTGTCTTGAAAGCAGGTAGGGATGGAAATTATTCATAAAAATTTATACATCAAAATCTAATCAGGTCTAATCCCACTCCCCCAGATGTAATTAATTTATCCATTATTTTAATGTGGAAGAGAGATTTAAGGGATCAAATTATTATACAATACAATGGTGGTCCCAAACAATTGATAAAATCATAATATATTGTTTTACCTTATCCTATCAAGCCTAATACAATGTACCAAATAGACCTTTAGTGCTACACATTTAGGGTGAGTTTGTTTCAAGGTATGAAATCATTTTCCCAGGAATATCATTCTCGGGAATCCTATTACCAGGAATGCTATTTCCAGGTAAAACTTATATGTATGTTTGGTATATATTTCATATTCCCAGGAATATTTTTTAAAATCATTTACTTTAAAAATAAAAAAAAATAGAAAAAATATTGTAGGATGATGTGGAAGTGAGAAAAATAACTTCCATTCCCATGGGAATATAAGATTCTCACCCCTCACCATGGGAATAAAAAGTGGGCAAGTCATGGCTAAAATACATTCCCGGGAATCAATAATACCCGGGAAAGTTTTTCTAAAACTTGAATCAAACGTGGGAATATCATTTTCCCAATCTTACTTTTCCGGGAATATTTTTACATATCTTGAAATAAACTCACCCTTAGTCAATCACTCACCATATGACGCTAACTCACTCAACACCACTCCAGTCTCCTGTGGCTGTTACCTTTCCTATATGAAAAAAAGCACCCCACATAAGTAAATTGTTTTTTTATATTACTTTGGTAAATAGTTTTAATATTAATGTGGTCAAAAAGTCGATTTAGATCCATACGATATTTTTCCAACTTCATGTGCTAAGAATGCTCTAAACTTGGCTCCTCTATAATTATGTGACGTGAATGTTTCTTTTCACCCATGCAACAAACAAAATATTTAGCGTGCTCCCGTTAATTATTTTCACAAACATAATAATTTGCTCAAACTTACAAGGTAATTATTCTCAGTAAAGTATGATTGGTCGACTCCTTAACCGGGTAGAATACTCGCTCAAGGAATCTTCGTGTGCCTTTACTCTCCAATGTGAACTGAGGGCTCAATACCCCCTGAGTGTCTTCTTAACCTCTACTTTCTCAACTATCCATCCTCCCACATCTACATCCCACTAACCCCTGCTTTCTCTTTCCTCTCTTCTCTGGCAATCGTCCCCACTTGGGATGGGGGGCGTAGATCTCCTAATTAGGAGGGTGTAGACCTCTCCTTTGGGCTTATTAGTCGACCCAAATACCAGTGGAGTACACAGCCCCACGAGCCTAATCCTACTCGTAGAGTAGTGTGCAAGGCGTAAATAGTAAAGTACGTCGACTAAGTAGACCAACCTAATAATCATATAGGGGAGTACACAGCCCTACGAGCCTAAGCCTACTCGTAGAGTAGTGTGTAAGGTGTAAGTATTAAGACACGTTGACCGAGCTTTTTCTTCATTTCGCCGATCTGTCAGCATTTTTTTTCTGATTTGTGTCCCTATTCTGATTGTGAAAAGATAAAAGCCTGAAACGTTTTCTCTACTCTTTCAGACATTATGCCATGTGTTCTATCCTAGCTATTACTAGCCATCATTGCCTGGGCATTGATGGGGCGTGATTTGAAGGGTTATGGCGCTTCTCGATGTGCGCCACGTGACCCTGAAAATATCTCTCTCTTCAACGGCTATGATGGATGGACGCTTGGGCTTTGACGGTTGTGATGGGTCAACGTGTTGGTTGATGAATAAGACTCGACGCTTCGCTGACGTTTCCTAACCAACGGTCACGATGAAGAGTCGTTTAACTTCCGAACGATTGTGATGAAGAGACGTATGGATTCACTTATAAGCCTTATATATTTGGTGATTCCCTTCACCAAGACATTGCCCCTACGCCTTCGTTGTCAAACAGAGTGTGAAAACTTTACCCTTCTCATCCTCCATTTCTTCAGTTCATTGCCACCATTCCCAGCTCTTCATTCTGCCTATTTGTGGTGCTCTCTCTACATTTCATTTTTAGAACGGGTATTTCTTCTTCTTCCTTCGATTTTTCCTTACCTGCTTATTCTCTATTTCGTTTTTCTGGGTTTAAATCCTTTCCTTTCTTCTACTCCTTCCGACCTTCTTCCCTCATTCATTCCAAAATGTCAGGAGATGATTTAAGTGATTCCCAAGACCTCTCCAAATCTGTTTCCTTGCTATCTGATAGGGACACTAGCGCCACTGAAACTGATTCTATTTTAATAGTGATGCAACTGAGAGTTCCGTAACATCCCGACCTCCCCCTGAAAAGATTATTCCTGATAAGATGCTTGACCTTGAAATACCTGTTATTAACCTTAGTGACGAGGCTTCCCTGTTTTGAATAATGAAAATAATATAGATAATGAAGATCCGAGCTTAAGTCAAGGTTTAGATGCAAATCAGATCGTTCCAAAAATATATATTAGTTTCCTCGGCGATGTTGCTGACCGCTCCTCTAGGTATACCACTATGTCGAGCATATTTAATTTCCGTAAAAACATTGTGATCACTTCGCCCGACTTAGACAAAACCATTCTGATTGAACCCTGTACTGAAAATGAGAGGATATGTGACTCATATTTGGCTGGTGACTCTGTTCCTTTTTACACCTACTTGTATGATACCTTTTTTACCAAGCTTAATCTCCGCCTTCCCTTCTCGGATTTTGAAAAAAGTCTTTTAAATGTCCTCAATGTTCCGCCCTCACAGTTGCATCCTAATAGTTGAGCGTTTGTCCGAGCTTATCAAATAATGTGACACTACTATTCCCTAATTCCAGACTTAAACAAATTCTTCGTTTTTTTCCAAGTAAAGCTTCCTTCTTCTAGCGCGCTCGGTTGGATATCCTTTAATAATATCCCAAAAAAGGGGGTAATCACGACCTATACTTCATCTTACAAACTGTGGAAACAGAAGTTTTTTAGAGTCCGAGGTGTTGACGCCTCTAGTACTCTCTTATTCGAATCCAATGGAAGTCCACACTTCCCTCTATTTTGGTCCCTGGAACATCATAAAGTTCCTCAAACTCCATTAAGTCTCCTTTCCGAGGAAGATAGAGTCGTCGTAGAATGGTTAAGAAAACAGAAAAACATAGATTGCAGTGCTTTGTTAGAAAATGAGGATAACCCGGCCGGGCTTCAGCTTTACTTGGTATATTAACTTGTATTATTTTTATATTATCGAGCATCTATCCGCTTCTCCTTTTGTGTATTAAACACTGCTATTTTGCTTTGCAGGAAGTATGCCTCCCAAATCTCAGACTACCAAGACCATGGATGAGGTGGAAATGATCAATGTTCTTCGAGCTCGTGAAAGAAAAACCAAAGCCACCGAGAAAAGCGGTGCCCCCTCGATTGAATGCTTGGGGACTGGTCAAGCACAAGGAGATGGTGGGAAAACCTCTACACAACGCAAAAAACAGAAGGTCAATGATGGCAGCAACCCTGGAGGTGATAATTCAAAACCGCCTCATTCCAGTACTACCTAGAATGCCACCAGCAATGCTCTTCCCAACCCTCTTCCCAACCCTCCATTTTTTATCGCCGCTTTCCCATTGATCAAATCGTAGAGAAACACCTTAACCGAAAAGAAGACAGGACCCGAGTTCACAAGTTCGGGATGAAGAACATCGGTAAGAAAATTCAATCTGCTGGAGCCCAGATGGCTTTTTTCGGCTTGTGTGTCGACCAATACGTGGGTAGTACTGAAAAAGAACTTAAGAAACTCTTAGTGAAAAATAAGGAGCTTATTGAGAAGCTAAAAAATGTTGAAGGTGACATTAAAACAGTGGAGAGGCTAAAGGCGAATCTGCAGGCTAGTGAGAAAAAGAGTACATATCTGCTTGCTGAGAAGAATACTTGGGATGAAAAGTTTTCCAATCTCGAGAAGAAAAATGAAGACTTACAAAAGAAATATGATGATCTTCTTGTGGAGAGTAAAAATTTGGGAAATAAGGTGTCGACTTTGACTACTGAAAAGAAGGATCTAGCTGCCAAGAAGGAATCATTGACTACAGAGCTCGAAGATACTAAGGCTCAAGTAGCTATGCAGCATACTGCAGGGTTTGAAAAGGCTGTCTCCCAACTTCAATTCTTATACCCAGATCTGAAGGTTGACGAAGTTGGAGCATTTAAACACATAGTTAATGGAAAATTAGTCGACATCGTCGTAGATGAAGATGAAGAATGAAGCCCCCTCAGTCCTATTATGTTTACTTCTCTTGTATTTTCTTTTGTCTAGTCATTTCGTTTCAATCATCACTAAATATGTTCCATGTATTTATCAACTGTTTGGCTATTTAAGATCTGTTTCCTTACTTATGCTCTATTCTCCTCCAACTATTCCTGAAACTTCAGTATTGGTGATAGTTCCTAATTCTTCGCTATTTCGAAAACCTTAATAAAATGAGAAATATTACGCAGGTACTCGTTTCGTAAGTCGGCAATGTAGAACTATCAACATCCTTCATTAGGTTGATAACCTAGAAAATTTCATGTCGATGCCCTTCTTAGGTCGACGAACTGCAAGTCGATGCCCTTTCTTAGGTCGACAATGCAGAGTTATCAATGCTCTTTCTTGAGTTGATAACTTAGTAAATTTCATGTCGATGCCCTTTCTTTGGTCGACGTACTACAAGTCGATGCCCTTTCTTAGGTCGACGTACTGCAAATCGATGCCCTTTCTTAGGTCGACAATGCAGAGTTATCAATGCTCTTTCTTGAGTTGATAACTTAGTAAATTTCATGTCGATGCCCTTTCTTAGGTCGACGTACTGCAAGTCGATGCCCTTTCTTAGGTCGACAATGCAGAGTTATCAATGCTCTTTCTTGAGTTGATAACTTAGAAAATTTCATGTTGATGCCCTTTCTTAGGTCGACGTACTGCAAGTCGATGTCCTTTCTTAGGTTGACAATGCAGAGTTATCAATGTTCTTTCTTGAGTTGATAACTTAGTAAATTTCATGTCGATGCCCTTCTTAGGTCGACGTACTACAAGTCGATGCCCTTTCTTAGGTCGACAATATAGAGTTATTAATGCTCTTTCTTGAGTTGATAACTTAGTAAATTTCATCTGATAAGCATAAGACCCCCAATCTTCTGAACGACATAAGACCAAATCTCCTTGCTGGAAGCTTCTCGGAACCACTTTAGAATTATACTTTCTTGCCACTCTTTCTTTGCAAGCTACTTCTATGATATGAGTTGATTTTCGGATTTCATCTATCTGATCCAAGTCGACACGTCGGCTGAGATCACTGTCTTCTTCTGAGAAATTCATGGTTCTCCAAGTGGGAATTGAAATCTCTACTGGAATCATAGCCTCTGTTCCATACACCAGTCTGTAAGGTGATTCTTGAGTTGTGGAGTGTGGGGTAGTGTTGTATGACCATACCACCTGGGGCAAATGTTCTGCCCATCTTCCTTTAGCCTCATCTAATCTCTTCTTCAGCCCATTGAGTATCACTTTATTTGCCGCTTCAGCTTGTCCATTTGTTTGTGGGTGCTCTACCGAAGAGAAAATCAGTTTGATACCTAAATCCTGACAGAATTTTTGAACCACTCTACTAACAAACTGAGTGCCACTGTCAGACACAATCCTATTCGGCACACCAAATCGACACACTAATCTTTGCCAGTAAAACTTCCTTACCTTTTCGGCTGATATTGTTGCTAAAGGCTCTACTCCATTCCATTTGGTAAAATAGTCGACAACTACCAACAAAAATTTGACCTGACCAGGGGCCTGTGGAAAAGGTCCTAGGATGTCAGCACTCCAAATTGCAAAAGGCCAGGGTGAATATATAGAATTGAGATCGACCGATGGTGTCTTGTGTAGATCTGCATATCTTTGACATTTATCACATTTTCTCACATATTCCATGCATTGTCTACGCAGCTTTGGCAAAAAATATCCAACTCGGATTACCTTCAAAGCTAAAGCCCCACCTCCTATATGACTCCCGCATATCCCTGCATGAACTTCTGAGATAACCTTCCGCCCTTCTTCCTCTGTCAAACATCTTAAAAGAGGAGTAAAGATTCCTCTTTTGAAAAGTAAGTCTCCCATCAGCACAAAACCTGCAGCTTCTTTCTGAACTTTCCTGGCGGCGCCTTTATCTTCAGGTAACTCATCTCGGCTTAGGTACTTGTAGATCGGGCTCATCCAAGAAGCATCAACTACTGTTGTGCATAACACCTCCCTTTTCTTTTTAATAGTCGGCAGAGCTAAAGTCTCCTAGATAACTGAACAATTGTTGCCAGGCTTTTTGGTACTAGCTAATTTGGACAACAAGTCGGCCCTGGAGTTCTAGTCCCTGGGCACAAATTCCAAACTCACTTTGTCAAAAAATTCAAGCAACCCTTTGACTAAGAGTAGATACCTGGAAAGATGAACATCTTTAGTCTGAAACTCTCCATTGACCTGACCGACCACCAGCTGAGAATTGCTTTTGATTTGCAAATTGGATATTGACATCTCCTTAGCCAGGTTGAGGCCTGCCACCAAAGCCTCATACTCGGCTTGATTGTTGCTAGCACGAAATTCAAAGCGTAGAGATTGCTCAATCAAGACTCCTCCAGGTCCTTCTAAAATAATTCCAGCTCCACTGCCTTTTAGATTAGGCGCTCCATCAACGGATAATGTCCATATGAAATCGTCTTTAGTCATTTCTATATCCTTAGGGGCAAACAATTCAGCTGCAAAATCTGTGAGCACCTGAGCTCGGACATGTCCCCTTGGTTGGAAGGATATGTCGAACTCAGATAATTCAACTGACCACTTCATCATTCTTCTTGCTAAATCAGGCTTTTGTAGGACTTGCTTGATCGGCTGATCTGTTTTCACAATTATGGAAAAACTTTGAAAATATTGCCTTAGTCGCCTAGCTGTGGTGACGAATGCCAAGGTCAACTTCTCAATTTTTTGGTATCTTTTTTCTGGTCCCTGCACCAAGACAGAATTCAAAACCTCATTAGTAACAGAAAGATATATTAGAAGTGGCAAACCTGCAGTGGGTCGGATCAAGATGGGCGGGCTAGATAAGAGCCGCTTCAGCTGTTGGAAAGCCTCCTCGCATTCTGTAGACCACACAAACTTGTCGTTTTTGCATAGGCATTTGAAAAAAGGTAAGGCTTTTATCACTAGATTTTGATAGGAAACATGCTAAGGCCGCCATTCTCCCAGTGAGCTGCTGCACTTCTTTAACTGATGTTGGACTTCTCATTTCTCTGATCGCCTTACACTTGTCTGGGTTGGCTTCAATACCTCTCTCTATTAGCATAAAACCCAAAAACTTGCCAGATGATACACCGAAAGAACATTTCTGCGAGTTCAACCTGACTTGATGTCACCTTATCTCTTCAAAAACTTCTTTTAAATCTTCCAAATGTGTCGACTCATTTGTCGACTTTACAATCATATCATCAATGTAGACCTCCAGATTTCGCCCTATCTATTTTATGAAGATCTTGTCCATCAGGCGCTGGTAAGTGGATCCTGCATTCTTCAATCTAAACGAGATCACCTTGTAACAGTAATTTGAATGCTCAGTCATGAAAGCCGTCTTCTCTTCATCCAAGGGGTGCATTCTGATTTGATTGTACCCGGAATATGCATCCATCAAACTCAACATCTTTTGTCCAGATGTCCCATCTACTAGTCTATCAATATTCGGCAACGGGTAAGGGTCTTTGGAGCACACCTTGTTAAGGTCGGTATAATTAGTACACATGCGCCACTTCCATTAGCCTTCTTCACCAGCACCACATTTGTCAACCAAGTCGGATAGATCACTTCTCCGATGAAGTCTGCTGCCAGTAATTTTTTAGTCTCTATTGCTACTACCTTTCTTCTTTCCTCCCCTAATTTCCGCTTCCTTTGTGCTACAAGTTTTGCCCTAGGATCCATCGATAGTCGATGACATAGGAAGTCTGGATCAATGCCCGACATATCTGATGCTCTCCATGCAAAGAGATCTTGATTTTCTTTTAGGAAGTCGACCAACTTTATCAATAAGTCGCCATTTAACTTTGAGCTCAATTTTGTCTTTTTATCCTCAGAATCCCCTATCTGAACCTCGATCAACTCCTCAGTTGGTTGTGGGTGTCTATCATAGAAATCCTCCCTGGGGTCTAGCTCTGCAAAAAACACCTTGTGATTCACAGGTACCTCGGTACTTTTGTAACTTTGATTTCCTCTTCTGATCTTTAGGCTATCTCTGTAACACCTGACAGCTGCTTCCTGGTCGGCCTTCACGACTCCCACTCTGTTGTTGTCCAAAGGATACTTCATGGTCAGGTGAATAGTCGACACCACCGCTCTTACGGCATTCAACGCAGCCCGACCATTTATGATATTGTAAGATGAGGGTGCATTAATAACGAGTTATTTCACCCGAACGGTCTTCTTATGTTCTCTCTCACCAAATGTAGTCATTACGTCGACGTAACCTCGGACCTCTACTGAATCACCTGCAAAACCAATTAAAGAACCAGAAAAAGGTAAAAGCCATCCTGGGGAATTTGTAATCTCTGGAATGTTCTCCAATACAGAATGTCTGCTGAACTTCCCTGGTCAACCAGCACTCTCTGCACTTTGTACTTCGCCATGACTATGTCGATCACCATAGGGTCATCCTCATGCGGCGTTATTCCTTCCATATCTTCGTCGGAGAAAGAAATAACCGGGGACCTGCCTTTCCTCCTGTCTACAACCTCTGCACTTACTGACATTATTGATCTGACATACTTCTCCCGAGCCGAGCTTGCTTCTCCTCCTCCGCAGAAGCCTCCTGCTATGGTCATTACTACACCCCTCATCTCCTCAGGTTCTTCTTTATCATCACGTCGACCACTCTCTCTTCTTCGCTTGTTATAATTCCCATGCCCTGAACTGCCTCCTTCATCACGAGCTCCCCTGTTTGATCGTCTCCTTTCTACATAACGTCCCAGGAAACCCTCCTTTACCAACTATTCTATCTTATTCATCAAAGTCCAGCAATTCTCCGTGTCGTGACCCTTCGCTCTGTGATAATCACACCATTTGTTCAAATCAGGACCTTTTGCTCCTTCTGCTGGTGGTGGTAATTTGAGGAGGTCGGATTGGTAGACGTCCTTTAAGATACACGTTTGTGATGCATTTAAAGGGGTGAAGTACACTTCTCAGCTCCTGCCTGTCGACCATGATCCTTGGTATCTTGGTTTAAATCTCCCATCATTTCAATTAAATCCCTTTCCCTGTCGACTATTATAATTAGCCGAATCGAAAGTGTCCTTTTTACGACCTGACTTGTCCTCCCACCATTTGTTCTCACGCTTATCTGCATTGCTCTCCTCTCCCTTTATATAACAAGCCGCCTGGTTCCTGATCTCTTCCATTGACGCTACGGGTCTTTGAGCAAGGGATTCATTAAAAGGATCGGGTAATAAGCCTTCCTCAAACGCCGACACCGAGAGCTCTGGAGTAGGGTTGACTACTAAGCGTGATGCTTCATTAAATCGGCCCAGAAACTCCCTCAATGGTTCGCCGGCTTTCTGCTGAACACTGAAAAGTTTTCCCGACGTCATTTTTCTCGACCGTCGAGCCGAGAATTGCCCCAGGAACTTCTTCAAGAAGTCTTGGATATCATTTATAGATAGCGGGGGTAGGTTGGAGTACCAGATCATTGCCAAACCCGTGAGGGTTCCAGAAAATAGTTTGCACTGCAATGCATCACTAACTCCCTTCTTCAACATCTGTGTCTTGAACGCAGTGACATGGACCTGGGGATCCGTAGTGCCGTCATAATCCTTTAACCTCGGTTCTTTGAAGTCTGCTGGGAACTGTGCTTTAGCGATTTCTGGAGAAAACGGATGAAACTCGCCTAAGCCTGCCTCCATATCTTCATCTTCTGCTCGACCTCTGGTACGGGCGTTCATCCTAGTTTGCAACGACTGGCTCTGTTGTTGCAGAGTTTGGTTCTACTGCTGTAGAGTTTGATTCTGCTGCCGGAGTTGATCAAAACGCTCCAAAATCTGTTGTAATGTCGGATTGTTATTCTCCTCTTCCCTCTTAGGAGTTCTCTCCCCCTCTGCTTCATGTTGCCTTCCACTATTTCTTCGGGTCACCATATCTACAAACAAAGGATATGGTCGGCGGGAAGAGTTTTACCGCCGCCCCACGGTGGGCGCCAAATGTTCTCGGTAAAATATGATTGGTCGACTCCTTAACCGGGTATAATACTCGCTCAAGGAATCTTCCTGTGCCTTTACTCTCCAATTTGAACTGAGGGCTCAATACCCCCTGAGTGTCTTCTTAACCTCGACTTTCTCAATTGTCCATCCTCCCACGTCTACATCACACTAACCCATGCTTTCTCTTTCCTCTCTTCTCTGGCAACCGTCACCACTTGGGATGGGGGGCGTAGATCTCCTAATTAGGAGGGTGTAGACCTCTCCTTTGGGCTTATTAGTCGGCCCAAATACCAGTGGAGTACACAGCCCCACGAGCCTAAGCCTACTCGTAGAGTAGTGTGCAAGGCGTAAATAGTAAAGTACGTCGACTAAGTAGACCAACCTAATAATCATATAGGGGAGTACAGTAATGATTTTATAAACACCTTTAATTGACAAATGTTAGGAGCGCTCGGTGAATGGGTCGGCTCGCCGTTGGCTCAAGAAAAAATGTGCTCGCCAACAGAAAGTCGGTTCATTTATGTAACTCAACCCGTTTTTATGGCAAACTGGCAAGTTGGCTCGTCCAAGCTGCCTAAAAATGAAAAAAATGAATCTTAAAATAATAATTAAAAATAAAGATAAATGTTCTCAATAATAAATTCTAGGCTAACCTTTAAGGCAGTTAACTCGGCTTTCCTACCAAAATTGTGAACTTTTTCGTTTCTTTAATCTTTCCTACCTTTATAGGCCCCTTTTGTAACTATCAGTGTCCCACTACCTAAGTCCTCCTTACCCCCACTTCCCCCACTATTCCATATTTCTGAAGTGCTCTTAATGGGTTAGAGAACAGGCATGGGCTGATAAGTTGAGCCAGATCTCGGCCCAATGTTTGAGGAGTACACAACCCTCCAAGTCTGAGCGTATCCGAAGGATACTGTGTAGAGCTTGTATTGATTGGCCTAATATCTGAGGAGTACACAACCCTCCAAGCCCGAGCGTATCCAGAGGATACTGTGTAGGGCTTGTAGTGATCGACCCAATATCTGAGGAGTACACAACCCTCCAAGCCTGAGCGTTTCCGGAGGATACTGCGTAGGACTTGTAGTGATCGGCTTAATATCTGATGTGAATGCCTTTAGCAAGTCGTTTTTACCGAACTATTTATTATTATTATTATTATTTAACTTAAAATGGTAAGTCGCCTTTACGTAGTAACTTATAAAATTTTTCTCCTTTACAAAGTAATTGAGTCTTTTTAACCAACTTAGAAAATTTTCAACTTGATGCCTTCTAGTAGGTCGACATAATTGGGTTACTAATGCTCTTCGTGAGTTAGTAACTTAGAGAAATTTTCAAGTCGATGCCTTTTGGAGGTCGACATAGTCTTTGCCGATGCCTTTCAGAGGATGGCGTGATTTGATTCGATGCCTTTTGGAGGTCGACATAGTCTTTGCCGATGCCTTTCAGAGGTCGACGTGATTTGAGTCGTTGCCTTTTGGAGGTCAACATAGTCTTTGCCGATGCCTTTCGAAGGTCGACATAACCGGATTACTATCTCGGTCTCCACCAATTTAATTTCCGGCTTCATAATAATATTGTCGAGTTTTCTCGGTATCCACCAATTTAATCGGAGGATTCATAGTTCTTCATTGACTTTGTTTTCTTTCATGTTTCCATAGAAACTTGGACGATTCAAACGAAACTTGGCGAAAGGCAAGACTTCATACTTGGTCAGTGCTCCACCATGTCAGCATATTAGTTGTGAGAGCATAATTTACAAAAAAGAATCTATATTAGTAATTAAGACAACAATTAAAATTAATTCAGTCAAATTAATATTCATGCTCACTAATATGGTAATTAATAATCATATAAAGTAAAATTATTTGATCAAATAAGGATAACAAGAAAAGGAAACATATTTAATTTGATTTAAATTTATTGCGTATTTAATTTAATGAAATATTAAATTTTATAGTACTTAAAATAGAATATTTCTTGCATATATAATATATATATTGTTGAGTTATGCAAGATTAATAAATTAATTTTATAGACATGATTTATTTAAATTGATTATACTTGATGACTGAGCTAATTAAGGCTAACCAAACATGTGTAACGGGCATTAAAAGCATTTTATTAAAATCAATTAATTTTGATAATTAAAGATTTAAAGTTATCATTGGGAGTAAAACTTTAATTTCATTGGCTAAACATGTATATCAAATAAATAGCTAAATTAATACTATTATCATACAATAAGAATGATTTAAATTTTAAACAACCAATGTGCAGTATATCAATTACCAATCATGTACAAATAAATAGCTAAATGCACACACACTCAATTTAGTAAGTTTTCCTTTCCCTCACATTAAGAGAATTAACTCTATACAAATGTCCAATGAAATTGAGATAAAATCAAAGCCTAGAAACTGCAATTGGCTAACAAATCAATTAGTTTTCAAATTATCACGAGAATCCAAAACCATTTTGTTAGCACATATCCAGGGATTTGGAATAGAAAACAGATATTTCCTAATGTAACAATATCGAATAACGACCAATAAAAATTTTCAAAACTTGAAAGAACGGATAACTGGCAAAGTAAATCAATTAATCCACACTAACTTTTAGAATCCATGGTTCACCGGATCACAAGTTTTACGTATGTTTTTGCAAATTCTTCATCATGTTTCCTGATAAGGCGTTTGTTTCTTGGCACCATCAAGAACAAGAAGGCGGATAATGGTAGCCAATACCCAGCCATATGCTTCAATCACACATAAAGAAATACTGCTCACAGGCTATCCCTATTTCATTATTGCGATGTGCCCATCCACCACATCATGGTTGAATGAAATTTTATCGTTAACATAGCCTATATAACCAGGTAATTGACCATTAAAGCGTTCTACCAACACCCGTGCAACAACGATTCCTGCGGTGACCTTGCCAGGCCGGCAGGCTACCCCAAGATAAAAGAAGCACTATCGACACACCCTCAGACGGAGCTTGCACCGCAATCTTGTCCGCAACAACCTTTGATTTCTCATATCCAGTGCAGAAATTTTTTTCGTGATGGACTTGATTCTCATCGGCAATGTCTCCATTAGTTGGTCCAAGAGCGAAAATCGACGACATATATATGTGCTTCTCCATCGTGTCAGACTGTTTCAACGCCTCCAAAACATTTTTCAATCCTCCGACTTTAACTGAAAAGAATTTAATGAGAGCGGCGAGGTGGAAGACGACGGAGCAACCAAAGAATGGTAGTCGGAGTGAAAGGCATCTTCCGATCATCATTGTTGTCTCTGTTGCCACTGTCGGGTCATCTATGATCCATCGACTGCGACTGTTCAAAATGTAATAGTGACAGCGGTGTCTGATAAGTGCTTAGAATTAGTAATTTTTGGATATAATTTTAGCACTTTGAGATGATAATTGTTCTTAGTTTAGCCCCTAATTGCCATTTTATTGCTTAAATTTAGTTTTATGTAGTTTTTATCCCAAATCTAAGTTTTGAAGCTATTCTGATGTAGAAAATGATCTTTTGTAGATTTTGGATGAAGGAAAAAGAATTTTAGAAAGAATCAGAGAAAGAAATCACCCACAAGTGCAATATTTGAGAGTGGGCTGAAGCACATTTTTGTGAGCTTCAGCCCCCAATTTCAGAAAGCAGGAGCTCGAGCTTAGAATGGTGCGCTGCAGCCCCCGCTCGCGTGCTGAAGCGCACGAAATTTAGCCTGAAAAGCGAATTCGCACTTCTCAGCATGTTGAAGCGCGTTGCAGCCCCTTTAGTGAGCTGAAGCCTCCTAGTGAGCTGAAGCCCCTATCACGCTACACTTCCTAAAGAATTTAAGTGCGCTGAAGCTCACTTAGGAGGCTGAAGCGCGCATTTCTCTTCAATTTTCGGGCTCAATATAAAAGGAAGAGAGAGAAACTTCTCGATCAATTTTTTTGGCCTATCTTCGACTCTTCTTCCTCTGCAAGTTTCTCCAGGGAGCTCTGCGAGGGTTTTCTTTGCCATTTCTTCTCCTCCATTTCTCTTGGGTTGGAAGTGCTACTATGAGTAGCTAAACTTTTATTTTGGGATTGAATGTAGTCTATTCAAACTTGGAAGTATTTTGGATTCATTAATCTATAGTAATTTCGTTTCTTTTCAATATTGGCTTTTTCGTTCTACTCTTAATGCTTGATTCTATTAACTCAGTAGTAATCTCGATTTAGATTTCTTGAAGTAGCGGGAACGTATTTCTGAAGTTCGAAATGAACGAAAAATGCTCGATGGGTCGAAACGCTAGGAATGACTTTCGGTTTATCGATAGCTTTAAAACATCTTTTCTTAAAGCTAGGCAACTTGTTAAACATTGGAGGAATCGGTGTTTAGGGAGTTGTTCTAAGGATTTCACATTGGAGGAATCGATGTGAATGATTTTAGCTTGTGCTTCAATATTGTTTAGTTTGAATACTATAGGTTTTTGATATCCAAAATACGGAAGAGGGCGATAGGTGAAATTCAATCCCAGCTTTTTCCTCTTGAACTTTTCCAAAACTTTACTTTGCATTTTACTACTTTTATGCAATTTTACTTTAGTTGTTCTAAAACCAAAACATGAATCAAATATCCACATTTGTGTACATATACTTAGTAAGCTAAACTTTTAATTTTAATTGAAACCGTTCCTCGTGGGTTCGACACTCTTACTTATAAACTATTATACTGTTGTGACATTGGTACGCTTGCCAAGACCGCAACCGTGTCCTTCATCAACGGTGTATTAACAAGAACCCAAGTACCCGAATGACAAATAAAAAATAATGTGATCGGGGAGACGTTTTACCACCGCCCCATGGTGGGCGCCAAATGTTCTCGGAAGGAAATTACGGGCTAACCTTTAAGGCAGTTAACTCGGCTTTCCTACCAAAAATTGTGAACTTTTTCGTTTCTTCAATCTTTCCTACCTTTTATAGGCTCCCTTGGTAACCACCGGTGTTCCACTACCTAAGTCCTCCTTACCCCCACTTCCCCCACTATTCCATATTTTCGAAGTGCTTTTAATAGGGTAGAGAACAGGCATCGGCCGATAAGTTGTTCCAGAACTCGACCCAATATTTGAGGAGTACAATAAACATAATGAATTTAAATGAATAAACCACCACTTTCGTCCTCGAAGTATCACTCTCTCTCCTACTTAGTCTCTAAAGTAAACAAAAATAAAAGTTAGTCCTCGTACTTTGAAATATCCATCACATTAGTCCCCAAACGGGGACCAATGTGACGGGATAATGTAAAAATTAGAGGACTAATGTGATGGATATTTCAAAGTTCAAGGACTACTTATGTAACTAATCTAGTTTAGGGACTAATTAGGAAAGAAATGACTAGTTCGGGGATGAATTTGAGGGTTTATTCGAATTTAAATTGTAATGAAATAAAAAATAGTATTTTAGCTTTACATAATACTTTTCCTCAATTCTCATTATATAATTGCAATCAGATATTAAATACAATGAATCTTTATCTTTATCTTTATATATATAAAAGGAGATGAGTGCGGGATAAGATTTTTTCGCCAAAACGGAGTCTATTTAAGTAATTATATATTTTCTTTTAAATTTTAAATTTAAAAATTAAACAATGAGGTTCCTATAAATGTAAAGTGGAACAGAATGGTGGGATTAGAAAGCGTATAATCACTTATGCTATTAATTAAGTAATTTAAAATTTAAAATAGGATTGGAAACTGGTACTGATGTGGTGAAGTTGTTCCACATGAAATTGTGTTGCTCATGTTAATAGGATCATTATTTTTTTCTCTTTCTCATGTTAGTAGGTTAGCAAATAATGTTGCTCATGTTAGTAGCTTGACTGCTTAAAATCTTTTATATATATAATGATTTCATTTCATATTTGCATTTTAATACTATTTGTCACCGGGGCACAAAATAATGTTATTGAAGTCGAGACATTCCAATGAAGAAGGGAGAGAAGAGAAAAAAAAGGAGAATAGAGAAACTCACGATTGTTGGAGTTGAAGCCTTTCAAGCTATAAATTTGACAAAAACACATTATTTTTGTGCAACAATGGACACTTTAGTGACAAACAGTGTGAAGAGTGTCACTAAACGTGACATGTCATAAAAATTAATGGGAAACACACAGTTGGACTACAGTGACAGAAAAAACAAGAAGTCAGAGACTATATTGGAATTTTCTATTTCTTAGGGACTAAACTGTATGACCCTAAAAAGTTAGGGACCGATTTGCTAGTTTATTCTAAATTTTAATAAAAATCAAGTATACTATAGTTTTACATATCAAATTTAAATTATTTATTCTAAATTCAATATATACTTCATATTTTAATGTATTTGTTTATATATATATATATTATATATATATATATATCCATGCAATACCGGATAAAAATACTAGTTTTAAGAATCTTGAATGAATTAATCCCAATACTCTTTTTAATTTGATATAATTTTAATAATATAATTTATTTATTTTTTAACAATATAAAGCTTTAGATCCTTTTATTTAAGTTAAAAAAGCAATTTTAAGGTTATATAAAAATGATTTACTTTTTATAAATTATGTAAATTAAAATTAAACTTTTGTTTCATTATAATTATAAAAATATTTTTTATTTTAAAATATTGTTATAAAATTTACTTAAAATAGATTATCAAAATAATAGAAATATGATTTACTTTAGATTTTGATTTTTTTAAAAGTCTTAAACAAACATATTAATTTTTTTAAAAAACATTTCTTTCGAAATAAAAGTAAATTTTAAAAAATCTGAAACGGACAAAACTATATCAAGTTATTTAAAAATTCAGTAAAATTATAAAAAAAACTATAAAATGGTTTTTTTTTTGTGGAAAACTATAAAATGGTTTAACCCTCTTTTCTGTATATCTGAAGAAATATTTCTGTATCTCTTTTTGTTTCTATTGCATAAACGACTTTTTTCCCCTCTTGGTTCATGCATAAACAGCTTCCTCTATTTTTCTTCTTTTTTGGGCTGTGTATAGAAAAAAAGCCCAGGCCCAACTTATTCCTGCATCAGCTGATCAGCAATTCAGTATGTATTGACAAACAAACAGGGAGAGAGTTTTACTTTTATCCCTTATTCCGGATTAGGGCTAATCCTTCAATATCGCTCTCGCAATCTCTGAGCTGAGTCTACAGTGGTCACTACATCACCACCACCGGTAAAAGCTCCAATCTCTTTTCACCTTTTAGGTTTAAAAGTGAAATTGTGGTTCTTTTCGCCGGAATTGCCTGTTTGTGGCCATTGTTGACATGCTTAGAGTGAAGATGAATGGTTCTTGGATGGTAATGAATTCATGTTCTTGATACACATCAAACAACATACGGCATTTTTGTTTGTAAGGAACAATGAGTACCCAAAATGTCTCAAACAATGATCGATCAAGAATGAATTGGACTCCATTGATGGAGCGCTACTTTCTTGATCTAATGTTAGAGCATTTGCAGAGAGGAAACAGGGTTGGCCACACTTTTAACAAAGATGCTTGGACAGACATGCTCACTATGTTCAATGCTAAATCGGGTCCCAATATGACAAAGATGTCTTGAAAACTCGTTATACAAATTTGTGGAAACATTTCAATGATGTCAAGAATCTTCTTTCTCACTTTGGTTTTTCTTGGGATGCTTCCCGCCAAATGGTTGTGGCTGATGATTGTGTTTGGGATGCTTACCTCAGGGATCACCCTGATGCACGATGCTACAGAACAAAACCAGTGCTGAATTTTGATGATTTGTGTATGATATATGGCTACATCATTGCTGATGGAAGATATAGTTTATCAAGCCATGATGTAAACCTTGATGATCAAGGGCAAGGACTACATTTGCCCTTGGGTGAGTGTTACTTTCAGTGTACGCATATAATATGCATTACATTCTGGTGGTTACTGTAAGTTAACTTATGCAAGAAACTTATTTATCCAATACTATAGTAATGGGAGCTTATCTTAATTATGTGTTCTGCTATCTGTAGGAGATGGAATGGGAAGCACTGCTGTATCAAGTAATGAGCGTCCCATGACAGATTGGACTTCTTCAATGGACCAATTTTTTGTAGAGCTTTTGCTTGATCAGATGGGCAGGGGCAATAAAGTCAATAATTCATTCAATAAAAAAGCATGGACAGATATGCTAGCCATGTTCAATGCTAAGTTTGGAACTCAACATGTTAAAAGGATTTTAAAGAATCGATTCAAGAAACTGTTGAAATGTTACTGTGACATAACAAATCTTCTCAAACAAGGCTTTTCATGGAATGAACAACAACGGATGCTTTCAGCTGATGATGGTGTCTGGGATGCTTATATCAAGGTATATGATAAAAAAGACTGGGTGTGTGAGAGGGGGGAGGGGGGCATGTGGAGGAGTATATTCTCATATACATACTTCTTGGCGCTGACTGACTTAAAATTCTTGTAGGCACATCCACATGCACGAAAATATAGATTGAAAACTTTGCCAAACTATCATGATTTAGAATTAATATTCAGAAATGTTTCTGAAGATGAGATCAGTAATTTGCATCAGGAGAAAATTCATGAATATGTCAATTCCAAAACAAAGACTGGTGAGTAGCAACTAAAAGCATTCTATCAGCTAATTCAAGTTTATTATGCTACTGTTTTGCATTTTGTTAAGCAAACTAACAACTTGGTCAATAAATGGTGATGAAAAACTCATGGACTATCAAGTATCAACTGGTACAGTTGTCTGGAGTTGTATCCAAATGCAGAAACATTGAAGAAATGGAACATTTTAAATTAGTTGTCCATGCTTTTTGTATCTTCCATTGTTCTCCAACCTTATGAATTTTTTCCTGGATCTTTTCCTGCATAAAAAAGATTATAAGAATGGCTTTGATACAAGAGGATTTAAAGTTCTCAACTCTCAAGGGGAATCTGTGATCCCCTTGTTCTTGCAATTGTCATTTCTTGAATATCAATATATTATACTGCAGAATATCTTGCGCTTAAAATTTTCAGGTAGGTGGACATGCTAACGTCCCATGTATTTCAAATATTAGAAATGTGATATTTAGGCTTATTTGATATTAATATTATGAAATAATCAAATACAATACCCCTATTCTAGTTATGTATGTCATTCAAACATAGGGATTTAATTTGCACTTGTTTCATAATTAGATGCTACAAACTTAAGTTCCTGAGTTCTCTAGAAATTGAAATGTCCGCATACCAAACACATTTTTAGGATTCTCATGCAACAAATTCATCTTAAGTGACACAATGAAGGCATAGTGCTTACCAGCTGTCCTTTTAAGAATGAAAATTAATTCATATACCACATGTTATAATTCATATTTGAGTCCTTAAGATCTCTGGACAATTGAGTAATTACCTCCATGATTGTCTATCTTTCTGAAGGTGAAGGAAAAGGAAGCCGAAATTCAAGTGGTACTGATCGTACTAGAACATGTTGGACACCCGCAATGGATCGTTGCCTCATTGATTTGTTAGTAGAGCAGGCCAAAAGGGGAAATAGACTTGGACAAACATTCATTTCTCAGGCTTGGAATGACATGACTACATCTTTCAATGAACAATTCAAATCTCAATATGACAAAGATGTTCTGAAGAATCGTTACAAACATTTTAAGAAACAGTTCAATGATGTGGACAATCTTCTTCAGCAGGATGGGTTCTCATGGGATGATACAAGAGAAATGGTTAATGCAGAGGATTGTGTTTTGGGATGCTTACACAAAGGTGACCTACTTTTGCACTCTGATCAGGCATCTTAGGTCTTTATGGTTAACATACCATTTGTGCAGGTACACCCTGAAGCTCGATCACTTAGAGTTAAAACCTTACCAGGCTATCGCAAGTTGTGTGTGATATTTCGAGAGGGAAGTTCTGATACAAGATACATCCGTTTATCACATGAAGCAGATCCCAGTTGTGAATTATCGATGTTGATAACAGGTATGTTTTTCACATTAATTATGATATAAGGTGGTATCTTAGATAACATGGGCTGGTAGATTGATGATTGTATTTATTTTGTTACTCCTACATTCAAAACTGTCTATTAACTGCAGCTTTTTAAGGGTAGAAAGTTATTTTTTACCACCAATAACCATTTTTTCTCATTCCAAGCAAATTCTCAGGTTAGCAATTTATACCCAACTTACAACAGTAAATGTAAAAAAGCCAAAATTTAGCCCTAATATATCACAAAGTTCAATGGCATTTCACAAATTAAACCTAAAAGTCAAATATTGATTCATCAAATTGCATCCCATATTATTTTCTTTAACGTCCATTGGCAACCAAGTTACCTATTTCCCTTAGTTCTTTCCTTTGCTCTTGGCCAAGGGGGTGTTCAGAATTATGGACCAAATTGATTAAACTGGTTAAACATAACTAGGCTAAATAATTGGCTTAACCTAGGTAGCTTTTGGTGCAAGACTAGAATGGAATTGAACAGAAAGGTTTAGTTTTGTTCTCATTTTGTGGAATCGAGGCATATGATATTTTTAACCTCGTATGGTGTTTTGTTCTATTTTTAAAATGCACAAGCTATAAAATAGAATGCCATAACTTGTTTTGTCCCATGCTAACACATCTATCAAACTCATACACTTTCCTAGAAATGCAAACCATGCATGACTTGCAATCTATCCTGTATTGGTATTGGGGTCAATTGTATTGGTAATTTTGGGAGTCAACCCTTTTCTGGAGAAATTTATATATTATGTATTCTATGGATATTTATATTTTATAATTAAAGGTGAATAGAAGAATGGCATTTTTACCAATGTTTATGATGCTGGTTCTTTAATAGAATGGACAGAATCGATGGAAATCTGTTTTGTTGACCTTATGATCGAGCAAGTAAATAGAGGAACTAGGCTTGAAAACTCATTCAGTGAGCAAGCTTGGATTCACATGACTGAAGCATTTAGAGCTAGATTGGGACTCCAGTGTGATAAGCAGTTTCTAGTAGATCAATATTTCTGCTTGATGGAAATGCATGATGACATCAGCAAAATACTCAGTCATAATGGATTACATGGGATGAAACCTTACAAACTATCATTGCTGAGGATGCTATATGGATGCATACCTTAAGGTTTTGTCTTCTCTCCATTGACAATGTTTTTTCATGACATCATCTTTATGCAGCTGCATATATTGTTGATTTTCTGTTAGTGCTTTAACACTCTTTCCCCCACTTCCAAATACGCTGTTTTTTTTTATTAGAGGTGTCTACTTGCATATGGGGCCATATGTGGAATAGTTTGTGACAACCATTTCTCACAATCTTATGATTGCAACTTGCTGCTGATTGCAGTATCACCCAGATGCCATCTCATATAAAACAGGTTTTTGTATCTTTTCAATGATTTGTGCAAGATTTTTGGAAACAAAGTAATGAAAGCGTTCAGAGCAAGAGTGATTGCTCAGGATCAGCTTCTGTTGATGGAAGCAAATGATATTGCCATTGAAATGGATCTGGAAGAAACATGCGGAAACTTAGCTGTGATTAGCAATGTTGATATATCAGACCATGATATAGACAGGCCAAGGGAAATGGACATGGATGGATCATCTGGGAATTTGCTTGTGAGTGGCAGGACTGAAATATCATCCCAAGATAATAGAAGGCCAAGTGAAGTTGATATTGTTGGAACATCTGGAAGTTTTGATGTAACTTGTAACAATGAAATATCAAACCAAGATGCAGAAAGGCCAAGGGAAATGGTTATGGATATAACATATGGTTAATTTGGTTGTGACTGGGAATGCTCAAATATTATCTCAAGATAAGAAAATCCAAACAAAACGGATATGAATGGAACATGTGGGAATTTGGTGATAGTGCAACACAAAATAACGCACGGTTTGTTAAAAAAGACCAAGTATGATGGCATCAGATTCCAGGCCTTCCAAAAAGGAGCTGAGAATGAAAGAAGCTTTATCAGAGATGGCAAGTGCTGTCAAGGCACTGATGAATAAGAAGGAAAAAAACAACAATAAATCATTGAAAATGCTTTAAGTGCACTTCAAGCTATGCAGGACATAGATGAGGAGCTTTGTAATGGATGCATGTGATCTGTTGGAAGATGAGAAAAAGGCGAAGATATTTTAGCCTTGGATGTCTCCTTGCGAAAGAAGTGGTTTGCTCAGAAAGCTTCGCCGGTAGCCGCTTGTCTTACTGTATATAAAAGCTTAGTATAATGGTTATTGCGTTTAACTTAACAAGTTCTGAACTAGATTGAACTTTCCATTGGTGAAATTTTCTTTTTGCTTTCTAGGAAAGTCTTAGAAACAATCCATAGTGATTGTGACTGTGTACAGTGCAACATAAAGCTCAAGTTATACACTTGCGCTTCTGATAATTATTAATTTTAGAAGGATAAATAATATTCACATGTTGTAATTTTCCATTTGTTAATGTATTTTGTAAGGTATAATTTGTTAGGGCAATGCTAAAACGTTTGGGTTAATTGTGTTTTTTAGTCCCTCAAAATTGAACGAAATTTGATTTTGGTCCATCATTTATTGTTTCATTGGTTTTGGTTATCTATTTTTTAAATCATGTGATTTTAGTGCTTCACGTTAGTCATATTTTGTTAAGTGATGACGTAGCAATATTCTGTAGATTTTGATATGAACTTTTCTTCGAATTTCTTACCATTTTCAAAATTCAAGGAAATTTTATTATATCCTAAAATTTGTAGAAAATTTACTATATTTTTATACAATAAGAAAATAAATTTTATAGCAGCATTTTTTGTAATTTTTTTTGTGGGTTTTTGGAAATTTACTACAGTGATTTTTTAAGAGAAAAATTGCACAAGAAACTTCCTGTGAATTTTTACCCAGGAAAAGTTGTAGTAAAGTTGCGAAGTGACTTAACGGAATATAATTACACAAGAGGACTAGAAGCACATGATTTTTTAAAATGGAGGATCAAAACAATGAAAAAATAAATGAGGGATCAAAACCAAATTTCACTATATTTATAGTTACCAAAAACATAGTTAACCCAAAACGTTTTTAAACACACTTATTATTAAAAAAACATGTGGGCGATACTAAAATATTGTGGAGCTCATTCTCAATTTGGTGGGATATGCCCTTTAGAGCATCTTTATCCCAACATTCAGTTTTTTTAACTATTCACATATCTTAAATGGGTCCAACTAGTATACATCATCAAGTTCTAATTAAGCACCTCTCATTTCTAACACATTACCTCACTTTTTTACTATTCACAGATTTTAAATGGACCCCACAATTTACCTATCAACTAATCACACACCATATAATAATTATTTAAAATAAAAAAAAGTTAATCACATATGCTTATACAAGCACCTGTGCTTAAATAAGAATCCACAAATTTTGCGCTCTATCGCTGTCGAGAATTAAGAACCGGTGCTATAATGTTTTTTTTTGTCGGACCGATGCTATAATGTTAACATCCCCAATAAGAACCTGTGATGCACAACGCCGGCCCAACATATATGTAGGCCTAAAGCAAAAATTATAAGATAGGGGCCTATATAATTCTAAGAGATAAAAGATCGGATGACATTTTTTTAAAAGAATGAGTCTATTTTTAAAAAAAGCAACTTATATTAAATATATTTTTTATAAAAAAAAATTTTTAATTATTATTTATTAACTAATAATTAGTAATATTTTTATATTTAATATAAATATTTTTATTATTTTGGATAAAATATATTTTTAATCTTTATAAATTTAAGCATATTTGGATTTGATTCTCATAATTTAAAATTAATGTATTGAGTTTCTCTTTCTCAAAATCACCTCAAATTAATCCTTATCACCCATCACACTACGGAATAAAATATACATGATAAGAAATACTAAAGACTAAAAACACACATGATAACAATTAATTTGGAATAATTTAAAAGAGAGTCTCAGCACACCAATTTTAAGTTATAGAACCAAAATCAAATTTATTTAATTTTACATAAACTACAAACATATTTTACCCTTAATTTTAATATATAAAATATATCTAAAAAGTTTGAGACCTTGTAACAGAGGAGGTCTAAAGTGATTGCTTTACCGACCTCCCGCCCCCTGAGGTCGGCCCTGGCGATGCAGGTGCTCTTAGGCTTTAGTGGAGGAATTTTAGTGAATTTCATCCAATAATAGTGCGTTGCTAACATTTCTTCAATCATTAATGTATGTTTTTTAAAAAATAAGTGAGAATATTATTAATAACTTATATATATAGAGAGAAAAACATTAGATATAAATATGAATGATTAAGATCAAAAGGTAAATTGACCAAATAAAAAAGTTGCATATTTTCAATTTTTAACTTTAATCATTCTTGTATAGTTGTATAATTAAGATTTAATCATTTCACTTGTAAAAATGTCCTTTCACTATATATACACATATAGTGAGGGTAAATCTTGATCACAATTATACATGAATTATCATAATTAAAAGTTATTTATTGGTCATGACATCTTAACTATTCATAGTTAGATCTAATAGTTAAAATATATTCCTCTCACTCTTGTATAAAAAAGATGCTTTCACTTAATACTTTCTATGTGTGTTGTGTGTCTGAAATTTGATATACATTATCATAAAGGTAATATAATGTGATTCAACAGATGGATTGGTCAAATTCACATTTTATAAAAATTTATTAAGAGGTGTAACTCTTAAAGTTTGACAACTGGTGTCAAATTTAAGAGTTACACCTCTTAATAACTTTTTATAAAATGTGAATTTGACCAATCCAGCCGTTAAATTGAAAGTTCTTATAAAGTAGATCAAGCTTACAAAATTTCATAAAAATTGAAAACTAATTGATCCTTCATCAAAGTAATTTATTTCAGAGTCAGGATCCGTTGACACTAGGTGTCAAATTTGTTGAGTCTCAAAAATATCATAAGGTAAATTATGATGTTTTAGATAGCTCACTTCTCAAGTTTTAATGCTTAACAAATTTGGGTTAAAATACTATCATAGATACATAAATGTTTAATGATTATCTATGATTTCAGCAAGCCATTCTGAACTTATAAAGACTGTCTAAGTGCTTTCAACCTGTCTAAAGTGGAAAAGCCTTCTGAAGGTTCAACCTGTCTGAAGTGTTGAAGCCGTCTGAAGTGCAACCGTCTGAAGTGTTGAAGCCGTCTGAAGTGCGCAACCCGTCTGAAGTGTTGAAGCGTCTGAAGTCTCATTAATGACGTGGCACTCTTTGCTGAAGTATGTGAAGACATCTCTGAAATTCTGCTGAGTCAAGCGTTCTCTGCTGCACGTACCTTTTCAAACATATTTATGGCAAGGAACACAGAGACCTTTCCTGGTATATTTGAATTTCATACACCACTGAGGAAATCCCTGCAACGCAACCTTTGCAGCAACAACAGTGGCAGCTTTATGGCAGCAGCAACCTGGTACTTGTGTCAGAAAAATCAGAACTCTCAGAAGCATGTCTCACAACGGATTAAATAGCATTTAATGCTATCTCTAAACGGTGGTATTTCAACGGATTGAAGATTGGTTATAAATAGCCCTTCATGAAGACCATCAAGAGAGTGACTGCATATACAAGAAAGTCTAAGAGATATCACGCTGCAAGTTTTTCTGTAAAAACACTCTGATTTCATATTCATTGTACATCATTTGTATATCCTGAGTATACCTCAGTTTTTATTGTACATCGTCTCTGTTTAAGCTTCAAACTTGTGTAGTTTAAAAGCTTAGACATATCTCTTTGTAAAAATTGTCTTTGAGCCTGGAGAGGCTTGTCTGTAAAAGAATACTTGGTTGTAGAGCCTGAAGAGGCTTGACTGTAAAAGAATACTTGTAATCTTGGTGAAGATTAAGAGAAAATCCAAGTGCTAGTTGGCATTGGGACTGGACGTAGCTCACAGTGGTAGTGAGTGAACCAGGATAAATTCCTTGGCTAAGTTTTCTATCCCTTATCTCTTGTCAATTTATTTATACTAACCAAAGGGTGTTGAAAACTGTTCTGATAATTTTAAAAAGCAAGAAACCTTTTTAAAGATCTTTTCAGAAGCCTTCTTAAGAAACTTCAGACATCTTAAACCTGTCTGAAACTGTTGTAAACTTAACCGTTTGCGAAAAGCTTCCATAAATTATTAAGAAACACTATTCAACCCCCTTCTAGTGTTTCCCTGTGTTTCTACAGTTGGTATCAGAGCTCAACTCAGGGTTGAGCACCTTACAAGTGTTTGAGGATTAAAGATCCAGATGGAAGCTGCCAACAACAGACAGTACATCACTGAAGGAGCCTCTATCACAAGACCCCCAACATTCAATGGAGTGGACTACCACTATTGGAGGGATCGTATGAAGTTGTTCATTGAGAGCAACAACATTGATGTTTGGGATGTGGTCACTGATGGAGACTATGTGCCTATACATAACGGAGTGCCAATACCTAAGGCTGAATGGACCTTAGAGCAGAAGGCTAGAGTTCAGTTAAATGCTAAAGCCAAACTCTATTTGATATGTTCTCTGAACAAATCAGAGTATGAGAAGGTTCATGGATGTTCATCTGCCAAGGAGATTTGGGATACACTTGCAGCCGCCCATGAAGGGACTGAGACTGTCAAGCAATCCAAAATCAGCATGCTTATACATCAATATGAGATGTTCAAGATGGAAGAATCTGAAACCATAGATCAAATGTTTGGGAGGTTTCAGACTATAACTAATGGACTCAGGTCTTTAGGTAGAACTTTTGAATCTGGAGACAATAATAGAAAGATTCTGAGAAGTTTGCCAAAGTCCTGGAGACCCAAAGTTACAGCCATTCAAGAGGCCAGAGACTTAAACTCTCTTAGAATGGAAGAACTGTTGGGATCTCTCAAAGTTCATGAGCTTGAACTTGGGGAAGATGACATCAAGAAGAAATCTCTGGCATTAAACTCCAAAGCCAAACACCCTAGGCATGGCATTAAAGCCATGCAAGCTGAGGAAACTTCAGAAGCAGATGAAGATTCTGGAGATAGCTCAGAAGATGATGATCTTGCTCTTCTCAGCAGGAAAATCAAGAGGATGCTGCAGAACAGAGGAAAGTTTAGAAAGAACCAACCCTCAACCTCTAAATCAGGTAAGTCAGGTAAGGATTCTCAAAATGACAAAATTATATGCTATGAGTGTAAACAGCCAGGTCATATGAAGGCTGAATGTCCAAGACTGAAGAAGAACAACTTCAAAAAGAAGAAATTCTTCAAGAAGAAGAAGGGTCTGATGGCAACATGGGAGGATCTTGATGAGTCTACCTTAGAAGAAGAGGAAGACACTTCAGAAGAGCCAACCTATGTCTCATGGTCAGCCTTGCCCTCATCAGATAACTCAGAATCTGAGGTATTTCCCTTAACTCTTCAAGAGATGTATGATGACCTGATGGAAAGTTTCCAAGGAACTCTTCCAAGAGTATAAGAATCTGTCCAAGGCCCACACATAATGTGCAGTAAATATGAGGCTCTTGAGATAGAAAATATTATGCTCAAGGAGAGAATTCTTGTGCTGAAAGCAGAAGTTCGCAAAACTGTCTCTGAAGAAAACAAAAACTTCAGAAACAAGTGTGACGGAACTGACAAAAGACTTAGCTAAATTTGTCAAAGGAACAGAAAACTTAACAAATTGCTGGCATCAAAGGGATCCCCTTGACAAAGTGGATTAGGCTTTTGTGATCATGATACCTCTGAACCTCATATTTTCAAAAATTTTACTTAAAGGCAAAGAGAAAGCTATTGGGTGTTCTCACTGTGGCAAGCCTGGACACAATGTGGCTCAGTGTAAACACAAGGGAAAAGCAAAACCCAAATCTAACAAGAAAGACCCAAAAGAATATGGGTACCTAAGAACTTGCTCATTCCTGTTGCAGTAGTGTTTAACAGGACAAAGGAGGACCCCACAAATGGTACCTGGACAGTGGGTGCCGCGACACATGATAGGAGAAAGGTCTTTGTTCCAAACCCTTATGCCTAGAGCAGGAGGTGTGGTCACCTTGGTGGAAATCAGCAAGGGAAGATCACAGGAATAGAGGACTGTAGGTATGTCTCCTCTATCCCTTATTAAGAATGTTCTCCTAGTAGAGGGACTTCAGCACAATCTACTGAGCATAAGTCAATTGTGTGACAGTGGATATGTGGTTTCCTTTACTAAAGAAGGATGTATAGTCAAAGACTCTCGTGATCAAATTCTTTTTACTGCTAAGAGACACAACAATGTGTACAAATTGATCTAGAGGATTTGGCAAGTCAAAATGTAAAATGTTTTCTCTCTGTTGAAGATGAAAAACATATTTGGCACCAAAGAATTGGGCATGCCAGCTTGAGATTGATCTCAAAGTTAGCAAAACACACCTTGTTAAAGGACTGCCCAAGCTTTCTTACAAATCTGACATTTTATGTGAAAGCTGTCTAAAAGGAAAACCAACAAGACACTCTTTTCAGAGTAAGGATGTTGTTTCCACTAGCAGACCTTTAGAATTGTTACATATTGACTTGTTTGGTCCTATTATAGAACAGAAAGCATTAGGTGGTAAGAAATATGGTTTGGTCATTGTTGATGACTTTTCTAGATTCACATGGGTGTTATTCCTAAAAAGCAAGGATGAGACTTTCAAGAATTTTACAATATTCTGCAAGAAGGTACAGAATGAAAAAGGATTATGTATATCTGTTGTCAGAAGTGATCATGGTGGAGAGTTTGAGAATGCAAACTTTCAACTGTTCTGTGATGAGAATGGGATCTCACACAATTTCTCTGTGGCAAGAACACCTTAGCAAATGGGGTTGTTGAGAGAAAGAATAGAAGCTTGCAAGAAATGGGAAGAACCATGCTTAACTCATGCAATCTACCAAGATCTTTCGTGGCAAGAAGCTATTAACACAACTTTCTACCTTCAAAACAGAATATTGGTAAGACCAATTTTGAAAAAGACCCCTTATGAATGTGGAAGGGAAGAAAAACCCAACATATCATATTTCCACACCTTTGGTTGTGAGTGTTTTATACTCAACACCAAGGATGATCTTGGAAAATTTGATGCAAAATCTGACAATGGAATTTTCATAGGATATTCTGAAACATCTAAAGCCTATAGAGTATACAACTCTAGAACTTAACTGTAGAGGAATCAATCCATGTTAAATTTAATGACAAGAAAGAGACTGATAGGGAATTATCAGATCTAGAAGATGACTTTGCAGGAATGGAGCTGAATAATCATGACAACATTAAGGATGAACAGGTGTCTGAAGCACCATCTGTCACTGAACCTCTTCAAACCAATGTTGAGTCTCAGACTGATTTGATATCACCTCAGAAACCTGACTGGAGATACAAATCACATCATCCAAAAGAACAAATCATTGGCAGCACTTCAGAAGGAGTTAAGACAAGATCAAATTCAAGAATCTGAATTCTCTTGCTCTCCTGTCTGAAATTGAGCCAAAGAACATTGATGAAGCTCTGCATGATGAAGGGTGGATTCTAGCCATGAAAGAGGAGCTAAAACCAATTTGCTAGGAGTGATGTCTGGACACTTGTTCCTAAACCCCATGGGAAAACAATTATTGGAACAAAATGGGTGTTCAGAAACAAGCTGTCTGAAGAAGGAAAGTGGTCAGAAACAAAGCAAGATTGGTGGCTCAAGGGTACAATCAACAAGAAGGTATTGACTTCACTGAAACCTTTGCCCCCTATTGCTAGATTAGAAGCAATTAGGATTCTTCTCTCTTATGCTGTAAATAATGGCATCAAACTATATCAAATGGATGTCAAAAGTGCCTTCCTCAATGGTTTCATTGAAGAAGAAGTTTTTGTTAGACCAACCCCCTGGTTTTGAAGACACTGCTTTTCCTGATCATGTTTTCAAATTGAAAAAGGCTCTTTATGGTCTGAAACAAGCTCTAAGAGCATGGTATGTGAGACTGAGCAGTTTTCTTATCAAAAATGGTTTGAAAGAGGAAAAGTAGATACCACCCTTTTCAGAAAATAGTCTAACAAAGATTTTATACTTGCCCAGATATATGTTGATGACATTATATTTGGTTCAACTGATTCTTCTCTGTGAAAGGAGTTTTCTGAGTTGATGCAATCAGAATTTGAAATGAGTTTAATGGGAAAACTAAAATTTTTCTTGGGACTTCAAATTAAGCAAGATTCTGATTGTATATGGATCCATCAAGAAAAATATACAAAAGAAATGCTTAAGAAGTTCAACATGAGTGATTGCAAACCCATGTCAACTCCTATGCATCCCTCTGCATCTTTGAGCAAAGATGACAAAGAAGAACCAGTGAATCAAACTTGTACAGAGGAATGATTGGCTCTTTTTTGTATCTAACAGCAAGCAGACCTGACATAATTTTCAGTGTTTGTCTCTGTGCTAGATTTCAATCAGATCCAAGAATTACTCATTACAAAGCTGTTAAAAGAATTTTTAGATATCTGAAAGATACTACTAATCTTGGTCTATGCTATAAGAGGAGCAAAGATTGCAGGTTAATAGGATACTGTGATGCTGACTTTGCTGGAGATAGAATAGAAAGAAAGAGCACCAGTGGAGGATGTCATTTCTTTGGAAATAACATGATCAGCTGGTCAAGCAAAGGCAAAGCACCATTGCTTTATCAACAACAGAAGCAGAGTATATATCAGCAGCCAGTTGTTGTTCACAACTGCTATGGTTAAGTATCAACTTGATGATTTTAATATTCCTATCTTTGCTATACCTGTTCTTGTGATAATACCATTGCAATTATTTATCCAACAATCCCATTCAACATTCTAGGGAAAAGCATATAGAAATCAAACATCATTTCATTAGAGACTATGTTCAGAAATGTGTTTTTGATATTCAGTTCATTGACACAGAGCATCAATGGGCAAATATATTCACAAAACCCCTGGCTGAAGATAGATTTAAGTTCATACGTAACAACTTAAATATACATGCATTCTCTAAAATTAATTGTGTCTGATATTATTATGTTATCTGAAATTTTAGTGTGTCTGAATTTCAGTGTGTCTGAAAACAGTGACATGTTTGAAATTTTAGGTTATCTGAAATTTTATTTGTGTGTTTGAAATTTTCACCTATCTGAAGTAACTGGCTGACGTGGCCATCTGAGACGGTTGAATTCTTTCTTTTAAAGTTTTTGTCTCTTCCACTTCACACGTTACCCGAAGTCTGCGCAGCCGGTACATGGCATCATTGCATCATGGGTCTATAAATGCAGGAGTAAGTGTGTCGAGGAAGCCTTACACTCTCTTTCCTCAATATTCCGTTTGATCTTCTTCACTGCTCAAGAAACCTTTTTCTCTCAAAGTTTCCCTGCAACTCAACAATGGCACTCAAGAAGATCGCTGGTTCTGGTGGAAATGTGGTTAGATCAAAGGGAGTGAATCTTGACGAGCTTCGCAACATTGGCATGGATTGGTTGAGGAATTTGATGCAGCTGGGTGGACTTCTTTCTTCGACCACATTAACTTTCAATGGCATGAACAAAGTGTGGTGGATTTCTGGTCTTCTGCTCGAGGAATACCTAATCTAAGGGAGTGTATGTAAGCATCAAAGCCTCTGTTCTAGGGGTTTCAGTTTTTTGTTGATCAAGGCATTCTCTCCACAATCACTGGTGTTAAGGCTGAAGGTGCAACCTTCATTCTTGGGTGGGAGATGAAGAATGGTGAGCACAAGTGTTTACAAAGATGTTGTATGGATCAGAAGAACCCAAAGCCTGGATTCCAAGTTCTTGCTAGAGAAGGTCAACGTTCTTCATGCTATCTTAGGGTGTGCAATAATCCCTAAGAGTGGAAGCAGAAACCATGTCTCAGAATTGGAAAGGGTTTGTCTGATTCACCTGCTTCAGAAGAAGAAAGTCAATCTCCCAAGCATTATCAGTTCCATATGCAGAAGAAGATTCGATACTCTGCTGGAAATCTTCCCCACAACACTCTAATCATGAAGGTACTTATGCATTTTAAGGGTACCTGTTGAAAGATTATAAGACCATAAATCTCCTGTGTTCTTTGGTGAGTCAAACTTGAAGAGCATGGGAATCAAGCTCACTCCACGACCTCCATGATAAGTGTAAAATTAGCGTTATTTTCATATAGTTTTATTACACTTATCAAGGATAAAATAGTAAATTATGCCCCAAAATATCCCTTTTTATTAATATTTATAATAATTGTATTTATTTGATACAAATTTGAATATGATGCTATTTTAAATAGAAATTTGCTATTTTATGCTGAATTATAGCAGATTTGGGACAAGAGTGGAAAAAGCATCAGAATAGAGGATATTGCAGATTCAGAAATTAAATAAATAAAAGAAAATCAGAGAATCCTGCAAAGAATCTTTTCAATTCAAATCCAAGGCAGATAAATACAATAATAATTCGGATAAAGGGATAAAGGAAAACCAGATGAGATCAGAAAGGAATCAAGAGGTTAGATCTACAAATCAAGGAAAGCTGCAGCGAGTCACACGCTCCATATGCGCTTAGCGCGCGTGGAGTACATGAGCAGATTGGCCAGGCTTCATGTGCGCTTAGCGCACATGAAGCGCGTGTCCTGATTAATGAAGCCGCGCGCTGTGACGTCATTAATGAAAGGGAAAGCTCCTGATTGGTCAGGTTTCACAACAGTGACATCAATTAATGAAAAGGCAGCCTCTGATTGGATTAAACACTCACCAGTGACATCACAACCTGATCCCTTGAAAGTTTTCCAAACTCTATAAATAGAGCCCTTGGCAAAGGTCACACACACAGATACGGAGAGAGAGTAGTATAGGATTGAGAAAGGTGACAGATTTCTCAGTAGTTAGTAATGGCTACCATGAGTAACTAAAATCTCTAGTAGGATTTGATGTAGTAGATTTGATCCCCTTGTGTATAAGAATTCTCTTTTCTATTTATTTTATGATTCTATGCTTGTAATTTATCGCCCAAGCGAGAATGGTCTCACTTAGGCGAGTTTATCGGCAAAATTTGAAGTTTTGGTTCTGCATATCTCACCTAGGTGAGAATTGTCTAGAGAGAGTGCATTTCTAGAGCCATTTTCCCTTAGGCTAGAGTCTTTTAGCCTAGGCGAGATTGTGAGAGGAATTTGGGTCTCACCATCTCGCTTAAGCGAGAATATCTCGCTTAGACGAGAATGCCCTGACAGAGTTTTTAAAACGCGATCAGGGCTTGGTTTTCCTTGATTGTTCTTCTTCCTCTTTGATTTTTAGAGAGAGGGGCCGAGAGATTTTAGAGAAAGGGAGAGGATTCTTGTTAGGATGAGTGGATGTGGAGCTTGGAGGAAGAAAAGGAGCTATGGATCTTCACCTTCAACCTTCTCCAACTTCCTTCCTCTTCTCCTTGGGTGTCCTTAGAGGTAAGTAGAGCTCACACAGTCTCACTTTATCGTCGAATGTTTCCCCACATGATCCCTACCTCTTATCTTCCCTTTCTTGAGCTTGCATGTGTATGTTTATATGGTTGATTTTGTCATGGATGAATGTAGGAGCATGAGGTTAGGGTTTATGTTGAGAAATTGTTTTAGGGCTCTATTTGGGGCTGTGTATGGAGATTAGTAAACTTGGAATGACATGGATTTCATTTGAATGTTAGTTTCCGGCATGAAGTTTATTGATTATATGTGCTATGTTTTGTTAGAAGTATTCTCCATGCATCTGCACTATCTAAAAGACACAGTTAATTCCACATGGGTCTAGGGTCGAGTCCCTAGGCCTTTGATCCGGTTAAGGTGAATTATTCTCCAAGAAGAACCTCCCTTAACCGGATCAAAGGCCTAGGGACTCGACCCTAGACCCATGTGGAATTAACTGTGTCTTTTAGACAGTGCAGATGCATGGAGAATACTTCTAACAAAACATAGTACATATAATCAATAAACTTCATGCCGGAAACTAACATTCAAATGAAATCCATGTCATTCCAAGTTTACTAATCTCCATACACAGCCCCAAATAGAGCCCTAAAACAATTTCTCAACATAAACCCTAACCTCATGCTCCTACATTCATCCATGACAAAATCAACCATATAAACATACACATGCAAGCTCAAGAAAGGAAAGATAAGAGGTAGGGATCATGTGGGGAAACATTGTGTGAGCTCTACTTACCTCTAAGGACACCCAAGGAGAAGAGGAAGGAAGTTGGAGAAGGTTGAAGGTGAAGATCCATAGCTCCTTTTCTTCCTCCAAGCTCCACATCCACTCATCCTAACAAGAATCCTCTCTGTTGAGTCTCAAAAATATCATAAGAGAAAATATGATGTTTAAGACAACTCAATTCCCAAGTTTTAATGCTTAACAAATTTGAGTTAAAATATTTATCATAGATACATATATGTTTTAATGATTTATCTGTGATTTCAGCAAGCCACTATGAGCCTACATAAAAGACTAAATGTTGAAGCTGTCTGAAGAAGCAGAACTCGTCTGAAGAGTTGAAGCTGTCTGAAGTAGTTCAACCCGTCTGAAGTATCAGTGTTGTCTGAAGTCTCACTTATGACGTGGCACCCTCTGCTGAAGCTTGTGAAGACGTTTCTCTGCTGCACGTACCTTTTCAAACACGTTTATGGCAAGGAACACAGAGACCTTTCCTGGTGATTTTGAATTTCATACACCACTGAGGAAATCTCTGCAACGCAGAAATCGCAGCAACAACGATGGCAACTTTATAGCAGCACCAACGTTGTACTTTGTCAGAATTGTCAGAACACCAAGAAGCGTGACTCACAACGGATTGAATAGCATTCAATGCTATCTTTAAACGGTGGTATCACAACGGAAATATCATCATCACCAATCCGAAAGAAAGCAGAAGAAAAGCTCAGGAGACTAAGCAGAAGCAACAAAGAAAAATGTTTGAATGAAATATTTTAATTCAAACATATTTTATCATCTGCAAGAAACAGCCATTGAACAAGACACCTCACTCAAAGAAGAAAGAAGAAATGGTGTCAGGAAGCAAACAGAAAAGAAGCATATACAAAATAAGCAAGAGGACAAATCCAACGGATACTTCCTCATATACACTCCTAAGAGAAGCAGAGGAAATCAGAAGTCAGCTGAAGAAAAGTAAAAGGATATCAAGAGAGAGAACATGCAAAATAATATCAAGAAAATCTCTCTAAAGATCTCATCTACAGAAGTGTCAGAACGAGATCATCTGAACACTCATTCGCTTAAGGAGAAGCAACCGTTTGAGAAGCTATTACACAACGGCTATATGAGCCACATCATCAACATCTCAACGGTATTATGAATCATCTTCAAACGACTATATTTCATCAGAACATATAAATAGCCTCAAGATTGAATTTGAAGATGTTGTCGATCTATTGGTCAGTCAGACAAATTGTTGATCAAACAGAATCAACCTAGTTAATCAGGCTGAATGCCTTATGGTTAACAAGAGTTGACTTGAGCTTAAGTGGATCATGAAGATGTCAACTAAGTTTGATCAGAGAGTTGGTTCTCAATCAGGCTACTGACTAGCTGGTCAGTTAGTTAGGTTGTTCAGTTTGTCTGTTTGATCAAGTGAGTTGATTGTTTGAAAGGCAATCATGCTGAACAAATGACTATCAAACTGGGTACAGTTTGAAGCTTTGATATACCTTGGTGTTCCTATGATATGGGTGAGAATGTAGCCCATGGAAACTAATGGTTTGAGAACAAGGCTGGAGCATCATTTCACATCTTAGTTAGCCTACTCTCAGAGGATGTATTCCTCATAGAAAGACAGGGATTGTATTTAATTCAAACACTTGTATCACTGTCTATCCTTGTACTTAGTTTGTAATGTCTGTATCCTGAGTGTGTACTCAGTAATCTCTATGTACAAGTAGAATCTAAGTTTAGAGGTTCTGGAGAACATCTAACTTGGATTGAGTAGTGAAAATACTCTACACTTGGATAAGTGTCTGAGAGCCTAGAGAGGCTTGGTGGAAGAAAGAATACTCATGATGTCTGGAGAGACTGTACTCGTGATGTCTGGAGAGACTGTACTCGTGATGTCTGGAGAGACTGTACTCGTGATGTCTGGAGAGACTGTACTCGTGGTGTCTGGAGAGACTGTACTCATGGTGTCTGGAGAGACTGTACTCGTTGTGTCTGGAGAGACTGTACTCATATTCAAGTTTGTAATCTGAATATTCATATAGTGAAAATCCAGTGGTTGTTTGCCATTGGGACTGGACGTAGCTCACAGTGGTAGTGAGTGAACCAGGATAAATTCCTTGGCTAAGTTTTCTTACCCTTATCTCTTGTCAATTCTTTTTATACTAATCAAGGGGTTAGAGTAATTAATCTGATATGTTATAAAGGCATAAACATTGTTTTAAATCAGTATTTTTATACCGTTTGAAAACTTCAGACAGTCCTTTAAGAGCCTGTCTGAAATCGTGTTTTTAACACCTGTTTGCGAAAAGCTTTCAAAAATATTCAGAAACACTATTCAACCCCCCTTCTAGTGTTTCCCTGTGTTCCTACACTCTCCCTCTCTCTAAAATCTCTCGGCCTCTCTCTCTAAAAATCAAAGAGGAAGAAGAACAATCAAGGAAAACCAAGCCCTGATCGCGTTTTAAAAACTCTGTCAGGGCATTCTCGTCTAAGCGAGATATTCTCGCTTAAGCGAGATGGTTGAGACCCAAATTCCTCTCACAATCTCGCCTAGGCTAAAAGACTCTAGCCTAAGGGAAAATGGCTCTAAAAATGCACTCTCTCTAGACAATTCTCACCTAGGTGAGATATGCAGAACCAAAACTTTCAAATTTTGCCGATAAACTCGCCTAAGTGAGACCATTCTCGCTTGAGCGAGAATCCTGAAATGCATCAACTCCGCGCGTGCGCCGGGACGGTAGGCTAGTGCTCTGGATACAAAAAGTGGAACTCCGGCTAGTATCAGAGGTAGGTGAGCATGGAGCTGTTCATGAAGCTTATTCTCGGATTGCTAAAGGTGCTCGGTTTAATTATATCGTAGCATAAGGATTGTATTCTAACGATCGGAGGTTCAGTGAGTGACACACCCCTCCGTAGGTGCCTTATGTGAAAGTATGGTTAAATCGATAACATTAATTGCAAAATACGGGGAATGTTCGGGGTCGCCAAATGCCACTTCGAATGCCTGTAGAGAATAGCTTTTGGCGTTTAATTATGATATTATAGGGGAATTTGCGGGTACGATAATTACCAGACATGCCTTATAATTATTGTAATTAAACAATGCTAAGGTAATTACAAGTACGATCATAAATAAGGGAAAAAGAGTTCAAGTACACAAGGGGGGAGATGAAACGAAATCAAATCCTAGTCCTAAATACTATTATCTCGTGTTATCTTTGTTTATTTTATTATTCCGTAAAACCAACCTTTTTGCGAAAAAGTTTTATTGAAAATACAATTACTATAACTCTACAAGTTAAAACCGCTCCCTGTGGATACGATAACTCACTTACTCTAAAACTACTGGACTACTGGTAAACTTGCCAGGAAACCCATCACTACATCTCCTATTCTGAAGGAGAGTGTTCTTATGGAAAAGGCCTCAAGAAGAGGAACCACCTTAGAGATTCTTGAGAAAGAGCTTCAGGGGGATATCAGAAAAGATGAGTTCAAGCCTTCCAAGCCATCCCCTCATCTGAAAAGGAAGAAGCTCCCTGTCAGGAGTTCAGCAAAGGTGTCTCTGGAAGCTATGGACTTGCACACTCAGACATCTGAACCTGTTCAGAAGGCTTTGAAAAAGCCATCTGAAATTGTGGGTCAGGGTTCTGAAGGTGTAAGAACTCTTACTCCTAAGCCTACTTCTGAAACAGAAGGAAAGGCTCATGAGGAAGAGGTAGCTGAGATTGCTGATCCTGAAGCTTTGGCAGTAGCACCTCTGGCTGCATGTCCTTCTGATCCTGAGCTTATTCAAGTAGCAGCCCTTGCTACAACTTTGGAGAATGAAGAAATGGAGAAGAAGGCTGAGCAAGAAAAGACTGATTATGCTCTTACAGTAGCCTCTCAGCTAGCTCTTGCTTAAGATGAAAGACTAGCTTCCATTGCTCAAGAGACCAAGAAGAGAAAAAGATCCATTACACAACAAGATCCATTACACAGCTCCTGAACCCTCTGTTAGGATTACAAGGAGATTGCAAGTCAACTGGAGGAAATAGATGAGGCTGGCAAGTATCAAAACTTTGTCAAAGCAAACCTGTATTTCAAGAGAAGAAGAGAAGAGAAGCAAGCTGAAAAGGAAAAAGAGAGGGAACCTGAGAAAGCTAAACCTCCTCAGAAAAGGCTCAGGGTAAGGTTTGATAATGTGACCCCATCACCACCTTCATCACCTGAGAAGAAAATAGTAGAGGAGAAAGAAGAAGAAACACTTTCATCACCTCCCTCATCACCACCTTCATCATCTTCATCTTCAGAATCCACTCAGTCTGAAGACCCCACAGATGAACATCAGCAAGGTGACAGCTCTGAAGTATGGAAAGGAAGCATGTTGCCTGAGCATATAAGGCTAGGACCCAAAAGTAGGGACTTCTTCACAGAGCCTACATTTGATCCTTATGCTTTTCCTTTCTCTCAGCACCAATATGATGAAGTTGCTGAAGTACCCCACAAAAAGTATGAGGAACCTTTCAGTGAGAGGGTCAGAGTCCCCAAGTTCCCCAACTTATTTGTAGAGCTGCAGTTTTTCAGAAATGAACCCTCCATCTCTCTTCACCATGGCCTTATCAAGCACACTGCTGATGAAGAAAGGGCAAAGTATCAAGGCAGTTCAGATCAGTTTTACTCAGTCCAGATTGAAAAGATCAGAAAGGGTGCAGTTCCACCTGCTCATAAGTGGGCTCCACTTAACCCCTTCTCTGGTGACTCCCTCAGGTTGTCTAATGATGAATGGTGTTTTGTCAGGCAACTGTCTACTAAAGCTGAACTTTTTGAAAGGGACTACATGAAGTCAGTAGGCATGAGAGGCTATAGGCCACCTAGAACAATCTCCATCAGGCCAACCACAGAGATTCTGGTGCAACCTGACAGGATTGTTCCTAGGTACCCCCTGGAAGAAGGCCCTGCTGACAAGTTCAAGGAACCTAAAGCTTATCCAGTTCCCCAGAAACCTTTAACTCCAACAGAATGGAAGAAGCTACCTGCTCGGATCAAAAGACAAGGTGGAGGTTTAGATCACAGCTACAGGGATAGGGTATGGTTATCCTATTGGAAGATCAGAGAGGATGCTGGATCCTCTTCTGGATCTGCAGGACCAGATGATGACTCCATCATAGACTATGGTGTCTCCACCAATGTGCAGTACCAGTATATCAGAGGCAGATTCCCCATGTCTTAACCCTTTAATGAAGACTGGAAGCTAATCTGCCCTATCAGAACTTTCTTCTTTCGTGTGAGTCATCCCGAAGATTATGGGTTGCATCCAGGATTCGATCGACTCAGATTCCTTTGCAGGAACATTCAGATCATTCTATATGAAGTGGAACTGAATCTTGAGGAAGAGAACATGAAGCTGAGGCATCAAGTGAAGAGCTTGGAGAAAAGAAATGCTACTCTTGTTGCTAAGCAAGATCAAATCCTTCAAGAGCAACAACACATCAGAACTGGGCAAGAAGAATTGAAGACTGCTGTCATTTCTCAGATTGACAAGGCAAAGGAAGAATTGCTCTCCTTTATGAAAGAGGCCTTGCTGAAGAAAGATGGATAGTCTATGATGTTTAGCCATGTTTGGTGTTAACTTCATTTTGAGTGCTTAATTTCTGTTATGTGAACTCTTTTGCCTTATAATATATTCTGTTTGTTCTCATGAATGTTGGTATCTCAATGTTTTTACTGTGATTATTTTGAAGTTATGCTATAAAATTCCCTTTTGGTTGATGACAAAAGGGGGAGTATGAAAACTAACAAAATCTGAAGTAATTACAGGTTTCAGGGGGAGTATTTGATAAGAGTAATTGATCGGAATCTGTTTGACCTGAGAGATCTTTATCTGAGGGGAAGTTATTTTTTTTAAGCTTATTTTATTTTAAAACTCCTTTCAGATTTCTTTATTTTAAACAAAGTTGTCATCATTAAAAAGGGGGAGAATGTTGAGTCTCAAAAATATCATAAGGTAAATTATGATGTTTTAGATAGCTCACTTCTCAAGTTTTAATGCTTAACAAATTTGGGTTAAAATACTTATCATAGATACATAAATGTTTAATGACTTATCTATGACTTCAGCAAGCCATTCTGAACTTATAAAGATTGTCTGAAGTGTTGTCAACCTGTCTAAAGTGGAAAAGCCTTCTGAAGGTTCAACCTGTCTGAAGTGTTGAAGCCGTTTGAAGTACGCAACCCGTCTGAAGTGTTGAAGCCGTCTGAAGTCTCATTAATGACGTGACACTCTTTGCTGAAGTATGTGGAGACATCTCTGAAATTCTGCTGAGTCAAGCGTTCTCTGCTGCACGTACCTTTTCAAACATATTTATGGCAAGGAACACAGAGACATTTCCTGGTATATTTGAATTTCATACACCACTGAGGAAATCCCTGCAACGCAACCTTTGCAGCAATAACAGTGGCAGCTTTATGGTAGCAGCAACCTTGTTCTGTGTCAGAAAAATCAGAACTCTCAGAAGCATGTCTCACAACGGATTAAATAGCATTTAATGCTATCTCTAAACGGTGGTATTTCAATGAATTGAAGATTGGTTATAAATAGCCCTTCATGAAGACCATCAAGAGAGTGACTGCATATACAAGAAAGTCTAAGAGAAATCACGCTGCAAGTTTTTCTTTGTAAAAACACTCTGATTTCATATTCGTTGTACATCATTTGTATATCCTGAGCATATCTCAGTTTTTATTGTACATCGTCTCTGTTTAAGCTTTAAACTTGTGTAGTTTAAAACCTTAGACGTATCTCTTTGTAAAAAACTGTCTTTGAGCCTGGAGAGGCTTGTCTGTAAAAGAATACTTGGTTGTAGAGCCTGAAGAGGCTTGACTATAAAAGAATACTTGTAATCTTGGTGAAGATTAAGAGAAAATCCAAGTGCTAGTTGGCATTGGGACTGGACGTAGCTCACAGTGGTAGTGAGTGAACCAGGATAAATTCCTTGGCTAAGTTTTCTATCCCTTATCTCTTGTCAATTTATTTATACTAACCAAAGGGTGTTGAAAACTGTTCTGATAATTTTAAAAAGCAAGAAACCTTTTTAAAGATCTTTTCAGAAGCCTTCTTAAGAAACTTCAGACAGCCTCTTAAACATGTCTGAAACTGTTGTAAACTTATCCGTTTGCGAAAAGTTTCCATAAATTATTAAGAAACACTATTCAACCCCTGTTCTAGTGTTTCCCTGTGTTTCTACAAAATTTTAAGAGTTACACCTCTTAATAACTTTATATAAAATATGAATTTGACCAATCCAACTATTGAATCACATAATATTACCTTTATGATCATGTATATCAAATTTCAGATAATTTGGACATTCATAGGTATGTTATCTAATAGCGGACTTTTACTTATATTTTAAAAACATGTTATACATTAAAATAAATTAGTTTGATGAAAGATCAATTAGTTTTCGATTTTTATGAAATTTTATAAGCTTGATCTACTTTATAAGAACTTTCAATTTAACGGTTGGATTGGTCAAATTCACATTTCATAAAAAGTTATTAAGAGGTGTAACTCTTAAAGTTTGACACCTTGTGTCAATGGATCCTGACTCTCTCTCTCTCTCTCTATATATATATATATATATTGACATAGAAATTTGCATCAATCATAAAACATCTTCAAAAAGGCCAAAATAAATGAGCATATTCCCAATAAGATTTAGAAGGTGTACATTTCTTCTTTTCTATTAGTTCATTATTATACACGTTGTCTTGCAAATCAAGTAAGTCAAAGGTTTTTTATACTTAATAGTTGCCTCCAAAATTAAGTATGTTGAATTCAATCAAGTGTCAACGTCTAGGAAAATGAGGCCTTTGTATAAAATTTTTCTTATTCAACACACACTTTGAATTTAGCTAATTTTGAGGGAGATGATCTGGCGTACTTAACCGCACTATGAATTCTTAAGATATGATTGTTTACCACTCATGCCCTCTTTCACAATTAAGGACAAAATATGTGTATAACAACACATATGAAATATATTTTCATTTCAAAAGCTCACTATTCCAAGACATCAACCTTTTTTTCAGGTATTGAATCTCGGGATCGTTAGATGAATCACCATCCAGAGTTAAACGAAACCCAATTCAACTTTCAATCATTCAAGCACATCTCAACATTTTTAGCCACCACATCTCTAGAATGTCCTATGATTTGGTGAAAGTTCAAAATTTTCTTCTGCAACCTCCAATTATTATCGATAAAGTGCGTAGTGAAACTCTCTAATGTCTAAATCGAGGTCGACAAGTCTTTGGTAAAACAAGCTACCCCACAATGTTTAGAAAGAAATTTTACCTACTTTGTCTTTTCCTCATTGTAGAGTGCAAACATGTCACGTGTTAAGATTGATGCAACACTAAATCGTGGTTGCAAGACACCTAGAAACTTATAAAATGATTCATTGTCTACAAACCAAAATGGGAGTTCAGCAGCCACAAAAAACTTAACAAATTCCTTTCTACACGTCTTTTGATTAAATTTAAAACAACTTTGTGAAAAGGAAACAACATTGCCTACTTGTCCTTATATAGTTTGTGATGAGTAAACATTTACTCTTTACCTTTTATTTTCAACTTTGTTTAGATTTTCATTGCATCTTGTTGTGAATTTTCATTGCACTTAGTCTATCCTTATACTTAATTATGATACCAAAATAGTTGCATTTCAACTTATTCTCATCATAAGGTTTTACAATAAAGTGAATCCATACTATTTATCAATTACCACACCCAAATGAAGACATATTAGGAAAAAGTGAAAATGGAATAGTAGTGTCAGAGGCAACTAGTGTAGAAGAAATTGAATGTTTTACAGTCTCCACCAAAGGAGTGTCCATGTGCTCACCAGTGACGACATCTATTTAAAAACTAAGATATTAATTCCATGAACTACCTCGTCGTCTCCTTTAAAAAGTATGGCCATATCCCATTTGAGAAGAAACCATTTTATTTATACTTGGTTAATAGTTAATTTTAAATCTCATATCTTATACTTGAAAAAATGTTAGCAACATTTCCCATTGGTCTTGAAGTGCACAACTTGAACATGAAAACATTTCCATGATCAAGCATGCACCTAGAAACAATAGGAAATGTAGTGAACCAAAACTTCATAAGTCTAAGATATAATATTTAAAATTAACTATTAACAAGTGTAAAAAAGGTTTCTTCCTAGTTGGACAATGTAAGATTCAATATTAATGAGCTTCCTCATTTATATTGAATCTCAGGGGAAACTAAGGCTTTGCCTAAATTAAACTTCAATAATAAACTCAAACTTTGAGTCTATGAAACAATTTTACCTTATGAACTTGAAATTCTAGCTCATGAGGTATATTTGTAAAGAGTCACCAGTAAAACCTAAAACAAGCCAATAAAAGAGACCCTATCTTACTATTGGAGATGGAAAAATGATTCCTTCAACTTCTTATCCCACTAATCGCATGTATGTCTTTTTAGGGAAATAAGGGTTCAAGCCTACAACCTCTCATAATGTAATAAATCAAGACATATTTTTAAACACACTTTGTTATCCTATCTTTCCTTGCTCTAATTTTTTAAGATCCTCAATGTCCTTATTTGAAATCAATGATGAAGGTGTTCCTTTGAGCCAATGTTGAGTACATATAACAACTTCTACCATTTTTGGCATCAGAGAACTATGATAGGAATCAAGCACCCTTACTTTGGTTCTAAAGGCCGATTTAGATGCCACGATGGAGACATGTATAACAACACCTCTCTTGCAATGTTTACAATGATGAGAAATCGACTTGAGTTTATTTTCCATCAGTTTAGCACATCAAAATCGCCTCATTGGCTCTCTAATGCCCTAATACTCCTCCACGACACCACTATACTCTTCAAAAATTGGCTTCAAACACGAGTCTAATTTTTTTTTCAAATTGATTACCTCACCACAATTTTAGACATTATCAATTAACCAGGTTACAAACCCCAATGTAGCACCATGAAAAATAGTCAAAAAATGTAAGAATTGAGCATGCATAATCCCAATCTTTAAATGTAGGAATACCCTCCCCATTTCCTAATTCCTCTCTGTATTTGTTATCTTGCATACTAACTTCTTCAAAAGCATTTTGATGCTTCAAAGCAACATCTAACATTAAATATGTTGAATTCCACCTAGTTTCATCATCTAGCCAGATAAGACTTTGTATTTAATGTTCCTTTGCTCAATGCATGTCTGGAAATTAGACAACTTTGAAGGCGAAGATCTTACATGCTTTACTGTTACCTAGATTCTCAAAATAGAATCCTTGATCTCTTTCAAACCATCTTTCATAATTAGATTTAGTATACGGGAACAACGCATATAGATGTAGTCACCCTAACCAAGCTGACACTCTCTCACACATTTTTCTTTGTATGCATCGCATCAAGAAAATGTCTAACAAACAATGACTTCCAATAGGGCAACTAAAAAAAGATTTCTTTTTCCACCCGCTAGTAACAAGTTGTTATGCAAAAGGTTTGCCAAACTTGTTGCTCAAGTTACCCACCTTTTCCCACAATTGATCACTTGTCAAATGGGAAGGAGGCATACCCTCTTCGGTGTTTCCATTGAATGCTTTCTTCCATCCCCTATAACGATGGTATAGAGGCAAAAACTTATGATGACAATGGAATGCATTCTTCTTACAATGTGACAACTGCATCCAAGTAGTATTTTCATCACACAGAACATGCACACTGACCATTGATACTATATCCAAACAAATTACCATAGGTTAGGAAATCATTAATTGTGCCAAACAACAACGCCCTCAACTAAAAAGTTTCTTCTTTGTACCCATCATTGACTTCTACTCCTGTATCCCATAATAGCTTCTTTGTTAAAACTTTTAATGTATGAACATGTATATATATTTCGCCAAAGGTTTACTTGTGCTCGAAAGAACACCTCTCTTATAGAGTATATAGACGTGAAAGCATAAACCACAACCAATTCACAAATCACACAACTCACTTCAGAAACCTAACTCGAGGTCGAGCGTTCGAGGAACCCTAATGCTGCTACTGTGAGATACACTTGTGATCTTCATCGTCTGTCTCCGTCTTCGAGTTGCCGGCTGCGTGAGAGTGATCTTCAGAATCGTCTCTGTCTCCGTCTTCAAGGTCCATCTTCGTCTTCGAGCTACGATAGTGATCTTTGGCATCTCCGCCTTCGAGCTCATCTCCGTTGTCTTTGTCTTCGAGCTATCGGCTGCGTCTTCGAGTTGTGTCTTCATTCAGGTAAGTGTCTTCCATTTCGAGTTGGTATATGCCGAATTGTTTACCCTTGGGAGATTTTTTATTACATGCTTCCAATGGCTTTATGTGAATTTCATTCTTGAAACATATAATATATTATTCTTGGAATTTTATTATGTTATAAAACCAACTTTCTTGTTTGTTTTCAAGATAGGACTCGGTTTATTTGTGTGTAGTCTCGAACTTGGGTGTTGTTTTTAGCTTGGTAACGTAACCTTCTAAAATAAGCATCCAACCTCACATTTAGTTGGTTTTTAGAAGTGGAATAGTTTTTCAAAACAATGTTGAACAGTTGGTGTTTTGACTAGTTTCATGAATCTTTATTTCTTAATTTAAAGAGACAGATAAGAACTGCAACCTTTATTAATTTTCTATTTCATTTCATGAATCTTGGTTGCTCTTATGTTTCTTTTTATGTTCTTTTTATCTTGATTCCTACAATCTTTATTGAAACAGATGAAAAAGTTGATTGTGGAAGTGGAATGTTGGAGATTGTCGGAGATCAATCAATTATTTGTGATTCAGATTTATTCTGATTTGTACAACTAGCTGTAAATCCGTAGTTATCTTCTTTCCTTGTTTAGTTGCAGCAATTATAGAGAATTATTCTTTCCCTGGTTTTTAGGCCTAGATTAATTGTATAGATTTGATTTCTTTCCTATTTATACTCCTATAATGTACAAATTTGATTAAGTGAAATAAAGTTCATTTTTCCGCATGAAAATCTTTGGATGTTCAGCCTTTGTTCACCTCACTCCACTCTCCAGACTTTTTACCCAACCATCAGAATTCTCACCTCGATACCCTTGAAAATATTTGGATGTTCAGCCTTTGTTCACAACCTAAGCCCTCACCGAAGCAAACTTGACCCAAAATCCATTAAATGCATCTTCCTTGGACACTCACCTCACCAAAAGAGCTACAAGTGCTACTCCCCGTCAACTAGAAAATTCTATCACACTATGGATGTAACATTTTTTTTTTAAATCAACCATATTACCCCAAAATTGGAATTCAGGGGGAGAAGATAACAATGCATCATGAAATGACAGAATTCGAATTTTTTGAAGGAGTAAATGAGACTGTACCAGTAGCACCTATGGAAATTATTGCTCCAACAGCACCTGCAGTACCTTTAGGACCTGCGCCAACAATCCTAGGAGCACCAGAAGAGGTCCAAGAAGCAGAACCAAGGGAAACAAACCAACTTCAACAGGGTCCTACTGCACACGAAAATGACTTAAGGGTTTATTTTAGGAAAAAGAAAATTTAAGAGGAGAAATGACCAAGCACATCTCAAATGCAAAGCCATTAGTCTAACCAGGCTCCAGAAAATGAAATTCCCCCAGGTAATCAAATTCCCAACTCTGAACATGTGCATACTAGTATAGCTGAGCTTGATATCCCTATTGCCTTGAGAAAAAGGGTGAGAACTTGCACTCAGCACCCCATTGAAAAATGTGTATCCTATGGAAAGTTGTCACAGAGTTATAGGACCTTTGTAGCATCACTTGACAACAATCAAATTCTAAGGAATATACATGAAGCACTACAACAACCTGAGTGGATAGCGACTGTAACAGAGGAGTTTCAAGCCTTGGTTAAAAACAACACTTGGGAGCTGACTACTCTACTAGAAGGGAAGAAAACAATGGGATGCAAATGGAATTTTTTTCCATCAAATACAATGCAGATGGGAGTATAAACCGGTACAAAGCCCGGTTGGTAGCAAAGGGGTTCACTCAGTCATATGCTGTGGACTATGGAGAAACATTTGCACTAGTGGCCAAACTCAATTCAGTCCGTGTTATCCTTTCATTAGCAGCGAATTTGGATTGGCCATTACACCAATTGGACATTAAAAATACCTTCCTAAATGGAGAATTAGAAGAGGAAGTATACATGCAAATTCCTCCAGGACTTGAATCATCCAGCACCTTAGACAAAGTGTGCAAGCTCCGAAAATCTTTGTATGGCCTCAAGCAAATCCCCAAGAGCTTGGTTTGATAGGTCAACTTGAGTTATGAAGGAAGACGGATTCACTCAATGTCAATCAGACCACACTATGTTTGTCAAACACTCATTAGAAAGAAAGGTAGCCTTATTCATTGTCTATGTTGATGATATTGTCATTACAGGAGATGATCATGATCAAATTAGGCACCTAAAAATGCTTTTGGCTAAAGAATTTCAAGTTAAAAACTTGGGTCAGCTGAAGTACACTTTCTAGGAACAGAAGTTGCTCGAACAAAGAATGGAATTTATGTGTCTCAAAGGAAGTACGCATTGGACCTTCTTCAAGAAATCAGAATGCTTGAGTCTAAGGTAGCACATACTCCTATAGAACCCAACAAAAAGGAGTAATTTAGAAGATGAAAGCCCACCAGCAGATAAAGAAAAATATCAGAGCCTAGTTGGAAAATTAATCTACCTAACACACACTAGGCCTGACATCGGGTTTGATTAGGGCTGTAAATGAGCTGAGCTATTCGTGAATTATTTGAGCTCGCCTCATTAAATGCTCGATCAAGCTCGTTTGTTTAATTAAACAAATAAGCTCAAGCTTAAAGTTGGGCTTGATTATTTAAATGAGCCAAGCCCAAGCCTTATAAGTTTGACATTAAAAGCTCGTGAATAGCTCACTTATTATATATATAATAATAATTAATTAATATAAATAATTAGTGTAAAGTAAGATTAATAAAAAATAGAAAAAGAAAATATACAGTTATAAATTTATTTTTAAAATAAAATAATTACTCTATATATTTAAAAATAAGTATTGAAATATTTCATATATTAGTTAAGAAGTCATGTATTGAATTTCGAAAAATATAATATTTTAGAATTTTTTAACTATATATATCATATATTAAGAATTTATTTTGATTTTTATATTATAATTTAATAGTAAAATATTTATTACATATTAAATTCATAAACTTTAAAAATGATTTAAAGAAAATTTTTATAAAAGCAAAATTAGTGAAGCTATAAATGAGATAAATAAGGCAAGCCCAAACTTTGTTTTTTTTAACAAGTCAAGCCCAAGCTTTAGATTTGGCTTGTTTAAATAAATGAGTCAAGCTTGAGCCACCCATTTTTTTTCACAAGCCAAGCTTGAGCTTCAAGTACTCGGCTCGGCTCATTTACAGCCCTAGGTTTGATGTAAGCATGGCAAGCCGCCACATGACCAATCCAACCAACATTCACATGAAAGTTGTGACTAGGATCCTTCAATACCTTAAAGGTACACCAGGAAGGGGCCTTTACTTCAAGAAAAATTCAAACAGAGGTATTGAAGTATATACTGATTCAGATTGGGCAGGATGCACATTGGACATAAAATCAACTACTGGCCACTGCTCCTTTGTATGGGGGAACATGGTTACCTGGAGAAGCAAGAAATAGACTGTAGTTGCTAGAAGTCGTGCAGAGGTAGAATCCAAAGCCATGGCACATGGCATTTGTGAATGAATTTGGCTAGGAAGAATGTTAGAAGAACTCAGAATTCCTACTAACTATATAATAAGGATACTATGTGACAACAAAGCTGCCATTAGAATTGCCAAGAACCCAGTTCATCATGATAGGACAAAGCATGTGGAGGTGGATAAACACTTCATCAAGGAAAAGATTGACTGTGGTATCATAAGTATTGACCATGTATCTTCATGCAACCAAACGACAGATATTTTAACTAAAGCACTTTCAAGACACACATATGAAAGTATTAGAACCAATATGGGAATGATAAACATCTATCACCCAGATTGAGGGGGAGTGTTGGAGATTGTCGAATATCAATTAATTATTTGTGATTTAGATTTATTCTGATTTGTACAGCTAGCTGTAAATCTGTAGTTATCTTCTTTCCTTGTTTAGTTGCAGCAATTATAGGAGAATTATTCTTTCCCTGATTTCTAGGCCTAGATTAATTGTACAGATTTGATTTCTTTTCTATTTATACTCCTATACTATACAAATTTGATTAAGTGAAATAAAGTTCACTTTTCTGCATGGAATAATTGGTTTTCTAAACTTTTGAAATTTATTCTAAGTAAATAAGCAAAACAATATAAGCCTTTGTCTATCTAGAGAAGCGATGCCAAACAAGGTTGAGAACCAAGAAGCACACCCCAAATAAACATATAATTAATGTAGCTAATCTAAACCCCAAGGTGAATATAGATGGAGGTAGTAAGAACCTAGAAAGGCTAAACTTAGGAAGAGGATCTTAACCTTTTCAGATTAAAGACGCCTCAGACCGAACGATAAAAAATTAGGGTGGACATGGACCCTGACACTAAAACTATTCATGGTTCAGTTCAACAAAGAGAATTGGACTAAATTGAACCAAATTGGAATGTGGTTCGGGTGAATTGAACCAAACTAGCTAGTCATTTCATCCATGAACCAAACCAAACAACTTATTTAGTTTAATTAACAAAAACTCATACCATGGACATCATCATCCTCCTCATCCAACAATACCTTTTTGTTAATTTGGGATATCTCTTCAATTCCTTGGTATTGTTCATAAAGCGATTTTAAAATAGAAGTCAATAGAATATAACCTCATCCTCCACATCCATATTTTAGATAGTTAGTTGATCCATAACCAGTTAGAAGACTTCCATGATTTTCTCATCACATTCATTGTTTATTTTTTCTCCTCACACCATTTCTCCTTGCCCTATTTAACTCAACGGACTTGGCTAACAAAGCCTCCTCAAGATGGCTTTTCTCCTACTAAAGTTCCTCTAGTTTCTCTTTCTCCATGTCCTTACATAGCCGGACCAACTCCTTTTGAAATTTGACTAACGTATTCTTGGGCTCATTTTCACTTATTAGGCTGACTCCTTAGCCTTCTTCTCGAGCATGATCATTTCATTGGCAGCATAGATATTATCCTTTAACATGTCTTCCTCTTTCATTAAGGAACTCTGAGCTTTGAAAGCGATTGATTTTGGGAAGCAACTAATGTTAAAGATACTTTAAGAATGAAACTTCATGTACTTGTTTGCGGCCTTACAGAAAGTCCTCTATGTTACCAATCTCCTTGGAAAAATAATTGTGGATCTTGCTTGAAAAGAGTAAACCTTTAATAGCAATGCTATTAACGTTGTCATCTACTCAGATATGGGGAAGGTTGGTTGACTTTGATTTAGCCTTCCATATGCCCATATCCTTCTCTCATCCCTTGTTAGCCCTTATGTTGTGGTAATTTTCCCTTGGTCACAGTTAGCTCTATCACACACTTGCAAGATATTTGGATAATTATACGAATTGCTAACTTTTGCAAAGTCGGAGCACTACCCCCCATACAATCCCCACCATTCATCTTTGAGAAATAAATTTAGTTATATATGCAACCATAAAACAAAAAATATGTATAACTATTTATGTATAACTTGGTACTTACTAGATCATATTTGCTTTGTTGCTTTTAAAGCACCTTTTCTACTAAAAGTTCATTTCCAATCATGATACATTTGCATTTTGTGAAGACCTAGGCAAGTCAGGACAAAAGGATTTTATATCAAACAATTTAAGAAATGAATTCATAACTCCACTCTTCTCATAAATATTCATCACAAAAGAATGCATGATTCATAAAATAATTCGTTGCATAAATATTACACTCCAAGTGTTATCCCATCTAGCCTTAATAATATTAGTGTAAGGCTCATACCAATGTTTCTTAGTCTTCAACATTTTTTATTCCATTCTTTACCCTTTGCATGCCTTCGTAAACATTATTCATAAAATGTTTTTCATCCGCATCTACAATTCGTAGTAATCTAATAATAAGAGCTACAATCTTTGAGACAGTTAAATAATAATTGCAAAATTTATTATATAGAATGACAACACTGACAACTTTTCCCACCACGGTCGTACCTTGCTAGCCCATGGTTAGTAAAGTGATTGTCCACAACCAAAGCTTGCAAACCATGCTTATGGTAAAAAAAAATCAATGTAATAAAAGTAGCAGTGAACCGAGTCACACCTAGACAAACAATTTCTTTTCAACCTTCTCTATTTCTAAGCTAGGATAAGAATACCATGTGAATATACACAAAGATGATTATCTTTGAATCCTTTGAGGAAACATTTGCAATATGAGACATACTACCAATATCCTTTAAAAGGAAATTCAAACAGTGATAAGAAAAAAGAGACCAGAAAATGGTACCATATTTTCATGAATCAATCTATCAGTTTCTGCGTAATTAGTTGCATCATCTATTACTAAATGAACAACTTTTACAGATCTAACCCAACCAATAACTTCAGAGAACGAATTGCACAATATTGCAGCATCTTTCACAATATATGATGCATCATCTTAAATGTCATGCTTGTAGAACAACATTTTCAAGATCAACTTAATTACTAACTTAAAAAAAAAAAACAAATTGCACGATGTTGCGGAATCTTTCACAATACTTGATACATCAACCAATTTCACAAATGTCATACCTATAGGATAATAAACTAGAAATATTATCAAGGTTCTTTGCCTTTGGTCACTCAACTTATCGACCATGATTGTACATCCACTCTTAGCCCAGTTGGCCCATTGACTTTCACAAGTAATTGACACCATTTCTTGCAATCTCCCAACAAGTTCACCCTTAAGTCATGATAAGAAGGGCCTTTAAAATCAGGGCCAATTGCAATAATTGCATCAAAAGCAGGTTGAAAATATAATGATTGCACCACATTAAATGGAATGCAACCATCAAATAAACGTATATAAATTGTCATCTTAGTTTTGTGTATTGCTTTATTGCCAGATAATATACTTTTAAGAGTTTGTTGAGATCTTGGAGTTGTCCTCGAAGCAAAATAATTACCAATTTCAACATTTGCTTTCCTTTATTTGAGTAATCGACTGCATCTTAGTTGGGCTAACATTAATTTCTTGAACATCCTCATCATGAATTTGGTCATTATATGCTTCATTAAGGTCCTCATTTTGCTTTTTTTCTTGAATACTTTTCAATGACTCTAACATTATGTGATGAACATGATGAGAAACATTTTTGCAAGAACTTATATGACATGTTATTCCTGCAAGATGTTGCTTCATTTTATTTATTTCACCTCCTTTCAAAGTTAATCACAATGTAGGCAAATGTATATAGTAATTTTCCCTTCTTTATTGTATGCAAAATGCTCCCACGTAGGATCGACTTTTCCCTAAACTATACTAGAGCCTTTTTTGGATTGTTTATGTTGACAGAAGAATCAGGATTAGAATCTTGGAGGAGTATTCATGCTTTCCAATTCCTAAAAGAAATAGATGAAGTTGGATGGATGACTCTAGAAGGGGGGTTGAATAGAGACTTTAAAATTTTGTTCCTGAAAACACATACTTAAATTCAAGCTGAGACGTGATCTCAAGTCTGATAACTTGGAGTCTCAAATAAGTTAGATGAGATGTAATCTCAACTTTTAATTAACAGTAATTCTGTAACCAAGTAAAGATTATTCTTTAGTTGTTAAACTTGGTTTCCTTTGAATAGATTTAATTAATTTTAGCAAACAGATTTGAGACGTAAGATGTGCAATATAAATAAAGAGATAGGGAGAGAGATGCACACAGATCTTATCCTGGTTCACCCACTCCTTGGGCTATGTCCAGTCCCCACAACTTGTGAGATTTCCACTATTGACAGCCCTGTCAATTACAAGTATTCTTACAGCCTCTTCAAGACGTCTCTCACACCAAGCTTAGGCACCCCTACCTTGGTTGAGTTACAAGTATTCTTACAGCCTCTTCAAAACGCTCACACTCACACTGAGACTAGGCTTCTTCCTATCCCAGTTGAGACTGGTTACAAAGGTTTGATTGATTTTTAGAGATCTAGCTTACAACATACAAGGTATGGATAGACAATGAGTATAGCTAGGTGAGTCTTCTCTTTTACAAGAATAAAAAGTTAAGACTTTAAAAGAGAATGAGTGAGACTACTGATTGATCTCAAGTTGTGATGGGATCTGATGATGAAATAGACTTGAGATGTAAGATGAGATGCAGAAAATGTTCAATAGGCAACACAGTCTCTCTCTTCTACACTGTTGGCTTCCAGCATTTATTTCAAATGGAAACTAGCCGTTTATTACGGTTAAGAGCCGTTGGAAAGAGAGAGAAGATCTTTCTGTTCAAGAGGTACACTGTCTTCTATGTACTGTTACTGTGTTAGCATACAGTGTCCTTTTCTTTGACTCTTGCTGACCCTTGTGTCTTGTGATCTCAAGCTGGGTCTGAATCTCAATCTTTGGCTGCTTCTCATCTGAGTCTAAGTCTTGGTCTTAGTCTTTTAGCTCTCATCTGACTTTTGATCCTTTCTCATCAAGCTTGTATATAAGTCTCTCGTCTCAAGCTGAGTCTTAATCTGAGTCTGCATCTGAATATGAGTTAGCATCTCTGCTTGAATCTGCGTCTGATCTTGAGCCAGCGTCTCAAGCTGACTTTGAATCTCTTATTTTCTCAACACTTTTGATTTAAGTCTTTTGTCTTGGGAGATCTTGATTCTGACTTTTATGCTTAATGTCTTCAAAGATGGTCTTTGAGCTTTTTTTCTGATCTTTTACTGCAAATTTAAAGTCTAGAAATTCTGCCACAATCTTGAGCACACAGTTAGTAAATAACAAGATGCATCTCAATCTTGCTTTTGTGATCATCTTAACTTAATGGTTTGACTACATTAAAAACCTTAGGAGTGAGTTTGTCTTAACAATAGATTAACATTTGGTGATACAATGAAGATAAGGAAGAAAATCACAATATATTATGAATAAAAAACACCACTTTTACAAAAAAAAAAAAAAAAAAAAAACTTCTAGTCACATTCCTCAAATAATGCCTCTTCATTATTTTTTTCCTTCTATCCTATATAAACACAACATGACATTGAACCAAAATAGATCTTTATAGCAATATATTAATTGTTTTACTTACTATAATTTACTACTTCATACTAATATCAATTGAAAAGGAAGCACATCACACTAAAATATTTTAGTTGGTTAACAACTTAACACCAACACTTTGAGAGTATATGAGAATGTGAGCAAATTATTAAAATGAAATGAACAACAACATATAGTAAAACACAACAAAATCAATAAATCACTTGTAAAGGCTGAAATTTTAAACAAAAATGAAAAGCAAAATAACATATGAACAATTGTATGAATGTATAAATTTATTTATTTAGAAGGAAAGCTAATAAGCACTCTTGACAATTTTTTTTTGTTAGCTATACATCCTGTGACTAGCTAGTAAGCATTTTTATTAAATTTATGGCAAATTGTGTGCTTAAGTGGGCTATGAAAATTCAACATTTAAACCTCCTGGTATAATTATAAATGTCAAGTCAACCAAACAATTGTATATTCGATTTCAAATAGAACCAGGTTTAACAGTGAGCACAAATGAAAACTTCACCTGGTTCGACATTTTAGTCACAATTGCAAAAGACAATAACATAGGAGCAAGACGCAAGGGCACAACAAGGTTGTCGCGAAGGAACGACAAGCTCGTCACATGGGCATACAAGCTCAGCGCAGCAAGCTCGTATGATGGCGACATAGGAAGCATGGACACGATAACAAAGCACACAAAGACAAGAAAAAATAGAAGCAAGGCAAATGCGCGAGTAAGGGCATAAGATGCAAGGGTTATTTCTAATTCTAGGCTCTGGCTACAAGACACATTTCTATCTCATTCACTTTTTCTTTTACCAAATGATGTCATTTACAAGCTTTTAAGCATAACTAGTTCAAACCGGTTAACGACCAATTTTCACCATTTTATTGATTTTTTATCAGTTTTAACAGTTGTTGATCGATTCTTTTCCAATCTATGATTTTGTGGGTGAATAAAATTAGACCCCAAATCGGTTACTACTGAATCGATTTTGACAACACTTGATATGACAACTTCATTATTGTCTTAGGGAACTTTACACCTTGGCTTGGCACCCTCTCCATTCTTGGCCGAGATAACTAGCTACCAATTTAGCGTGGGAACTCTACCGAGTCTATCTAACCCTCAAGTAAGATCAAGGATTTCTCACTAAGCCGAAGTGTTTACCATACCATTATGGGATCACCCAAGCATCATAAATCTAGCATCCATCTCGAACAGTGAGATGAGCCTACTTGGCACACCCCAAGCAGAGATGGCATCCCATTGTACTTTCTTCGAAGTGGGACTCTCGCATTTAATGCACTTACTGTACTAAGATTTCAGGGATTTCCACTGCCACAAGCCATATTAGGAGTGCTTTAGTTGAATTACAAGAAATCAATAATATTACAAGAGTGGGTGAGATAATCATGACATAGGTGGACACTCAGTCACCTTTCTACATTACCACTACACACCTATATACCCCTAAGTGGAAATGGTCCAAATACGTTTTTATTACCTTATAACACTTTGTAAAACTCACGATTCAGCCTAAATGAGTATAGCCACTAGGGGTGAGTAAAATCCGGTCCGTCCCGCTAACTCGTCCCAACCCAAACTATTCGGGCCGGGTTAGATCATGTCCCATATGAAAGATTATGGTTAAATTGGGTCTCATTCAATAACTCGGTATTGGGTTGAGAACGAGTTCGGATTAATCTTCGGGTTACCCAACCCGTCTCATATATGTATATATATAATATATAATATTTGTAATTTTATATTGCTTAGAGTCTTAACATTATTGTAACTTTCTGGAGATTTTTTAATTTAACTTTCCTCTATGATAGATGCTCTATCTATTTTAAAAACACATTCCTTACATAAAGTTGTATAATGATATAATGATATTTTTCTCTTAACAATATTTGAAAGTTAATAAAAAGGTAAAAAAAAATTAGGATTTAGGGTTTGTGGACGGGTTTCTTCGGGTTGTGTACGGGTTCGGGTTTTAATTAGTCTTGTACATTATCGGGTTTGTGGACGAGTTCGAGTCTGAAAATTTAGCCTAATAAAAAGTTAGGATCGAGTATGGAACGAACAAAACCCATCCCACGCTCACCCCTAATGGCCATAAAAAACGTCAATCCAAACGAGCAGTTGCACTTAAAGTGTTTTCACATCTACCTCCACTTTCACTACAACCAGAAATATTGTTGTTATGAGGGGTAAACAATCACCCTCCTACCATAGCAGATTGAAGATCCAAGTCCGACTCTCGGATCGGACTAATTAGCAAACATAACGAAGTGGCTGAATCCAAATCTTTCAGCGACGTGATTATAATAATTATTATTATATCCACAAATAAGAAAGGGTGATTTTTGAACGACTGCATCTGCATTATTGAGAATTGAGGCAGGATTTTCTCTGCACAAGAAACCCCTGAATATATATAAAATAGAGTACTGTGAGTCTGTGACTTAAGTATTAGTATGAGAAAATGGGAAAACCAAAAATAATGAAATATATCTTCTAAAGGCTACCAAATAATACGTGATGGGATATCATATCATACACCCAATGTTATAAGGTGATACGTATATATATATATTATATATAGGATCGTTGATGGCCATGAATAAGGCCGTAGGAGACAGGTTAACATGTTTCAGCAACCAACACACCCAGATAGAGCATCTTTTATTGAAAAGAAGAGGCTCCAGCATCAGCTCAAAGATTTTTATAAAGATTCCATGTGACATTTCTCCCATTAAAATATTTAATTGCTAAGATTTGGTTCAATGCATAATAAGGATTTTCAAATCTCCGTTTTCAGTTTGGGTCGAAATTTTCAAATCTCCTTGACTAGCGCATGTAACACACAACTCACACACAAAAAGGAAAGATAATAAGACCAAGACCAAGTGGGGTGTACGTTGCCTTGCAAGGGAATGTGATTTTTTTTTCTACCATAAAAATATTATTATTACAACAATAAAATATCATGGTTCTAATTACAAGGCAGATCTTATTCCCTTTTGTCAAAATTATTCACTTAAAAAACATACCTTACTCATTATAGAAGAATATTGACCACCTAAAGCTATTTATTAATTTGACAATGTTTCATCTCGAGCCAGAAAAAAGCATCCCACACGTCTGTTAAGGTAATTATTTATTTCTTTGTCTTCCCGTTGCCTGAACTCGTCCATACAATCAATACTGTGACGGAAAAAAGGTGAAGATTCCAGATAAAGTCATGGCAAGAGTAATTAATTAATATATAGTTGTTGTATAGCAATTAGTTTAATTCCATTTTTATTCTCTTTGTTTTGTTTAATTGAGCTTCTCATGTGATCAACTATCATATTAAAATTATATAAAAATTATTTCGTTTGACATTCTTCACCGTCTATCAATTTAGTTTAACATAACACATATAAAAGTTAGCTAAAAATTAAAAAATTAGATTTGATTGAAGGTGTTTAGTAAAACTAGCGTAAAATGATATATAAAGATATCATTATTTATTGAATAATGATGAGTAAGAGTGATTGAGGGATAAACTTGTAATAAATTTTCAGCTAGTAGCTGAAAAGGGTAACTATTTTTAAAAAGCTATCCCAAGTAGTTTTTCAATAAAAGCTAGTAGCTACTTAAAAAAGTTACTTTACCAAACACTGATGAAATGATTTCAGCTATTAATTTAAGCTTTTATCTAGCTAAAATGTCTTACCAAACACCCTCTAAGATGTTGTTTGGAATAACTTATTTGAGCTTATCTTATGACATAAGCTCTTATGTAACTGTTTGGGTAAATTTCTGAAAAGAGCTTATGACATGCTAATAAGCTGTTTTAAGCTTATTTCAATAAGCTCCTAAGAATAGCTTATAGAATAGCTTATGGAGAATTAAAGTACATTGCACCCTCTTCAATTTTCATCAATTTTTTTAAAAGCTTATTCATTAAGTGCTTATTAAATAAGAGCTTATGTTAAAAGCACTTAAATAAGTTGTATTTTCAAACGGGGCCTAAATCTCTTTTCTTTTAACTTCTTTCTTCATTCATTCTTTTTCTACATATTTTTAATTTTTAATTTGTATTTATATTTCAATTAGCACATTTATATCATGGACTAAAATGACTGATAATAAAAAAAAGTGAGGAACTAATTTGTTGTTTACCTCAATCTCTACTCCTAATTATTTAATTTGCATTGTCTTTCTATTCCTTAATAGAGGTCGAATATAGCATATATTTCATTGCATATAATTTTTTCATAATTGATTTCATAGTTTTTTAGGCTTATTTTTCCATAATGTTTTTTCTACAATTTGACGATGCACATTACCAGTATATCTTTCACCAATTTTACTTAAATTTCCCTATTTCTTCTTGACAATAAAAAAAAATCCCTTTTTCTCCAGTTCTATACTCTCATTCTATTCTTTAATAAATAAAATAAAAAATAATCTCTTTAATTGCATATTACTTTTTACTTCATGTGTTTATAATTCTATAATCTATAACATTAACTCATTAGTCTACAATTTTTTTAAAAAAAATCCACCACATTTAGAGCTAAATAATACACTTCAGAGTACATGCGTGTTTAGTTTCACCAAGTTAATTTATTTTGAAACCGTGCATAGAACGGGGTTAATTAACACTAGTACTCACTAGTAGAAATAAAAGAAAAAAAGGGCAGTACTGTAGGAAAATTAACAAAAAGAGACTAATTTAAGGGGTAGGGATGTCAACGACTCAAGCAGACAACACGGGTGAGTAATGCACTACTCGTATCCATACTTATTAAAATTAACATGTATCTATGCAGGAAGCGGGTATCCATGGATATCAATGAGTATCCATTAATGTTTAAAAATTTAAATTTTATATAAAGAAAGAGAGAAAATATTATATAATATATTATAATATCATATTATATTAATATTATATGTATAAATTATCATTATATAATATCATTACGTGTTAATATATTAAAAATATCATTATAAAATGAACTATATCTCATAATAAAATATTAAAAAATCTTAATATTCAAATATATTTAATAAAAAAATATATTTTAATGAGTATGCGGTACCCACAGGACGAGTAGTATAATATTTATCTCACACATTTTATAAATATGTTGGTAACCATTGCGGGTTTTAGATTTTTTCACATCCCTATTAAGGGGAAATATAAAAGGTATGAGAAGTGAAAATCATATAAAAAAACAACTAATTCGGTAAATTGAAAAAAAGGGGAGAAAAGATCGGATCGTATCTATCTAATAGAGCTGTACACGCGAGTCAAATCCTGGCCATGGATACGCTTCAACGCTCTACTTTAAGAGCAAGATAAGCAAAAGATCTCATTACCTTTTCCTCTCAATTATAATATTATGGTCTGTTTGGCGGAGAGAATATGATATGATATGATAGAGGAGTTGTATAAGAGCATGATAAACTCTTATCATATCCTATGTTTGATGCACACCAAGATAAGAGACGGATAACATTATTTTATTTTATCATACGTTTAAAATGTATAGATGATGATAAGATAAGATAAGATATAAAAAATATTGATATGACAAAATTACACTTATTATAAAATTAAATTATTTTTAATTTTTATTTTTTAATTTTTCAATAAAGTATACATGAATAAAAAATTATAATTTATAAACTATATTTAAATTTAATAAAAAAGAGGAGAGAGGAAGGGGAAAGAGAACAGAGAGAAGAGAGAGGAGAGAGGAAGGGATGAGAGACAAGGGAACAAGAGAGGAGAGAGAGGGGAACCGAAGAGAGAGGAGAGAGGGAGGGGAGAGAGGGAGAGGAAAGAGAGAGGGAGAGAGAGAGGGGGAGGAGAGATGGAGGAGAGGCATGACAGAGGAGAGAGAGGAAAGAGAGAGGGAGGAGAGAGATGAGAGAGAGGGGAGAGAGGGGAACAAGAGAGAGAGAGGAGAAAGAGAGAAGAGAGAAAGGGAGGAGAGAGAGGAAAGAGAGAGAAAAGAGAGAGGGAGGAGAGAGAGAGAAAGGACAAATGACGATTTTTTTTTTTATCTTAATCTATCACTCCCTAACTCAGCTCCCCCTTAGGATAAGAATTACACTACGAGGAAAGGGTAAGATAAGCAACATGATAAAGTTATCATATCCTATTGGTGTAACAAACACATAAGTGATAGGATTAAGGGTGTTTAAATCCAATCCAATCCAATTGGAAACGCAACAACCGATGCAAAAAACTGCAAACCGAAATAATCGCAAACCGAAAAAACCCCAAACCGTAAAAAATCGAAAATTTTAATTGGATTGGATTGGATTTCAGATCTGTCTATGAGAACCAATCCAATCCAAACCAATCCAAAGTTTTATGAACATATTGATATATAATCATTATTGATATTATTTTTTTGTGAAGATGTAAAAAATTAATTATTGTGTAACTATATTTAACAAATAACATTCAATAATGGAATTGGAAGTTATTGAATAATTTGTATGTTATATAGAATAAGATAAGATAATTGCATGTTTTTATCATAATTTTTGCTTTCATAACTTTATTGTTTAGTTTATTTAAGAAATCGAAATTCATTCCAATCCAAACAGATTAAAATTGGATTAGAATTGAAAAAAAATCGAAACCGATTGGTTGATTAAATAAGAAAATCGAAATTATTGGATTAGATGATTTTTCCCTCAAAACCAATCCAATCCAATCCATGAACACTCCTAGATAGGATAAAATAAAGTTATCATATCTTATCCGCACCAAACTGGCCTATTATTTGAGAAACTTGATAGTTGATAGTTGATATTTATTTATTTTCGATATAATAACGGAAAGAGAACCAAAAAATAGAGCGAGAAGATAAGAACAAAATCCAAGAGAGAGAGTAACAACGTTGTTGTTATACCTGTTGTAGTCTATGAACAGTCGCAAATCCAGAATTCAGAGGTCCAAAGCCTCAAATTAAACAAACTTGTCTTGTTTTTTCTCTCTCTCTGATCACTATCAGCAGCTGCTGCTGCTGTGATTCTTGATTCTCTGATCAATTTTCTCTTTGCCTCTTGAATTGCTCTCAATTTGGGTGTCTCTGTCAACCCCTGCCACTGAGGTATGCTGATCTCTTATCTTTTTTCTTTTAATTGATTTCACTTTGATTACTGATTCTGCCTTGTGAAGGTTTTTTGCCCCTAAACTATTAATTAATCATTCCCAACCAGAACCAGTTGCATTTTCTTGCTTTTAATGTTAACTTGTTGTTATCTTTATGATTGTAATCCCAGATTCTTTAACTCCTGGATTTGTTCAAATATTCCTTTGCTGAATAAAGATAAAATCACACTAATTTCTTTGAAGTAATTGCCCCATGTTTGAAATTGAATCCATAAATCTTGTTCTTTTCATCCCTCCTCTTCCTTGTTCTTTTTACACCTTCTAGTGCCTCACCTTAGTGCCTTAGGCATGCCTTTGGGTGTCTTTGACTAAATTGCATTTTATCTTATTTCCCTGCTTTGTGAGATTGAAGTTAATGCTTGTTTGTTTTAATTCAGATAGGAATGGGAATATATCTCAGTACTCCTAAAACAGAAAAGTTTTCTGAAGATGGTGAAAACGACCGTCTTAGATATGGTTTATCATCCATGCAAGGATGGCGTGCAACAATGGAAGATGCTGTGAGTAATCATCGAAACAATTGCTAATTTAATAACTTGAATACCTTTTGCATATAAATCCAAAATTCTGTTAAGTGAATGAATAACTGTGAATCGTGAACCACCAATGTGAAAATGTCTAGTAAAAGCTATCTAGCAGTGGTAATGGTATCCTATTTTGTATCTGCCAATACAGATTCTGAATTCTGTTTTACTCTTTGGTTGCTCGCATTTATTTTTCTAGCTGTGCTGAAGGTAAAGTTTGTTGCAGCATCATTGCTTCCTCCTCTTCCATTAGCCTTCCAAACTTGCTAAACATTAGTATGATGTATGAATGAGGAGTGCTAGCAACACACTCTCTAACACACTCTTTCCAACACACTTCATGTGATTGATTAAAATTCACATGGGTCCCACCACATTGGTAGTGGGACCCATGTGAATTTTAACCAATCACATGAAGTGTGTTGGAAAGAGTGTGTTAGAGAGTGTGTTGCTAGCACTTTTCTATATGAATTGTCAAGTTACTCTTTTAAGTATTTGGGAAATGGTTTGTTGTTGAAATAGACAGGACTAGACTCTCTCCCCCAAGATTTAGATATCATACTAATGTTTGTTTCTTGTGTGTTAGTGGGTTTTTCTTGTTCTTCTATATTTTGATGTATGCAGTTCACTGAACAGGGGCATTGTGAGTCATTCTATCAGGGTACTACTCTGTAATCATGGTAGAAACATAAAAATATTTGTTAACAAATTCTAAGAAATGTGATAGACCCGGAATATCTTGAGGCCCATTCTACCTACCAGGCATTGTTTTCAACAGTATTTGATGATGATAATATACTTGTACGATACCTTGTTGATTTATTGTACTACATAATTGAGCTTGCCTCATCATTTTGGTCCGAGAGATGTTGATGTTGTTAGGGGAACTAGAAAATGTAATTGTATCTTTTGTTTCAGTGTTTCAAAAGAAGCAATGGTTGGTCCAGTGAATTGTGATTTCAGGAATAAGTGTGAACACCGTTGATTCTGTTACTGAGTTTCTATTTTTCAATTCATTTCATTGATTTTGCCTGACTTACATTGATCTTGGTTAATCCATTAATATATTTATTTTTTTATGCTCTTTTCTTTTGTTAGCATGCTGCATATACTGATCTGGACGAGTCCACTTCGTTTTTCGGTGTTTATGATGGTCATGGAGGTAAGGTTTTGAAAAAGTTTGGCTACTCTGATTGATGGCAGAATAACATTTTTACTACTTCATTACAAATTATAAATGTCTTCATTCCATGTTATGCTGATTTATTTTACCTTTTCTTTTTAAGCTTTCTCATTTTGGTAATATCTCGTGCTCCTAGTCCTTGCCTCCTCTGTCTAATAAGAAATGGGAGACTACGATATGATATCTTGTAAAAGATAAATAGAAAGTAAAAAAAAAGAGGAAAAGACAAGAAGAAAATAACAGAGGAGCCTTATGCTAGAAATTAGGAAATCCAAAACAGCAATAAACACAGCTTACAAGAAATTTTTGCAAAACCATGGTTATAAACTTTTTTTTCCAATTAAAATTTATTATTTTTTTCAAAGAAAGTTATAAAGTTAACCTTTGTGTTGCTTCTAGTCATAACTTATTTCGACATTTGAAGCATAATTTAAATTAAATGATGTTAGATATAAAATCGTTCATTTGCTTTCACTAAACACAGCTTAAGTTTTTAGGATGACTAGTTCATGACAATTGACATGGTATCAAAGCCTTTGACTAAGTGGTCTAAAGTTCAATCCTTGTTGTCCTCATTTTTCTAAATAAGAAGTTAAATTTCAGCGCAAGGTCAGGTGGACCTATCATTATCCACACTTCAAGCCCAAAGGGCTCTTCTTGTGTGAGGGGATGTGTTGGGTATAAAACCATTTATATGCTTTTACTTAACAACTTAAACTTTTGGGATGATTGGTTCATGACAAAGTGATCTCTTAGATGATTAACTATATTATAACTTAGAGTAACTGTAAGTGGACTAAAACCTGTGACATGCATGAAGACCCTAATGCATTACCATATTTTATTCATTTATACCAATGTTGCTCATGTGCTTTGATTCTAAGTTCTGAAGATGAATGAAACCTTACACTCTCCCATCTCTTGGTGAATTGGTTTTATTGCTGAGCCTCTAAATTGTGTCGGTATTCTGTACTTTTGTTCTATTTATTGAATTGTTTGTTTTCCTACATATAATTTCAAACAAGTAAATGCTGGTTTTTCAAAGTTCAAACTATTTCCCTGTAGAAAAAATTGAGGTCCATTAATGCATAGGCTCCTCTACTCCTTAAGTTTTTATAATCGGATGCCAATCATGCCAAATATTTGAGCTACAAATCTCAATAATCCCTAACAGGAAAAGGGGAGAATACTACAGAAATTATGTCTAGTTTGTAATCAATGCTGTGTTATGGATGCTCACTTAATCCCGAATTTCAGGTAAGGTGGTTGCCAAGTTCTGTGCTAAGTTTCTTCACCAACAGGTGCTCAAAAGTGAAGCATACTTAGTTGGAGATATAGGAACCGCTCTTCAGAAAGCTTTTTTAAGGTTAGATGAAAAAAGAGAGCATCCTCTATATTTAATGGCAGTTCCTCTGCCTGCATTCTGCAACGAGATGAGTTTTTGTACTACTTAAAACCTTCCATTTGGATCATCAGCTAAATTCAGTTTTTTATTTCTTATTCTTGATCATCTTTTTCTTTAATATATAATAAAATATAGTTGACAATGGCTTTAGGTATGTTTCACGCACTTGAGTAATTGGAAGAGTATTAAGAAATTATTTGTATCTTTTTTAATTGGCAAGTTGTAGCACATTTGTTAGTTGCTGATTATGTTGTTGCTGTTTCATATTCTTTAATTTATTGTGTTGCACTAAACTTACAAATTACAGAGCAGACATGAAATTTGGCATTATATCTTCCGGCTTTAATTGGTATAGAAGAAAAAGTGACCACTGACTCCTTATCCATAATTCTGTCTCCTTCGCACCCTCAAAACAACAACAACAACAATAACAATAATAATAACTAAAAATAAAAGACACTTATGAACTGATATTTTCAATATTATGCAGAATGGATGAGATGATGCGTGGTCAAAAGGGATGGAGGGAATTATCAATCTTGGGGGATAAGATAAACAAGTTTACTGGGATGATAGAAGGGTTGATTTGGTCTCCACGAGGCAGTGATGGTAATAACCAAGTTGATGATTGGGCTTCTGAGGAGGTAGGTATAACATTTGAAGAAGGCTACCTTAAATATCACAGCTTACTTGGTAATTTGGTGCCTGGCATATGGCTTTAAGTAAAGAAATGTCATGTATTTGAATATAGTAGTACTTTTATGTTTGGTGGTATAAAGCTCCTGCCATAGCGGAGTCCAGGGAAGCATTGAACCCATTGTGGGTTCACCTTGCATTTGCAAGAGGCTGCTTCCACACTTGAACCTGTGACCTCCTTGTCATACGGTAGCAACTCTAGTTGTTGTTCCAAGGCTCCCCTTCTTCTGTGTGTCTATCAAGTTAAAACTTTCTCTGCATCTCCCTAATTTGAATTTATTCACTGCAATCAGGGGCCTCACTCAGATTTTGCTGGACCAACTTCAGGAAGCACTGCCTGTGTTGCAGTTATTAGAAATGGCCAACTTGTCGTTGCAAATGCTGGTGATTCACGTTGTGTACTATCTAGGAAGGGTCAGGTAACTTTAGAATGGAAATTCTTGAATGTTTTTTATACTTACTGCGCTCACAGATGTATACATAAAAAAAAAAAAAAAACACAAAATGCTGTTTCTGTATGTCTTATTACCATGCATTGGGAAACAATGTGTAGTGTACCTCTTAATTTATCGGGTCAAATTTGTCAGGGGGACTTTCTTTAAGGTATAGAAAATGGTTTGTCACATTCTCTGGCAGAGTATATATTTTCAGTTTTTATAAGTTACGGATCTTGTGGATAGTTACGTACATTTATTTATTTACTATGGCTCTTTTCTGCAGGCATACAATTTGTCTAGAGACCACAAACCTGATCTTGAAATTGAGAGCCAAAGAATCTTAAGAGCTGGTGGTTTTATTCATGCAGGACGAATTAATGGCAGTTTAAATCTTGCAAGAGCTATCGGTAACCTGTGGACCTGTGAACTTTTTTAAAGATTAATTTAAGCTTTTTTTCGTGAACTTTTTTAAAGATTAATTTAAGCTTTTTTTCCCCATCCGTTGTTCCAATTTTAACTTGAGTGAGTGTCTGGGTTGGGCTCGTGCATCTTTTACTTCAGGTTCAGGATGATCCATGAATCTATGAACTTGATGAATAAAAGCACAAAATTTTTCTACAATTTTCTTCTGTATGCTTTATTTCGGTTCTTGAAAAGACAAGAGTAGATTGGTCTCAAATCACATAATTGAAGATTTCAAATTTGTATATCTCTGTCTGATCTTAAACACTAATTTCTTTGTGAAGAGAGGGATTCTTTTTCGGGACTTTGAGGTCTGGGGTGGGATGGATAGGAATGGGTTATAAAGTTTAGATTCTCTAATATATTTCATTTTACTGCAGGTGACATGGAATTTAAACAGAATAAATTTCTCCCGCCTGAGAAACAAATTGTAACTGCCAATCCAGATATAAACACTGTAAGTGATACACAGATCTGCTACAATTTAACTTTTTCTATATGGTAGAACCCATAATAAGATGCATGTTTTGGGGATTACTACTACATTTAAGTATAACTTTTATTCATCTGTTATGACTGATATGTTGTCCTTGTTTTGATGTTTTCTTATAGGTTGAGCTTTGTGATGAAGATGAATTTATGGTGCTAGCTTGTGATGGCATATGGTATTCTTCTGATGCTTGCATATTGTTGACAGTGTGATTCTAAAAGTAGTTTTCTTGCATATGCCCCTTCACAACGCCGCCTTAATATTAATAATAACCTATTTCTTCTAACTATTTTCAGGGATTGCATGTCAAGCCAACAATTGGTAGATTTTGTTCATGAACAATTGCGCTCGGTGAGTTCAAAGTTTGAAACTATTCAATTAGTAAGAGTAGGTGAATGACATCATTGTTCACATGTTATGTTTATTGATGATTGAATGCAGTACAAGAATTGTATGCTGTTTCTGCTAGTTTTAGAGAATTACTAATTATTTGTTTGGTATGGTAGAAATTAGGGTGGAGAGAAGTTGGTAGGTGTGGGCCCCATGCCCTACCAATTTCTTCACAAATTGAGAAGAAATACTAGAGAAATTGTGAGATCATGAGAGAGAAGAAAGGAAACTTTTTTTGGACTTATATGTGTCCCTAGCAATTCATCATCTATGGAGAGAGGAGAGAGAAATTATAAGGGCATTTTAGTCTTTATCTCTTATTACTTATTTCTTTCCATTCTATTTCTCTTTTACCAAACAAGAGGAGGGAGAAATACAACCCTATTTCCACTCTATTTCACTTCTATTTCTCTCCTACCAAACAACTCATAAAAAATGCATTGCATTTTATCTGGCAGGAAACAAAACTTTCTGCAGTGTGTGAAAGAGTACTTGACCGGTGTTTGGCACCATCAACAGCTAATGGCGATGGATGTGATAACATGACTATGATCTTGGTGCAGTTCAAAAAACCTGCTCAGTCTAGTGCACCAGCAGAAGAGCAATCCTCATCAAATGGACAAGCTGAAACAGAACCAAAACTGGAAAGAAGTGAAATTTAATGTGTACTCCGCAGAAACAGTTTAAAACTTAAAAAAAAATATATATATATATATATATATTATATATATATACCTATATATGCAGTGTGCACCACAGCACGAGTCCGAGAAATGCATCTGAATGGTCATTTCCTTTCATCTAACAACTAAGTCAGTAACAATGTGCAATACACGATTTTCTTTTTATTAAATTTTAATGTGTTTAAATTATTGTTTAATAAATAAATATTAGAACTCTAGAAGCTCTTTTTAGACAAATCTTGGTATACTTGTTTTGTACATTTCATCATTGGTTTGATATCTTAGTGTGATGGGATCACACAATTTCCCCTTTCTCCCAGATACATCCCCTCCCCACGGATTCGAGACAGTGGATTCGAGACAGTCAATCAAAACCCACACCCACAGTCACCTCATCTCTCTACCATTGGATTTATTTATTTAATGCATCACATTGAGCCACATAATCTCTTCTAAAAATTAAAACAAAGAAATGCTTCTTACTTACTTAAGAGCTTACCTTCCTTTCCCGTTTCCAATCCAATTAATTTTCCAAATCATATTTAACAATTTTCTTAGTCAAAGCATGTTTAACAATTGTTTAAAGAGCTTTCTGTATATTAAGCTATTAACATTAGACACAATAGCCTCGAAAGCATTCAGGGTTGGTCTCCCAATAATGATGCTATAAGAAGTCAAAGCATTTACCAATAAATATTTTACATTTACCGTTTTGAAAATATCGTTGGATCCGAAGGTAGCCTTGAGGTTAATGTAACCGTGAACTTCTACCTGCTCTCCTGAAAAGCCGACTAGGTTTACTTCGAAAGGCCTGACCACGTCGGTTGGTAGAGAAAGATCTTCGTACGTTTTCTAAAACAGTATATCTGTCGAGCTTCCCTGATCAATTAGGGTTCTTCTAATCGAGCATCCTTTTATGTTGACCCTTACAACCATCAGATCATCCTGATTGATGTCCTTCATACCTTCAAAATCTTTATCAGAAAAGGTTATTATGGGATATGAAATACCTGTCGGGATAACTTTTTAGCGGAATATACTTCACGAAGGTGCCTTCTACGGGACAAACTAATCGAATCTCCTCCCGTAAACACTCCGGCAATGGTGTGAATCGATCCAGAACGTCGTCTAGGGGTAGAAGGGCCTGGATTTCGATTTGATGATTCCTCTCTGTTTTGTCTCCTGTGATTTTCATCCCGCAGATTCTCTCTTTTTTCTCTAGTTTGCCTCCCATCATATGTGTAATGGCCCAAGTGACCTAGCATGATGAGCTGTTCGATCTGGTTTCTTAACGTCCAACAATCTTCGGTGTCATATCCGAAGTTTCTGTGAAATTCACCTTTTTTATTTGTTAACTCCTTCCGGGATATTCTTGGGTGGGGGAGGCAAGGTGATTATCCTTGAGTGATAAACATCCCTGAGGATTTGTGCTCTTCTGGCATTCAAAGGAGTAAAATGGTCAAATGTCGGGCCTAGTCTGGGTGGTTTTAGAGGTTTTCCTCCCCTCTTTGGTTGATCAGTATTAAAGGGGTTTGACTGCCGGTGCTGGGTAGCTTCAACCGGTGACCTCGTTTGCGACTGTTCCTTTCTCGTAGGCCTTGTTAACATTACTCTTAACCGTCTTTTGGCTAACGCGGCCTCCTCGACATCTATTTGTCCTGAGGCTTTCCTCCGAAAGTCAGCAAGGTCAACTGGCTTTGATTTAACTAGGTCGTCCGCGAATTGGCCCTCCTTCAAACCATTGACTATAGCCCTTAAATGAATTTTGGGATCTAGTTCCTTCACTTTCATTGCTTCTTTATTGAAACGATTGATGTAATCTTTCAAGGGCTCCTCGTCCTCTTGGAGAATGTTGAATAGGATGTCCTCTGTCTTTTTTAACAGGTAACTCGAAGAGAATTGGCCCATAAACATAGTGCTAAATTCATCGAAATTGTGAATGGAGTTTCGGACTAAGGTCGAATACCATTGTGATGTTGGTCCTGTCAAAGTACCTGGAAACACTTTGCTCAAAATAGGGTCAGTAGCACCTGTCGTCAGCATGACAGTATGAAATCTAGTTAAATGAGTACTGGGGTCAGTTGTTCCGTCATAAGTAGGGAGGTCAGGAAACTTAAAGTGTCTGGGTAAAGGTGTGGACATTATAAAATCAGAGAAAGGATGATAATGCTTATCTGACGTGGGATTTTGATCCCGGATTTCGCGCGATCCTCCTTGTTGTGAGGGGTGAGGATCTTCGGAAGAATGAGAAGTTTCTCTTTCTTCTTCTTCTCTCCCCCCTCCCCCGCCTGCATTCTGTAATTCATTAATTTGTTGTCGCATGAGTCTGTTCTCATCTTGCACTCGCTGGTTCTCTTGTCTCAGTTGCTCCATTTGTTGAACAAGGTCCTGCAATGTTGGACCTTCTCCATTATCGTATCCATTGTTATTGGTCGATCTGGTTCTCACCATTTTTCAGTCTTGTGGTTCTCTGGGAGAGTTTTACCAGAGCCCCACAGTGGGCGTCAAATGTTCTTACAAAGACTATCAAAACCCTACTTAATGATTGAATACAATTTGACAAAGTAACTGCATAGCCTAGGTAAAAAGTGTAAGTGTCTAATTTCTAGTGTGATGGTCCTTATATAGCTACGTGTAGCTGATCTCCCCTTTAATGCTAGAGAGAGAATTCAAAAATTTAGAGAGAGAGTATTGTTCAGAATTGTATTTTCATTTCTCAAAATGAATTTGATACATCAGGTTTGTTTTTATAGGGGAAGTAACTTCTAGAGGAAGTTTTACAATTTGGAGGGAAATTCTGTTTGCTGACTCAGCAAACAGATTCTCTAGAATCTTTATCTAACTGAATCCAGCTGTCATAACAGAAGGAATCTGAACTAATCTTTGACTTCCTAAACTTAACAGAATAGCAAGGGGCTTCCAGCGCATAACTGGGCCCAATTACAATCAATTGCAGGCCCAATAGATTGGGCTAGAAACAATACATCAGAAATAATAATACAACAAACAATACAGCATATAAATCAGGCCCAATTTTATTTATTGGGCTGATTTATCTTTATATCCTAATACCCCCCCCCCCTCAAACTCAGGGGAGCTTGAGAAACGATCAAGAACCCTGAGTTTGTGTCTAAAGGACAAAAATTTGAGCTCAGGTAGAGGCTTGGTTAGAGTATCTGCTATTTGATCTTCAGCTGGAATATGAGAGACAATGAGATGCTTAGCTATGACCTTTTCTCTCACAAAGAATAGATCTAACTCCATATGCTTAGTTCTGTTATGGAGAACAGGATTATGGGATAGGCTCACTGTGCTGAGATTATCACAGTAGATAATAGGAGTAGAAAAGGAGACATGTAACTCTGTAAGAAGAGTTTGAATCCACAAAACTTCTGCAGTTGTAGTTGCAAGACTACGGTATTCTGCTTCAGTGCTTGACCTTGCAACAAGAGGTTGCTTCTTAGACCACCAGGAAACCAAGTTAGAGCCAAGATATATGCAAGAACCTGAAGTTGAACGCCTATCATCAGGGTCTGCTCCCCAATCAGCATCACACATAGCAGTCAATTGAAGAGAAGAAGAAGGTTGAGAAGGTTGAATGACCAGGCCATAAGAAACTGTAGTTTTTAGGTACCTCAGTATGCGTTTGACAGCCTTCCAATGTGAAACCAAAGGATTGGACATAAATTGGCACACTTTGTTTACGGAATAGCTAAGATCAGGTCTTGTAATGGTAGCATATTGTAGAGCACCAACAGTGGAGCGATAAAGAGAGGGGTCTTCAAAATAATCACTTCCAAACTTAGACAGCCTTAGTGAACTAGACATAGGTGTAGGCATTCCTTTAGCTGATTCCATATTAGTTTTGGTTAAGAGATCACGAACATATTTAGCTTGAGATAGAAGAATAGAACCATTGGGTAGAGTAACAACTTCAATACCCAGAAAATAATCCAAATTCCCTAGCAGTTTAAGAGCAAAAGTGGAACTTAACTGCTGTAAAAGATGGTGAACAGCAGCCTTGGATGAACCAGTGACAATTATGTCATCAACATAGACCAAAACATAGGTTTGGTATGTGGAATTAGACTGGATGAACAAGGATGGATCACATTTGCTTGCAGCAAAGCCAAGAGTAAGAAGAGTTGAAGATAATTTTGCAAACCAAGCACGAGGTGCTTGTTTGAGACCATATAATGCCTTATTAAGTTTGCAAACTAGTGCAGAATCTGAAACCTCAAAACCTTGAGGTTGAGTCATGTAAATTTCTTCATCCAAATTTCCATTAAGAAATGCATTATTAATATCAAGTTGCTGAATAGTCCAGCCATAAGTAACAGCCATGGAGAGTAATATTCTGACAGTTACAGGTTTGATAACAGGAGAAAAGGTTTCTGTGTAATCAAAACCTGGTTGTTGGTGGAAACCCTTTGCAACCAGCCTAGCTTTGTAACGATTAACAGTCCCATCTGAATTTTCCTTAACTCGAAAAACCCATTTGCAGCCAATAGGAGACCTATCAGGAGGTAAAGGTACAAGAGACCAAGTGTTGTTAGCAATAAGTGCATCATACTCAGCTTGCATTGCAGCAAGCCATTGGGGATGAGATAAAGCTTGTTTTGCTGACTTTGGTTCCATGTGAGTAAGAAGAAGAGTGGGTTGAAGTCTAGGTTTGAAAATTCCAGACTTAGACCTAGTTTGCATAGGATGAATTGATGAAGGATGAGATTGAGTATTAACTTGAGTGGAGATAGGATTAGGTGCAGCTGAAGGATCAGCTGAAGGTGTTGGGGAAATTGGTGAATGAGTGGAAGAAGATAATGGAGAGTGTGTGGGCTGAACATTGTGAGAAGATGAGGAAGATGAAGTTTCAGTTGTTGACTGTGGAGGTGAAGAGATATGAGTGGTCTTGAAAGAGCATAGGGGAATTTGAATAGAGGGTAGTGGAGAGGAATTAGTGGCAGGAAATGAGGAACCTGCAGGTGCTGTTTCAGATGATGAGAAAAGAAATCTGAACTCATTGAATATTACATCTTTAGAGATGTAAATTCTGCCCTCAGGAGAAAGACACTTGTAGCCTTTATGCATAGGTGAATATCCCAAAAAAGTGCATTCAGCAGATCTGAATTGAAACTTATGTTGATTATAAGGTCTCAGTGAAGGAAAACATGCACAACCAAAGACCTTGAAAGCCTTGTAATCTGGTTGAGTTTTATACAGCTTAATGTAGGGAACCTCAAAATTTAATGAAGCTGATGGTAATCTATTAACCAAATAGACAGCAGTAAGGAAAGCATGATCCCAAAATTTCAGAGGCATATGTGCATGTGCCAGTAAAGTCAGTCCCATATCTACAATATGACGGTGTTTTCTCTCAACAGTTCCATTTTGGTGATGTGTGTGTGGGCAAATAAGTCTGTGATTGATGCCAAAATCTTGTAGAGCTTTAGTGAAAGGACGAAATTCTCCACCCCAATCAGATTGTACAGCTTTGATTCTTAGGTTAAATTGATTTTCAACCAATTTCTTGTAGTGTAAAAATGTAGATAATGCTTCAGATTTGTTGTGTAAAAGGTAAATCCATGTATACCTTGTGTGTGCATCAACAAATGTAATGTAGTAATGAAAACCTCCATGAGAATTCATAGGTGCTGGTCCCCATAAGTCAGTATATATCAGATCTAGAGGTGAATCATAAACTGAATTTGAAGAATTAGCTGGTAACCTATGAGTTTTTCCAAGACAGCAGGTTGTACAGAAGTCTTCAAGACTTTTATGTACAAATGAAATATTACAGGACTCTAAAACCTTTCTAACTATAGAAGAATTGGCATGACCAAGTCTGAAATGCCATAAAGAGTAAGAGGAAATTAGAGGTCCTGTACTATTATTTACTGTATTACAATCTACTGCCTTGTTTATTGAACTATTCCAAGAGGATGAACTTCCAGAGGCTGCAGCCAGCAAGTGCAGATTAGAGAACTTGTAGAGACCATCAGTTCCTAGGCTTCCTTGAAGGAGAATTTCATTAGTCTCCTGTGATTTCACAAAGCAATGTGTTGGATGAAATTCAAAATAGACACTGTTATCCCTTGCAAACTGACTGACACTCATTAAGTTGCGTGTAATATGTGGAACATGAAGAAGATTTTGAAGAACTAATTTAGTTTGTGATTAGTGAGGTGAGGTGAAGTGTGTTGTGCCAACAGATTTGATAGGTATAGCTTGTCCATTACCCATGTAGATTGAATGCATTCCACCAAGATCCACTCTGTTATCCACTAGTTGTGAGTGAGGAGTGATGTGATGAGAAGCTCTTGAATCTGGAAACCAGTCTTGATTTGGAGGTTGTTGAGGTCTAGAAGCCTGAGTATTGTGAGCACAATAGTTGTTAGAGCATGGATCTGCAGTTGTGCCAAAGTGTGCTTGAGGAGTATAATATTGTGGTCTTGGAGTAGAGTTTCCAGCATTTGCAGCAGAGGAAGTGTAGTGATGAACAGGTTGTGGAACATATGGTGAAACAGCAGGAGAGGTTATTCCAGGTATATATGGAGTAACTGCAGCAGAATTTGCTGCACTAGGTTCATAGTGAGGTGTTGACCGATTTGGATCAGCAAAATTAGAACCAGAAACAAAAGGATATTGACCATTAGAAGTATTAGGAAATTGATTGTTAAAATTTGTACTATTAGGAGTAGGATTTCCTGGATTATTAAAACTGAACCTGTAGTAGCACACTTGAGCATCATGTCCATTCATATTGCATATGACACAGTAAAGATAAGCTCTATAATTTGATCTTCCTCCTCTGCCACGATATCTTCCTCCTCTTCCTCTACCTCTAAAAGGTGGACGAAAATTCTGTTGAGGAAAGTTGTACTGATTAGAGAAGTCTTGACCTGCTGGTTGAATAAAATTACTGCCAGATGATTGAACAGGTTGAGACTGTTGAGTTTGATTGTTGGAGATGAAACCAGGAGGATTCTTGTGTGCTATATTTGCAGAAAAGGAGTCTGGTACACCCTTCTTCAACTTCTCAAGTCTGGATTCATGAGTTAGGAGCATAGATTCAACATCATCAACAGTGTATGGTTCAAGTTTGCTCACTAGATTTGTGACAAACGACTCAAATTCTTCTGACAGACCTTCCAGCATTAAATCCAAATACTCCTGACTAGTAACAGGAGATCCAATTGATGCTAAAGCATCTACTATAGTCTTAATCTTCAGTAAGTAATTTGCCACAGAATTTGTGCCTTTCTTAATGCACTTGAGTTCTTGTCTTAGTTGCCTGACCTTTGCTCTTGTCACCTTGTCAAAATAGGTGTGAATTTTGTCCCAAATCTGCCATGAATGTACACATCCTACTATTCGAGTAGTAAAAGACTCAGGCAGTGAAGAAAGAAGCCAAGAGACCAGTAATTTATCTTGCTGCTCCCACTTTTTGTAATTTTTGTTGATTCTGCCAACAACTTCATCATCTTGATTGAGAAATTTTGGAGGAATTTGAGGATTTACAACAAACTTGTGAAGTTTGTGTCCAATAATTGCAGATTCTACTTGAAGCTTCCAAACTAAGAAGTTCTTTTCATCTAATTTTGCTGAAATAGGTTGAGAGAAAATTACTGGATTATTTCTTCTTTTTCGATGCTTTGGAGGAGGAGGGAGAAGATTCTGATGAGCTTCTTGCTGAAGAATTGCCAGAAGATCTGGATCTGGATCTTGACCTTGCCATTGCAGAATGAAGGTGTGTACCAGAGCTCTCAAGAGAGCTCTGATACCATAACAGAATTCAGAGAATTCATACAGAAAATGAAAGAAAACGAAGAAGTAGAAGAAAAGCTAGAGAGAGAATTCGAAAATTTAGAGAGAGAGTATTGTTCAGAATTGTATTTTCATTTCTCAAAATGAATTTGATACATCAGGTTTGTTTTTATAGGGGAAGTAACTTCCAGAGGAAGTTTTACAATTTGGAGGGAAATTCTGTTTGCTGACTCAGCAAACAGATTCTCTAGAATCTTTATCTAACTAAATCTAGCTGTCATAACAGAAGGAATCTGAACTAATCTTTGACTTCCTAAACTTAACAGAATAGCAAGGGGCTTCCAGCGCATAACTGGGCCCAATTACAATCAATTGCAGGCCCAATAGATTGGGCTAGAAACAATACATCAGAAATAATAATACAACAAACAATACAGCATATAAATCAGGCCCAATTTTATTTATTGGGTTGATTTATCTTTATATCCTAATAGTTCAGCTTGTAGATTGGTGGTTTATTTGTGCCTATGAATCCAGAAAAGTTGCTACCCATTGCTAGTTAGATTTTCTGATAATCCTACTCATTATTTGCTACATTGTTTTTCTTTCTCAAAGAAGATGCCATAACAAACCAGCATTCTCAACTTGAGATCTCAATCCAGCTTTTTCCAGCTCCTTTTATGCCAACTTTTTTGATAGCTTCTCTTACTTTGTTTAAACTATCCCACATTCCAAGAGCTGCATAAACATTTGACAGCATTATATATACAGAAGCATCTTCCGGTGAGGTAGCAAGAAGATGGTCAGCAACGATATTTGCAAGATATCGGTTCTTGTGAGTACCACAGGCACTAAGCAAGGAGCACCATATAGTTTTGTCAGGTTTAAATGGCATGTCACTAATCAATTTTCCTGCTTCTTTGAAACGCCCTGCCTGACCAAGAAGATCAACCATACAATTGTAATGTTCTGGGCACGGTGTCAATCCATACTCTGCTTCAATAGAATTAAATTTTTCTGTCTTTAATTCATCTCTAATTTAGAGATGAATTTTTGGGACAAATTTTTTTTCGTATCTAAAAACTGATTTTTTTTTTAAAAAAAATAACACTTTCAGAAATTTTTTAAAATCATTTTTATCATTTAACTTCGGAAATAGTTAGAGGATTTTTTTTTTCAAAAAAAAAACTTTTTTATAAAAGAAGTGAGGCAATGTGAAAAGTAAAAAAGAGGATGTGAAAAACAAAGCCTTATTATAATTCATTGTTATGTTTTGTCAAAGTTGTAGCCCGCTCCAACCCAAATCTAACCCCGTGGATTATTTAATACAATGATCCGTTAAATAATTATTCATCGGTGTAACACTTGGTTTAATTTACACTGGTGTAATTTGAACTCTCCTTATTTATATATATATATATATATATAAAATAAAAAGTAGAAGTTTTCTTTTTAACTTCTTAATATATTAAATATTATCCTTTTTAATTAATCCTTTCTATTTCTTAATTCCTTAATAAATACCTTTAATATAGTAGTACTTGTTATCAAAACCCTTATATACATCAAATCAAACCTAACAGACAAGCCTAGCCATTTTCTTTGAAACCATAGATTCTTTGTTACTGATATCATATATATTTTTAAATCTTTATTACTATCATATCTTGAATCCCTTTTAGAACCATTTATTAAGAGAATTCACTATAAAAAGGTGAAAAATAATAAAAAGGACAAGCTCACCCGCATGCTCATCAGAATAAGCTTTTCAAAGAAACGCTGAAAATGTCAGGCTGCCAAATATGCTAAAAGATGAGCTGATACCTGATGACTTCTGCAAACAGCAATGGATACAACAACATAAAAAAATTCAGAAAGCTAGATCCTAGTGTACAAAAAGCTCAAGTAAATAAATAAAAAAATAGAAGAATAGGGCACTGATAAAATTAAAAGTCTAAAAGACTAAAACAGTGACAAGGTTTAAGGTGCACTTGTACTTTAAGTGGTAAGTGTGCTACCTCTGATTTTAACCAAATTCAAGTTAACGTTAACCTCTTACAATGAGTGTTTATCATAAAAAAAGTGGTTGATAGAATTAGTAAGTACGTAGTACATGGTTAATCATGATGTGGTTAATATGAAACTGAAATTACTTAAACTAAAAGTGGTAAAAATTACAAGTGGTATAATAAGTACCATTGAATGTACAAATTGAATTTACCTTTTCAGCTTTTAACTTTTGTTGGGGGAGGCAAACATTTGATTTGTTAAACCTCAAGGCAATAGCAGGTATTTAAAGCTTATCAGATTGAACTGCTGCATTCGTTGTACTTGATTTTGTATTATTTGGTGCAGTATCTTCCCCATCTAAATGTTGTTTAAAAATTGATAGTTTCGCACTTTTACCTTTTAATTGAATTGATGCAGTCACCAAAACATATAAAGACCGCCTTTCATAGTTCAGATTTCAGTCACATACCATTCCTTATAAGCTAGAACAATCAGTGACTTATCTGGAAATATCTTACATACAAGGGTTAAGCTAGCTGAACCAAGCCAGTCACAAAACCAGCATTCTCAACTTGAGATCTCAATCCAGCTTTTTCCAGCTCCTTTTATGCCAACTTTTTTGACAGCTTCTCTTACTTTGCTTAAACTATCCCACATTCCAAGAGCTGCATAAACATTTGACAGCATTATATATACAGAAGCATCTTCTGGTGAGGTAGCAAGAAGATGGTCAGCAACGATATTTGCAAGATATCGGTTCTTGTGAGTACCACAGGCACTAAGCAAGGAGCACCATATAGTTTTGTCAGGTTTAAATGGCATGTCACTAATCAATTTTCCTGCTTCTTTGAAACGCCCTGCCTGACCAAGAAGATCAACCATACAATTGTAATGTTCTGAGCACGGTGTCAATCCATACTCTGCTTCAATAGAATTAAATATATCCCAAGCCTGGTCAACTAGGCCAGCATGTCTACATGCAGTAAGAACACCTAAAATGGTGATTTTGTTGGGCTTTGTACCAGATTCCATCATCTTATGCAGAAGATTAATTGCCTCATCCGCCCTTCCATTTTGTGCACATCCCACAATAATCCCTGTCCAACACATTGTATCTATTTCTGAAAGTCTACGAAACAAAACTAGGGCATCCTTAATGTCACCACATTTTGCATACATATCAATAAGAGCAGTTGTAATAACTCTCTCGTATTCATACCCTTTCTTAAGACATAAAGCATGAATTTGCATGCCACTTCGATATGATGCCAAACTTGATGAAACTTTCAGAACAATTGAAAGGACAAAATGGTCAATTTCAAGATCCAAATGAACCATATCCATAAAGAGGGAAAAAGCTAATGTATCTAAACCAAATTTAGCAGAACCAGCAATCAAACTGGACCAAGCGACACCATCTTTATTTGGCAGCCTTTCAAACAATCTTAGTGCTTTGTTAATTTTGCTCTGTTTTGCATACAGATCAATAAGAATGCTTCCAACAACACAATCTAACTCATGGCCATTGGTAACGACCAATCCATGCACTTGAGATGTCAATCTCAAGTTATGGAAGTAGATGCAAATCTTTAAAGCAATACTAAAGGTATAAAAATCAAAACGTACACCAGAATGATGCATTTGAGCAATCAGACTGAGAGCCTTGGCATAATCTCCGTTGGCAACATACCCAGAAAGCATAGAATTCCAAAGTGCCAAACTTTCAGAAACAAGTGAGTTCGTGAAGAATTGATCAAATATCTTCATTGCTTCATCCAATAGCTTGCAATTTGAATACATATCAATCAATGCCGATATACAATAACAGCTAGACTCAAACCCAGACTTGATAATATAACAATGAATCTGTCTCCCTACAGTTAGCTCACCACAAAGACCACAGGCTTTGAGTGCACAGGGAATGTGAATTCATCTAGTTTAAGGCCTTTCACATGCATCATAGAAACAAATTGCAATGCATGGGGACTAGCATTATCTGCAAGACCAGCAATGATGCTGTTCCAAGATACAATATCTGGTTGTGGCATTTGATCGAACAGTTTCAACGCATCACCCATTAAACCTTGTTTAGCATGTCCCAGGATGAGGGTGTTCCATGAAGTAGAATTTCTACATGGGATTTGATAGAAAACTCGTTGGGCATCCCTCAAGCTCCCACATTTAACGTACATGTCCAAGAGGGCATTCATCAAAACAGTGTCAAACTCTATCTTAGCTTGAGATATATGGCGGTGAACGAACTTACCCAATTCAACATCTCCCACGAGACCACACGCCTTGAGAACCGAAGAGTACAAGAACTGATTGGGTTGCTCTGTTCTGGATTCAAGCATCTCGTTGTAGAGTGTAAGGGCCTCGTGGGGCCTTCCAGAATTGGTGAATGCAGAGACAATAGTTGTCCAAGAAACTATGTTCCTGTGAGGCATTTCGTCGAAAAGGGTTCGTGCATCATCGAAACTGGAACACTTTGCATAGACTGATATCATGTTATTTAGGAGAAAAACGTGATTAAAAAGTCCAGATTTGATTATATAAGAATGTAATGATTTGGCATTTTTTTTTTTTTTGGTCGAAATGATTTGGCATGTTTGATAGCTTGAAAGTGTCGGCAACTGCGTAAAGCAAATTGGATTTGGTTTAAATCCATTGCTGACCCATCAAGCCTTCGAAACAGCGAGTACACTTGTACTGCCGAGTGATTTCTTGCTTTGTTTGCATGTTTTGATACTTTTACACGTAAAATTACTGGACAATTTGTGAAGATAGGTGCCCCATGCTATACATCCTTTAGGATGTAACTTACAACTCGTAACTTACAAATGAGTTCCTATCACTATGACGTAAATATTTTAAAATATAGAGTAAACCCCCAAATCGGTCCTGACATTTTTAACGTCGTGCAAATTGGTCTCTGACTTACTTAAATGACTACGTTAGTCCTGACTTCCTTTGCCATCATGCAATTAGGTCCATCATGACGACAAAGGAAGTTAGGGACTAACGTAGTCATTTAAGTAAATCAGGGACCAATTTGCACAACGTTAAAAATGTTAGGGACCGATTTGGGGGGTTTACTCCAATATATTATTTTCCAAAGCACTACACTCAACTGCGTCATGCATGGTCACCTCATCTTTTTGAGCAACAGTCTGATCACCAAATTTTGATGTACTTATACAATCAATTAACTCTTTCATCATCCATATCTAACATACATTTCATTAAATGCAAATTATATTACAACAGTTGTTAACACTAAAAATAGTTACCTGAGTCATCTTTGGTAAGCTCCATTAAAAATGGAAGCAACCTTTTATAGCTGACTGAACCTGGGGATTTGAAAAGTCTCCTGTGCAAATTTGGTCTAGGCACCTGCATAAACATCCCAGATCATATCTAAATTACCACATATGTAAAACATAATATTACAAAAAAAAAAACAGACACAGAAGATATTAGGAAGCTCACTAGCTACTACAGCAAAAGTCTTAACATCTCAATATATAAATCTCCTTATAAAATCTTTCATCATCTAATTGCATTGAAGTTTTACTTAACTGCTGCACCACAATGTCCATTCCCTGATAAATAAGATAAGTTATTAAATGACAAAATACCTAAGCACCTAAAAAAGGGATGATGAAACTATATAAAAACCCACCAGAAACAACCATATCATTCTAACTATCATCATATTAAATGACTTCTATACCCAATGATATGGTTATTTCTGGTGGGTTTTTGTATAGTTTCACCATTCCCTTTTCCTTTCATTTTGGTGTATAGAGAGAGTGAAAGAGAGAGAAGATTGGGTATAGAAGTCATTTAATATGATGATAGTTATAATGATATGGGTATAGACCAAATTTGCACAAGAGACTTTTCAAATCCCAAGTTCAGTCAGCTATAAAAGGTTGCTTCCATTTTTAATGGAGCTTATCCAAGATGACTCAGGTAACTATTTTTAGTTTTAACAACTATTGTAATATAATTTGCATTTGATGAAATGTATATTAGATATGAATGATGAAAAAGTTAATTGATTTTATAGGTACATCAAAATTTGGTGATCATACTATTGCTCAAAAAGATGAGGTGACCATGCATGACGCAATTGAGTGTAGTGCTTTGGAAAATAATATATTGGTGTAAACCCCCCAAATCGGTCCCTAACATATTTAACGTTGTGCAAATTGGTCCCTGACTTACTTAAATGACTACGTTAGTCCCTAACTTCCTTTGTCGTCATGCAATTAGGCCCAAAGCACTTAACAAACGTTTGCCTTTTGGACCTAATTGCATGACGGCAAAGGAAGTCAGGGACTAACGTAGTCATTTAAGTAAGTCAAGGACCAATTTGCACGACGTTAAAAATGTTAGGGACCGATTTGGGGGTTTACTCTAAAATATAAATTTTCATTTATTGCTATTTGTTGCTTCTATAATTATCATCAATGATATTCCTACGCCTCTCTCCCCACACCTCTTGCACACCTTCCCTTTTCTTTTCTTTTTTTTTTATTGAACAGAAGCATTTTTTATTTTTTTTTATTTTTTTTATGAAAACTTTGACATTTTTTAAAAAAAAATTACTTATAATTAACCAAATTGATAACATACATAACCACAAACTGATATAGTATTAATCATAAATTCATACTCTCTCACTTGTGTAATAATCCTTGTGATCAATTGAAATAACAGTTAAATGTTTGTCATTTTAAACAATTATTTAAAGTAACTTTGATATTAACCAATTATTTTAAAAGAAAAATTTACTTCTAGTTAACCAGATTAATAACATAGATAACCACCAGTTTATATAGTATTAACCACATGTTCATTTGAAACAAAGTTAAAGATTTGTCATTTTGAACAGTTATCTGAAATGATTTCAATATGTTTGAATGAGAAAATGAAAGAAAGAGAAAGAAAAGTAGAGAGAAAATTTTCAGAGAATTGTAAGAGAAACTATTTTATTGATGAATGTAAAATCTGATTACAAAAGAGGTGAACCACACTATATATAGTGTAAGCTGAATCTGACTTACAGAGGAAGCTAACAGATCAGCTTGTAACTGACTTGAATCAGTTACAAGCTGTTACAACTGAATGCAACTACTACTTATCAGTTATATACAACTGAATACAACTACTACTTATCAGTTATCAATCACATACTCTAATATGCTCCCTTCAAACTCAGGGTGGTTTGGGAAGAGCACATTTGTCAAATACTGTGAGTTTGTCTCTGAGTATTGTAAATCTGGTTGAGGACAAAGCCTTGGTGAGAATGTCTGCACACTGGTCCAATGAGGGAATGTGATAAACTTCTAGATTCTTGCCAATAACCTTTTCTCTGACAAAGAAAATGTCTAATTCCATGTGTTTAGTTCTAAAATGTAGAACTGGATTATGAGTCAGCATAACAGTGCTTAGGTTGTCACAAAAAACTTTAGGTGTAGTGAATGGGATCCTCAGCTCAGTTAAAAGAGATTGTGTCAACAAAATTTTTGTTGTAGTATTAGCTAGGCTTCTATATTCAGCCTCTGTACTTGATCGTGCTACCAAGGTTTGTTTCTTATACCACCAAGAAACTAGATTAGGAACAAGGAAAATACAAGAACCTGAAGTGGACTTGAGGTCATCAGGATCAGAGGCCCAGTCTACATCACAGTATGCAGTAATAGAAAGGGGTTGAGTGAGAGAAGTTTTCTGAATATATAGACCATAGGAAATTGTCCCTTTGAGATATCTCAATATCCTCTTAACTGTTGTCCAGTGCTCCTCAAGAGGCTGTGAAAGAAATTGACAAGCCTTATTCACTGCAAAACTTATTTCAGGCCTAGTTATAGTTGCATATTGCAATGCTCCAACAATGGATTTGTAATTGGAAGGATCCTGTAGGTAAACTGTACCAAATTTGGACAGTTTGATGTTGCTAACCATGGGTGTAGCAAAAGCTTTTGCTTCAAACATACCAGCCTTTACAAGTAGATCAGTGATGCACTTGGTTTGGGACAGGTGTAAAGAGCCATCTACCAAATGACAAACTTGTATACCCAAGAAATAATCCAAGGATCCTAGTTGCTTGAGAGCAAATTCTGAATTCATATTAGAAATAAGCTGCTGAATGAAAGACAAAGAATCACTAGTAATAATAATGTCATCAACATAAACTAGGATGTAAATGTAGTGAGTATCTTTGTGAAGAGTGAAGAGGGAAGGATCACACTTGCTTGATTTGAAACCAAACTGTAGGAGAGCTGAGGTTAGCCTCTCAAACTAGGCTCTTAGAGCCTGTTTTAATCCATACAATGCCTTATGTAATTTACAAACTAGAGTCTTGTTTGTATGCTCAAAGCCAGGAGGTTGACACATGTAAACTTCCTCTTCCAGCAGACAATTAAGAAAGGCGTTATTCACATCAATTTGTTGAATGGGCTAGCCTTTTGACACAGCAATAGTGAGAACTGTTCTGACTGTAACTGGTTTGACAATCGAGGAAAAAGTATCAGAATAGTCAAAACCAGGTTTTTGATGAAACCCTTTAGCTACAAGCTTGACCTTGTATTTATTTAAGGAACCATCAGGATTTTCTTTTATTCTGAACACCCATTTGCAGCCAATTGCTTGTCTATGAGGCGGAAGCTAGACAGGAGACCAGGTTTTGTTTCGCAATAAGGCATCATATTCATCTTTCATAGCTTGAAGCCAATGGGGACTAGCCAAGGATTGTTTGATAGTGGAAGGTTCAACATGGGTAAGTAAAATTATGGGTTCCAAACGGGGTTTAATTATGCCATTTTTGCTGTGTGTTTGCATAGGATGAATATTTTGAGGATGGACAAAGGGAATAATCTGAGAGGTAGATGGAATAGATGTAGTAGTAGGAGGAGGAGACAAGGATGGAATGGAGGAGGGAACAATGAGAGACGGTGATGTAGTGTTAGTTGGAAGTGAGGAAGATGATGAAATTATAGGTGGGGCAGCTGAAATAGGAAATGAAGGAGGAGGTGAAACAGGTTTAGAGGGAAAGAGAGAAGGATATGGAAATCTTGACTCATGAAAAATAACATCTTTAGATATGAAAATTCTACCTTCTGCATCCAAGCACTTGTAACCTTTGTGAGCTGATGAATAGCCCAAGAAAATACACTCCTTTGATCGGTAAGCAAGTTTGGTGGATATGTAGGGACGAAGAAAAGGGAAACATGCACAACCAAAGACCTTGAGAAATTTTTAGTCTGGAACTTGATTGAACAATTTGAAGTAGGGGGATTGAAATTGTAAAACAGAGGTGGAAAGTCTGTTTATAAAGTAAGTGGCTGTGAGAAAAGCATGGTCCCAATAAAGTAGAGGTAATTGAGCTTGAGCAAGTAAGGTGAGGCCTGTTTCAACAATATGTCTATGCTTGCGCTCAACAGAACCATTTTGATGGTGTGTATGAGGACATGTTAACCTATGAGCAATTCCCAAATCAGCAAAGTGTTTAGAGAGTTGTCGAAATTCACCCCCCAATCTATTTGGACAGATTTTAGTTTGGTGTTAAACTGTAATTCCACCATTGCTTTGAATTGGAGAAATATTGTGAATGTGTCATATTTAGCTTTAAGGGGATAAACCCAAGTGTATAGAGAAAAGGCATCCACACATGTAAGAAGGTATTTGAAGCCGCGGGATGATTCAATAGGGGTTGGACCCCATAAGTCACTAAAAATGAGTTCTAAAGGAGTTGTATAAACAGCGTTTGAGGTGGAAGATGGTAATCTGTGAGATTTTCCCAAACAACAAGCAGTACAACAGAAATCAATACATCTTTTATTTGGAACAGAAATGTTACAGTATTGTAAAACTACACGTAATGCCTCATGATGAGGATGGCCAAGCCTACAGTGCCACATAGTGTATGTAGAAGGTATTATGTCCTTAGATGCAGAAGTAGAATATTGTGAGTCAAGTGAAGATTGTACAACAGTAAAAACAGTGGGAGTGGGGATAGTACAAGTGTTTACAGTGCAGGGAAATGAATTGAAGTAGGGGTGGCAAATGGATGGATTGGGTGGATTTGGGATCAGGATTATAATGGATGAATTGAAACAATCCATTAATCCATTATGATCCATTAAAAATATATTATAAAAATTCAATCCATCCATAACCCATTAAATAAAAATAATCCAATCTATCTATTAAAAATTATTTTATGGATGGATATCCAATCCATCCAGACTTTTTTTAAAATATTTTTTATTATTCTTTTAAAATATTTTTTATTAACTAAAAAATATAATAATTTTTAACTAAAAATTTCTCTCTCTAATATTTTTCATTTATTAAAATTATCTCTCCTCTCTCTCCTCAGTTTCTCTCTCTCCTAAGTTTCTCTCTCTCTCTCCCCTCTCTCCCTTCTCTCTCCTCTGTTCTCTCTCCTCTGTCTCTCTCTCCTCCCCCTCTCTCTCCCCTATTTCTCTCTCTCTCTCTCCTTATTTCTCTCACCCCTCTCTCTCCTTGTTCTCTCTCCCCCTCTCCCTCCTATGTTCTCTTTCTCCTCTGTTTCTCTCATCTCTCTCTCCTTATTTCTCTCTCCTCTCCCTCTCCCCTGTTTCTCTCTCTCCCCCCTCTTCTCTCTCCTATCTCTCTCCCCCCATCTCTCTCCTCTCTCTCCTTTATTTCTCTCTCCCCCTCTCTCCTCTCTCCCTCCCCTCTTTCTCCTTTGTTTCTCTCATCTCTCTCTCCTTATTTCTCTCTCCTCTGTTTCTCTCTCCCCTCTCTCCTCTGTTTCTCTCCTTTTCTCTCTCTCCTTGTTTCTCTCTCCTTTGTTTCTCTCTCTCCCCTCTCTCCCCTCTCTCCTGTTCCAATAATTTTTTTGTTTAAATTAAAGAAAAATATAATTTTTTGTTTCAATTAAAGAAAAATTAATGGGGTAAATATGCAATCAACCTTAACTATAAGAACTTTTGTTGTTTCCGTATAACTTAAATATGCAATCAACCTTAAATATGCAATTAATGCACTGAAAAATAGGTTCAATCAAATCATTATTATGCTTCCATTAACAAAGAAGATGCCCATGTGACAAACCAAAATGCACTGGAAATTAGGTTAAATCAAATCATTATTATTCATAAATGAGTAAAGAATTGATTTGGATTAGGGGTGGCAAATGGATTTGGATTAGGATTAGGATTATAATGGATGAATTTAAACAATCCATTAATCCATTTATGATCCATTAAAAATATATTATAAAAATCCAATCCATCCATGACCGATTAAATAAAAATCATTCAATCCTTCCATTAACAAATATTTATAGATGGATATCCAATCCATCCATAAAGATAATTCTAAACAAAATTTTTATCATTCTTTTAAAATATTTTTCTTTTCCATCCAAAAAATATATTTTTCTCTCCCATTCATAAAATATATAATTCTAAACAATTTTCTATCACTAAGATTTTTTCTCCTTTTTCTTTCCCCCTCTCTCTCTCTTTTCTTTCTTATATTTCTCTCCCCCCTTTCTCACTCCTCTTTTACTCTTTCCATCTAAAAATTTAATTTTATTGTACACTGAAAAAGAGCCCCCCAATTAATATAACTCAGTTTCATTTTTTCACTGCAATCACAAAATTAAAATTACCAAAAAGTTATTTACTATACTATAGTAACAAATACTACAATAATAATTATTTAAAAAAGTCAACCTTTTCAATAATCTGACAATAAATAATTAATGTAAAATTAAGCTATGCCTCAATTAAGTCAAAGTAACTAACGGTGAATTCCGACCAATTTTATTAAAATAGTCAACTAAAAATATAAAAATCCGAGTTTAAGGTTCTCTGTACTTTTCAATTAAAAAATATATTAAAATAATTTATATTTTAATAATTATATTTTTAAAAAACAAATCTCAAAAATCTATTTTAGTAAAAAGTAATAATTTTTTAAGAATAAAATAACAAAACTGTATCATAATATATATATATATATATTATATAAAGCTTACAAGTTACTAATAACTCAATCTCTTAATAATCACAAAAATTCGTGTGTAGTTAGCTAATACAAGCAACGTGAAATTCACTTTCAAGAAACATATTTCCAAGTCTTAAATATGGCTTACGCTTTGCAGAAATATAATTCCTTGCATTGTTGTCCAGCTAGCGGAGAAAAATCAATAGATTTTCTATGGAATCAAACTTAGGAAGCTTTGATGCAACCGATAAAATCCACTGGACTTACAGAAATAGCACAGCGCATTAAGTGAGAATCCAGTGGTTTTACAACACAAAGTGGATGGATTGGGATCCGTCCATCAATTTAAACAATCCAATCCATTCGATCCGCGTATCTTTTTTTTTACCGTGGATGGATTGAACTGGATTTTTATATGGATGGATAGATTAGATAATGGACAATTGGATTAATTTTCCACCCCTACCTCGAAGTAGAACCTCATAATTGACCTAAGATTTGACAACACAAAATGTTGGGTGAAACTCAAAGTATACTGCATTATCTTTTGCAAACTTACTGACACTGACAAGATTTTTAGTAATGGATGGAACAAGAAGAAGGTTTTTGAGATGAAGAGAGGTATTGGGACGATAGGGAGGGGGGAAAGACTTAGAACCAACAGAGGTAATAGACAAACCTTGGCCATTTCCCATGAGTAATTCCTTTGAACCAGTAAGTGTCACATGCTCTGTCATATTAGCTGCATCATTGGTTACATGATGTGTGGCTCCAGAATCAGGATACCAGGATTTTGTAGAGTTGCTGTCAGGAGCTGTGAGATAAGCTTGTGCTTGACCAGAAGGACCAGTGGGACCTGTAGGACGCCTTGGTGCATTTGAAGGAGTGCTGCCAGGAAATGTATACTGCATATTCATAGGTCTAGGTGGTTGAGAGTACCAAGTATTGAAAGTAAGGGGTGGAGGATAATAACCAGCAAAGGAAGAAGAAAAATCAGAGAATCTATGATAGCACATGCTGGCATCGTGGCCAAACTTATAGCAAATCTGACACTGAATGTTAGATCTACCTCCACGACCTCTACCACAACCAAAGCGACCTCCACGGCCACGAAATCCACCAGAAAACTGACCGCGACTAAAACCACCAGATTGTTGCTGAGAGTTAAAATTCTGATCATTCTGAGGAGAGAAAGAAACTTGATTTGCAGTGGACGATGTCGGTGCAGAGGACCCTTGAACTTGTGCAACATTTACAGAGAGTGTTGAAGAATCAGCTAGCAATTTCTTCTTACTCTTTTCCAGGCGAACATCATGTGATAATAACATGGCTTCAACTTCAGCAATAGTACATATATCTGATCTATTTTGAATGACAGCAACAATAACATGGTATTCATCAGGGAGACCGTCAAGGATTGTTTCCAAGTGATCACGAAACTGGACTGGATCGCCAATAGAATGAAGCGTGTTGACTGTGACTTTGATTTTCTTGAGATACTTAGTCATGGACAATGAACCTTTGGAGATAGTCTTTAATTTTGAACGAAGTTGACTGGATTGGGCTTTGTTTTGCGCATCAAAGAAATTGTGTAACTCCTCCCAGATTTGCCAAGAATGGACACATATCATAACATGAGGAAGAACAGACTCAGAAAGAGGAGATAGCAACCAAGTAAAAAGTAACGAATCTTGTTGTTCCCAAGTTGTGTAAGCTAGATTGACATTTCCAGCGTCTCGATCGGCTTCAGACAAAAACCGTGGTGGAATGATAGGATTCACCAGAAAACGTTGACGCTTGTACCCGCGAATGACACCTTCGATTTGTTGTTTCCATAGGTAGAAGTTCTGTTCATCGAGTTTGAGAGTGATGAGGTGCGAAAAAGTGATTGGTGCAGTAGACGAATTTTGTTGATTGAGCACAAAAGAATTATCGGGAGATGAAGTCATTGTTACTGGATCGAACTTGGGCTCATGATACCATGTTTGAATGAGAAGATGAAAGAAAGAGAAAGAAAAGTAGAGAGAAAATTTTCAGAGAATTGTAAGAGAAACTATTTTATTGATGAATGTAAAATCTGATTACAAAAGAGGTGAACCACACTATATATTATCAGTTATCAATCGCATACTTTAATACAATATTAACCACTTGAGCAACTCATTTAACCACATAGTAACTCACACTTAACCACCTTTTGCCTCACTTGTAATTATCTGGAGTGATTTCAATATTAACCATTTGAGCAACTCATTAAACCACATACTAACTCACACTTAACCACATTTTGCCTCACTTGTAATTATCTGAAGTGATTTCAATATTAACCACTTGAGCAACTCATTTAACCATCAAATAACATGGAATTAACCATAAATTCATACTCTCTCACTTATGTAATGATCCTTATGTTCAATTGATCATAAGGATTATTACACAAGTGATCAGTGAGTTTGAATTTATGGTTAATACTATATAAGTTAGTGGTTATCTATGTTATCAATCTGGTTAATTACACGGGAGAAGTTTAGCGTACACAAATAAAAAATTTGTGTATGGCTATGGCTACACAAATGTCATATAACCATTGGATATATCTTTATAATAATAAAAGGAAGGAAGTCTGTAGCTCATTTTTCCCGCCTAAAATAAGGGTAAAAAGGTAAAATGATATTTTAAACAATTTTTTAATGTAAAAAAGGTTTTCAAAATTTAAAATACAAGTGAGTGGGTTTGGAATTCTGAATATCATTAAAGCATTGAAGAAGTAATAATAGCATCATTTTCCCATGTGTATATATTACTGTTTTTGTTGATGCTTGGTATTTTCCCATGTGCTCATACATTCAAATAGAATTTTTATCGAAAAAAAAAAAGAAGTTGATGGGTCTGTAGTTTACAATGCAGGTTCTATTAATATTTTTTTTAATTGTTATTGTTAAATAGTTTACGATAGACAGCTAAGCAAAGCAACCAAATATAAACCCCGTGACTCTTTCAATTTATCCACTTATTATCAGACATTACTTTGCTAGGGCAGAGCAACCATTTGCAACGGAGGAACAGCGTGCCTTGCAGGTGAGTTCTTCTTCCTTCAACTCCTTCGATCCCCCCTTCCTCTTTCCTTTATTTCATTTCATGTCTGATAAAACCGTAATGTGTGTATTCTTTTTGCAGAACGACAGATCCTTTTTGGATTTAGCAGGAAAACAGTTTGCGATCTTCCGCCCTTGGACGAAGGTAAACCGTAATGTGTATTCCTTTTCTTCTTCCGCCCTTAAATCTTCCTTTTTTCTACTTTCAACTTTTTATTTTGCGTTTTTTATTTTCGTTTTTTCTGTTTGAAGCAATTTTTTTTTTCGTTTGCATGTTTTCCTTCTTATTGCAGATCGTTCAGAGTAGCTCCATTCTCCCCCAATCTGCGAATGTAAGCTTTTTTCTCCTTTAAAGCCCAATATTTTTTGACACTGTGTGGTCAAGCTTTGACAACCCCACTGATACCATTGTGCCTACTCAAAACTTCACTTTTGGTATGTTTTTGCGTTCTGGGTTGTACTCCTTTTCTGTTCTTAGGTCCGGGAACCTCACCCTCAAATGGGGGTGATAGTGTGCCTTACTGGGAACAAGGTCTAAACTCTTCCATGAGTTTGGTGAATTTGAGTTCACCTGTTTTGGGGTTGTAATCAGTAGGAATTTTGTAGCTTTTTGATCCAAAATTGATTGCCCCTGTGATGGTTGCTTACAGTGATGACTATAATGAAGGGAATGATGATATGTTGAGGATTTTGAAGTTGGATGGTGATGGGGAATTTAAGGATTTATAGCTCTAAGAAAGGTAGTGGGACCGTGACTGTGAGATGGGTTGCTGTTGAGGATCAATGTGAGGTTTTTGGTTATTGTGGAAATAATCGATAAGAGCTTCTTTTCTCTCTCTTTTTAAAATTTTTATAGCTTCATCCCTAAAAAAATAAAACGATAGCTGGTTTATTTTTATAATTCTATTTTTTTTTAAATTACATGTATTGATATATCACTTCTTAGCATTGCCTTGATCACTTGCTTGGATTATATATTTCCCAGGTTCCCTCCTCTGTCTAGATTTGATCACTTGCTTCCACAATAAATCTGTAATTCGCGGGTTGTGAACATAGATTAATCTGAAACAGTGCGTCTTGATTGGACCACATACAATAAACTTGTTAATCGGCATAGCTTGGAAGTAGGAAAGGAAGTATAGGCAACCGAATCTGGATTTTCTACCATTGTCCCCTTCACTTGAAGTACCAGCTTTTATATTTGGTCTATTTTCTCATCTGACTCCCTTTTTTGTTTGAATTTTTTAGATTTGGTCTAATTTCTCATCTTTATTTTTGACATTTCATTTTAAAGTTCTTATTTTTTCTGTGAAAAAGACTAACCTTTTATGTTGTTTCTTCTTTTGTGGTGATTATCTCCAAATGCAAATAATTGTCCCGCGGCTGCAAGCATTTGTCCCAGCATCCTATTAAAGTTAGTGTGTGAAAGATGGTTTGATATAGTTGTTTGTTGTGGGGATAATTAGGAGCTGTAGTTTTTATGTTTGGGTAATATTACAATGTTTTGTTTCTCTTTAGATTTGCGATAGGTATATTTTATTTTTTTTGCAATACCTATTGTAATTGATAAGTGAAAACTTTTGTTATATTTTATTTAGAGTATTACTGTTAAATAGATATCCGTAGAACTCAGGAAAATGTTTGTTTTCTATCCTTGTTGCTATTGTGAGTATGTGGTTTTATACTTGAGGTCACCAATTGAGAATTTGCTCCAATTTAACAATATTTACATTCATGACTGTATGACTCTTTTAATTTGTGTTTGATGTTCAAACGTTGATATATAATACTTAGATGTTTGACCTTGATGCACTTTGGTTGTATGATTGATTTAAACTGTATGACTCTTTTTAGGTGGATTAATATATCCATGGCGTCAGTCTTAATAGAATGGTAATTACCCTAATTAAAAGTAGTATTAGTTTCGGTGTGAATTTCGTTTAAATTTGAATTTAGAGTAATATAATATAACAATTTAAGAGTAAAATTGTGTCATTTTGGAATGATTATTCTACATGAAAGTAATAATACTCTTTATAATTTAAAATAATTCAAATGAGTAACTCTATATGACCAATCCCAAGATTATTACTAATTTCATATTATAAAATGACAATTTTTAAACTCTTTATAATAATAAAAGGATAAAAGGAAGGAAGTCTGTCTAAGGGTATATTGGTCACAAATTTATCCTCCAATTTAGCCACGTTTTCTAAATATTAGATTTGAATTAATTTTGAATTATTGTGCTTTAATGCGGTATTAATAATCAGATTTCACAACCCAATATTTTTCTTCCATTTAAGGCACGTTTTTATTTAGCAATTTTGACTTTTGTAATGGTATGCATTAATTCTGTACAGAAATCAGATTTAAATGTGCTCTACAATAAATTTGAATTTTAAAATGTGTTGTACAATAATCAGATTTTTGGCTAATATATTTTAATAAATAAATCAATTTAAATTAGATTTTTAAATTCTAATATATTTTTTGTCAATATTTATCCTCCATTTTAGACATGTTTGTTAATTAGCAAATTTGAATTTTGAAATGCTTTGCATTAATTCTGTACAATAATCAGATTTTCTCCCCAAAAGTTACAATATAATTTAATAAATAAATCAAATTTAATTCGAATTATAAATTATAATATATTTTTTAGCCAATATTTATCCTTCATTTTATACACGTTTTTTAATTAGTAAATTTGATTTTTAATAATCAGATTTACTCTCCAAAATCTTTGTTTTTAAATTTTTAATTTCAAATTCTTAATATAAAAAAATCTAATTCTTAAATGTTCTTTAATCAAATTTAAATGTATTTTATTAATGTTGTACAATAATCAGAATTCCCTTCCCTATATTCATCCTCTATTTTCGGCAGATTTACAATAAATATTTAATAGATATTTAGTTACGTTTATTTACGTTTGATATTTACGTCGGATTTACAATTATCAGATTTTTTTAAAAAAATTAATAAATAAATTACTTTATCAAGTTAGAAAAGTGGGAATAAACTGACCCTTTTCCCCTTATTTTTGTTAGTTGAATTTGCATTTACGTGGAAGTCTCTGACCCTTGGTATATATTGGTTGTTCATGTTCTCTACATTGTGTTCTGTGTTCTTTACCACTTAGAAAAAATGGTTTGTATGATTCCAATGTTGCTTAATAATTAGAAGCCCATACATATATAATATGGAATAATGAATTTTTTTTCAAATTTCCCCCCGGAATTCGAAAAATCACCCATCTAACCCAATGCATCTCACTCTTACACGTTTTTTTATTTAGTTGTATTTATATTTGTGTGTATGTCTAACCCTTGGTATATCTGGTTGTAAATGTTCGGTATATTGTGTTCTGTGTTATTTTCCACTAAAAAAGCGGTTTGTATGGTTCTAAGATTCTTTAATAATTAGTAACCAGTACATAATCTGAAAGAATGATGAGTTTCTAATTTCCCTCATTGAAATACGAAACATTACCCATTTCACTCAATGCTTCTCACACTATGTACAATTTTTTTTCAATAATTATTAGTGAGTATTAAAGTTAATTAATTTTGTATGTTATATGGTTACATTAAATGTAAATCGAATTGTGAAAAATTTAATTTAATTTGCCTACTAATTAGATTGTGAAAAATTGTAGATTCTAACAAAAGGGGATAGAAAGGAGTAAAAGCTAATGGAGGCAGTGTGAGAAAACTTCCTCAGTTAATTATACAAAAGGGTATAGACATAATGTTTTTTTAACTCCTGAATGTTATGATACCTGAGTTCAGACAACTTGATGATCCTAAATTTTAGAAAAAAATCAAATAAATTTATTTAAATAAAATTATTTATTTTAGGTACTATGCCTTTTAAATTTTATATATTGGTATATCAGAGTTGTGACAATTTGGTGATCCCAACATGCTTCCATTACAACTAAAATTGGTCATTCTAGAGTTAATTATATATTTTAGGACACTTGGGTTGTGATAACTTGGTGATCCTAATTTATTTATTTTAAATATTACATTAAATATATAATATTTAATGTTTTATTTTAATATTATATAATATTTTAAGTAATAAAAAAACATAAAATTATAAAGAAATCTAGATATATAAGATTATAAATAGATATAAAGGATGTTATTATATATATTATGAGATAAAAAATTAATAATATTTGACTAGATAATAAATATTTATGTTAAATCCTTAAAAATTTATTCTTATTTATCACAAAAATAAAAAAAAAGAAAACAAAAAATTGAAAATTTGAAAACTGACCGGTTTAACCGATTTTCACCGGTTCTTGGCCGGCTCGACCGATTCTTAACCGGTTTCCACCGATTTTGGAACCAGTCGGTTTTTAGCATGATATGGACCGGTCACCAGTCCGGTTCCCGGTCGAACCGGTTGAACCAGTTGGTCTGGTCCGGTTTTTATATCTATGGTTCATATCATTAATTAAATGTTATTGATTGTAAATGGTGAATATTATTCACTCGACGATTAAATTTTTATATAAAATGTATTAATATTTAAATTTAAAATAAAAGGGGTAAATGCTTATAATAGGTAGGATTTAAAGTTTTCCATCAAAAGACATTATTATTAAGATCATAAAAGTAAATATATATGAAAATATAATAATTTAAGAGTAAAAATATATCACTTTGGGATGATTGTTCTACATAAAAGCAATAATAATCTAATTATAATAATTCAAATGAGTAATTTCATATGAATAATCCCAATATTATCACTAATTTTATACAAAAAGGATACCTTTTGAATTTCAATGTAAATTATTTATTTTCTATTATTTTTGTTTGACCTTTTAAATTTTAATAGATAAAATCAGGAGTAATCATTTCATTTATGGGAAAAAATATAGAAAAAATATTAATAATAATTAATCTATGGGATAAAAATAAATCACACGGATGAAAATTTTACAAAAAAAATTATAAATATTTGAATTATTGGATAAAATAAATTATAGATGACCAAAAATAAATCATATAGGATAGTAATGAATAGAAATTTGTATAGATTATAAATTTTTTACTTTTCTTTTAGTTTTTAAAATATGGTCTAAAAATTAATTGATAAAAATAAATTAATTTTTAAATTGATATGTGATTTTTTTGATAGAAAAATTTATTTTAATTTTTCTTATAGTATTATTTATATAATATAGGAAAATAAATATTACATCAAAGTTCATTAATATTTATGTTATCACTTAGTGAATTTTTACATGTTTATATACATAATATATTAATATATATTTTATTTTACTAGAATAAATTACTTTCCGTGGGATGCACAAGTCTAGTTAATAAAATATTAAATGTGTTAACTTTTAACCGGTTATGGGTATGATGTTTGTTGATTCTTAAATTTGCAACTGTGATCGATAATAGATAGATATCGTATTTGGCCCCCGGAAATATCATATTTGGTCAATCTCAGATTCCGAACTAAATATGAAACACTGTAATTTTATTTTTTTTCACAACATATGAAACATATATTTTGTAGTCTCTGTCATCTAACTTGGCTTCCAACAGATTAAAACTAAGTAGTAAGAAGGACGGAATATTGGGCAAAAACATAGAGGAGGAAAAATCATTAGGTGAATTAATAACAATTTGGTTTTAATATGATTATCCGTTAATATATACATTTAAATTAAATCTCAAATTTAAATTAATTATCTTTTAATATATATGTATATTAAGTTTAAATTATATCCACAATTCAAACTAATTATACTATAATATTTCCATATAAAATACAAATTATTAATTTTAATTTCAAGATATAATTCATATTATATATATTTTTTAATATAAAATATAGATAATTATATAAAAAACGATATATTTCATGTGCATTGCATAAGTAGAAATATAAATTAATCAACTCCCTATATTATAAAGTAAAGACCTCACAACTCAATTATTTTTAACTTTCTCTCTCTGGCTTGTTTTTTGTTTAAACCACAAATATTCTCCACTATCCATATCATGGTGGGTTAACTCTCCCTATGAGAATTTTTTCAATCCACAATACTCGAACTTGAGATATTGCTTAAGGGAAATCAATAATGTACCACTTGAACCAACCTTTGTTAGTTTTCTCCCTTTTTTTTTTTTTCATTTCATGGTGAACTCCACACGTAATTTATGAGAATGAGATTCTCCTTCTCAATCCTTAATGCTAATATTCTATTTCTTCCTATTTAGATTTTTAAATACTAATTTTTAAATACTGATTCTTAATTTAAAATTTATTAAATTTCAAAATCTTATATTATCATTTTTTATTATAATCCTTATTTTTAATATACATATTTATGTATTCTTATTGTTATAATTTTAGTTTATTTAATTATAAATTATTATCAAATAATAATGTGAATTAGATTTCAATGGTAAAACATAATCTGTTATTATAATTTAAAATTGAATAATTTCCTAAAATTATTCTAATTCTTATGTTTTAGTTTTAATTATATAAAATATACTTTTTTTTTCATGTATTACATGTGTTAATATACTTGAATAATTATAAAATCAAATCTTAATGCATGTTATTAAAGTCTGGGCTGAGTAGCCGACCCAACCCTAAGGTGGGTAAAGCCTCCACTTTATACCCAAAACAAATACACTTATTTTAGGCAACTAAAAATATTTACTATTAATATTTTATAAAAAATAAAATAGCTAATAATTATTGAAAGTAATATTAAGTTATTAAAAGTAACTAAGTTATTTTAAAAAAAAAACATATTTATCACGACTTTCTCTCTTCCCATAAATAATAATTATTAATATTTTATTCTGTCCATTTTTAACATTGATTTGTCTCATCATTTACTTTATTTTCTTTTTTGTGACTTTTTTTCTTCTGATCGCGTTATATTGAATTATTGATGTTACTTATTCTCTCTTACTCTCGGTCTTTTTTTATTGTACTAGGTTGTGTCCTACGTGACAAAATAAGTCTACAAGTGGTAGTTTTGTCAATAAAAATTAATAACGAGATGTTCTGTTCCATTCTCTTTGGTTCCACCCTTTTTATGGAACCAAAGTGTTCCACTCTTTCAATGATATGTCTTTTTTTGTTCTACTTTTAAAAATACACCAAACATATAATAGAACCCATATGTCCCGTTCTGTTCCATTCTGAAGTGTCTACCAAACGCTACCTTAGTGAGTATATAAATAAACATGTCACTTTACTTGATTAGACTCTATTGTGTCAATGTGAGTAGATTTATTTATTTAAACAAATAAATATATTTTTAAAGAAGTAATTAATTTTTTCAAAATTGTTCTAACAAGCATGCACTAATACATTGAAGGATAAAAAATTGCTTCACCATAAAATTCACTTTAGACCCGGAGAAATGTTAGGTCAGCCTTGATTGGAGTTACCAACAACAAAAATATAACAAAAATAAGTAAACGGGTAAGAACATTCAATGAATATAACAATTTGATTAAAATTATAATGATGACATAATCAATTTTCTATATTATAATTTTGAGACATCACCTTGGAGAGTGAGGTCCTCTCCTTCTCAATGATTTTTTACATTCTCTCCATTTCTCTCATTGGATGGTGAATTTCACTTACACTTGCGAAAGTAAGATTCTGCCTCTCAATCATTAATACTAATTTTCTCTCTTCTTTATTTAAATTTTAAATGCTAATAAATTTTAATATTAAATTTTGAATTTTTTTAAGACTCAAAATCTTATCCAATTATTTTCATTTTCAATATATAATTATTTATTCTTATCTTTATGATTTTAATGTTTTATATATCCTTCTTGAAGACATACACTCCCATGGAAGCAATGTATGGTTTCTTTAGAGCCTCATCCTTTGAAAGGCCCAGAACAGTTGTATCTACTTGCTAAATTATGAAGCATTATTAGAGGTGAATGTAATTTATGAAACTGCTGGTGTTTTAGCAGTTGATAAAACTTCTTGAGTCTTTTGTTAACCAATACTTATTTCGCCATTTTGACTATCCCAAAACCCATAGCAGATGGCTTTATCATATATGTAAAAGCACTACAAAATAGTGTTTGATGTAAAAGGAAAATCAATATGCTATGGTATGTACCCATATCCAAACTTCCCACCAATGAAATTGTTTAGTCCAAGTTCATGGCACATTTTCAAATCCAAACCTGTCAGGAACTAAGCGGAAGTAATTACCAACAAGCAGTGCTCATTATCCTCCTCTACAACATCAACCACCATTCATGACAGTCCAATCACAAAGCTAACATAGATAATTGAAATATGAAATCTATCAAGTATCTTGCTCAAGTCCATTCAATCTCAAGTAACATTTAATAGGTTCACAGGCACTGGGGAAAAATTGGCAAGAGTTGGAGTTCAGTGAGGAAATTGGAAGAGAGGGCAGAAACAATCAAAGGCAATGGTGTGAACTGTGTAAAGTTTCATGTATGAATGAAGACTTACTCAAGCTGCACTTTCAAGGTCAAAAGCATAAAGTTAATTTGCAGAATTTGGAAATTAGTAAGCAAGGTGGGGAGGCTCCAAATAAATAAAAATGGTGTGAACTATGCAAATTATGGTGCAAGTATTGTTCAATAAAAAAGGAGCAAGTTTAGCAGGGAGTGCTTTGTACACTCTTGCCCACTGTCTCTTCCAAATACCCTTCTTTGTACATGGAGTCTATTTGTACTTCTTCCAAATCATGTTGTATTGATGAGTTGTTTTCAAACTTTCCTACTTTCTGCTTTTTTTCTTGTGCAAAAAACTGATTTTCATTGCAAAATTCATTCATTCACTTCTTTCCTCACCTTTCTGCAAAGTGTAAAAGTGATAAGGAAAAAATTCCTCATTGTTCAAAAAACTTAGATTAATGATTCCTTGATGAACCAGAAAAGATGAGACCCAAATAGAAAAGCCACAATAAAAAAAAAGTAAACAAGCCAATTGACTTAACAAGCTGTGACAGGAGACACATGATGGAATCAATGAGCAGAATTTGCACCAACACCAGGAAACTAAGCAACACACAGGTTGCAGTGCCAGTAGGCATAACCAGTTGTGACAAAAACAGACAAATTGCCACCATGATGTCACAAACTTATCCAAAAACCAGCAAGTAACGGGAGACCAAATTGAAGAATTTTGCTATGTAAAGATTGCATAAATCTGTGCAACACTTTCAATCTTAAAACAAACACACTCCATGAAGAATTAACTCAAAAGCAAGGTGCTAAATTAGTAATAATACTAAAAAAGTATTCCAAGTGAAAAATAACATTAGCAATAGTTCATAAACACTCTACTCAAGTCACAAACACCCATAACCAAATCTCTTCAATAAGTCTTTAAAAGTATTATAAATTGAAGATCAATAATGCCAATAGTTCATAAACACTCCTAAGCAAGATCAAATCTACAAAAACTACATAGTATAGCATCCTTAGAATCTGAAAAAAATATCTTCTTTCAAGCCTCCATAAAATCTGCAAAAACACATATTATAACATATTCAAACCAACCAAACATGATATTAAATATTATAAGTTCTAAATGGCAAAGAGAAAAAAAAAAATTGATAGACATATGTTACCATCAACTTCAATAGCCTACTCGGAAGGTGAATAGCCCGGCACAAATGAGAGATAAAATTTCCTTGCGCGCATAAACCGGTGCTGCATTAAAAGCTTTTAAAGCATCAGCATGTTGGATAAGGTGAATGTATACACGAGTCAAGAAAGTCGGTTCCACAGCTATGTCCACCAATTGTTCCAAAGATTGTGAACACCATCATTCTGATTTTGATCAATCAACTTTGTTGTGCACACTTAACACCTCAGCCATTTTTTTTAAGACATTTTCAACGCCGCCCATGTTGTGTGATCTTCCACAGCCTTTTTGGCTCTTTCGTAGTCCTAGATGAGCTTGCATCATGTTCATGGACTGTAGAAGACCTTTTAGGAGTGTTGATATGAACCCCCATCATCAACTTCAAAGCCGTCTAAAGTAACTTCGTTGGTAGATATTAGATTGTCAATCTCTTCTATGGTGTTACCATAATTGGTCCCACCACATGTAGCACGTTTGCTCTAACTTCAGCTCCTGTTTCTACACGCTCTCCTGTTGCCTGATCTTTCCCATAAAGTTGAGCTAGTTTGTCATAAAATAAGATAGGCTTCTTTCTCCATTCAGCAGCATGAGGTTTAGTCTGAAATTCAAGCAATTGAAACCAAGTATCAATATCAAAATAAACAGCATGCAAGCTTAAATAAAATAATGCAGTAGTTTATATTCACTTGAAAAAACCTCAATAAGCTTGTCCCACACTTCAGGTTCAGCAATCCACATGCTTTTGTTGCATCCCATGCAAACCCACTAAGACCATTCTTAAAAGGATCATAAAACCATTGGACTTTGTTTTTAAATGTTTCATGTGATCTTTTATCTTTTCTTTCGAAATAGGCTTGTCTGGAAAATGGTTTTTCATCTCTTGGAAAATGGCATTCATTGCATCCTTTTCATTACCTTGATAGTAAACGGGCGAAGAAAGAAGAAGAAACTGTAAATGAGGCGCGGAATAATTTGTAAAATGAAAACAGGGCCAAACAACGTATGATATGGTTACCAAAATACAAGGGTAAAATAGTGAATTTAAAAATTTAGATATGCAGTCAATTTTGGCCCTATCCCGTTCCTCCCAAATTGGGGGGAAGAAAAATTCAGATACTGATGGGAAGACATGGACAGGTTCCAACCCTTTCCATTACATCTCTTTTCATTTATAAAAACCAAACAATGGAACGCTCTCTCATTCCCTTCCATTCTCTTCCATTCCACCTCATACCCAAAAAACAGAGCCTAGGGAGGTAAAGGCCCCCATCTATATAGTATGGAACAGCTCAGCCTGCACAATTAAACAAAAAAGAAAAAAGAAACTATAAATTTAAGCAATTTCAAACAATTAGTTTGTCTAGGAAACATGAAATATATGTAACACAGGCGAATACTCACAGTGTCAGCCTTAAAAATTATGGCAAGGACCACGAAGACTGTTTCACATATGTAATGTAACCATTTATCAGCAGGAATTTCCTGGATGAAGTAAATAATTTGCACAAAACCTTAATTATGCTGTGTACATATCATCTCTGAAACTGTTTAGGCAATAGAAGTGTCCCTGAAGAAGAACAACAATGATCACAAGTTAATAAAAATAAATTATCTAGTAAAATTTAGAGTAGGTTTCCATAAAATTATTCTCAGTAAAACATTGATAATTACCTTCATGCCTCCCTTTTGAGATCAGAGACATAGATAAGAAATGGTCCCATGAGATAACTCACTAAAATCAACTTTTATTAGGCAGTTGAGCAAATGTTTCTGCATTGGGCTGCACCCCACAACATCATCTTCTTGTAGACAGAAAAGGCCTGGTCTTTATTTCCAGACATACTATGGACCACGAATGAGAGCATTATTAAGTGAAGACGTTGGGTTCAAGACCCACAAGTTGCAGTTCCTCATACATCTTTCCAGCTAGGTCTACCATTCCAGCAATTCCAAGATGGAGAATTAATGCATTGTAAGTATAAAGATCAGGAGAAATACCCTATTTCATTTCACTAAAGAGAGAAAGCGCTTCCTCGAACCTATGCGATTTTCCAAGCCCATTGATCATAAGATTGTAAGAAACTGTATCAGGGTCAAGGCCAGTTAACTTTAGTTCCTCAAAGTAGTGCAAAGCATCATCAACTCGACCAGTCATGCACAGGCATTCTACAAGAATGGTATAAGATTTCAAGTCTGCCTATATTCCTTCTTAACCATCCTTTTGAACAAATCACAAGCCATATCAATTTACCTGCTTTCCCAAATCCATTGATGAGAATATTGAAATAGCACAGTTGGGCTTGCATTGATAGTCTATATCTCCTCAAAAATCTTCATGCTTCCTCCATCTTCCGGCCTTTAAAAGACCGTCTATAAGAGGGCCATATGGCAAGGAGTGTGGAGAGAAATCACCCTTACAAGTTCATAATATAAATCTAATGCCTTATTTAAACTATTAGATTTCACAAGGGAAGAGATGATAATATTATGGGTTACAGCTTAGGCTTGCATCCCTGAAAAGCATCTC